>CM021102.1:363810160-364393078 GCA_007115665.2 Sequoiadendron giganteum | reverse complement strand
TGGTTATCAATGTACATATCCATAATAATTGGTTTATTTCTCATTGGGGGAAAAATCCTAAACTCACTAGGGGCAACCTACATTGAGCTTAAAACAATAGGTAAACAAAAACAAGACAACCTGACAAAACAAAAATCACTCTAAACATCAAATTGTCCATCAATCACAATCAGTTAGACAATCGACCATCCAAATCAACATCAAGAAAAACAAATCAAATCTCATGGGATGATCATCTTCTGAATCATGGTTTGATCACTTTATCACATATGTTCAATTGTTGTATCTCGATTATTGTTATCATTTCTCTAGAGCAACTCAAGGATGTAAATAACTAGAGGAGCTAGGAAGGAGAATGATATTTTCTTTGTCTGTTGTTTGTGAGTTGATCATTACTATTGTACAAATTGTCATGGGACATTCTCTACAAAGTATCATTGATGACATTCTTAATTTGCAAAGGAAAATGATTAACTCTTTTCTTTTTTAAACAAGTGATGCTCAGGTCATCTTGGTCCAATTACGCATATATTCTTGTGTTATCTTGCACTATCAAATATCAATAGAAGTTGTATGGAATTAGTACTCAAGTCATCATGGTCTAATTATACTATTGATGCTCGTACTCACTTTCAACATAATAAAGGCTCAATGATGATAAAAATCTCAAAAAAATCAGCTAACAAAATGAAAAAAATTCATTTTAGTTTTGCATGGTACATAGATTGCATCAATAATAGTTTTGCATCTGTATTTCAAGATTTTCCAAGGCTGGAACAATTTTCAAATGATGTTATCTCTATCATTAAATGGATTGAGTATACATGACATTAATAAAAATAATTCATTGATACATGTAGTTGCATAACCATTTCCATATCATACATTACATCATAATATTTGCATTAGAAAATAGAAAAGAAGTGCACGGTATCACATTTGCATAATTAAATTCATCTCATATAGTATAGAAATATCATATATTTGCATTAGAAAATACAAAAATAAATTACATCACATTTCATTTGCATCCATCTCATAGTATAAAACATCATCCATAAAACTATTAGAATCATCATCTATACATCATCATATTTAGTGCATCCATACATAATCATAATCACATAAGCATATAAACACCACATAACACATGAAAGAGGAAATTAAATGCATCCATCATAGGAATCCATCATGAATGCATTTAGACATCATATAGATCACTAAATCATCATTGCATATCATAAATAAATCTCAAAATAATAATGTCAAGTATACAAAGATGTCTAATCATGTAAAGAGATACATCATCAAAAATGTGGCAGTATGTCATCATGTATCTAAAGCAGTGCATACATCAATGTCCAAAATACATTAACTATGGTCAAATGGAGCTATGTGGTGCTCCCCCCATAAGGTGTTGGCCCTCTGGCCTCCTCCACATCCTATTGTACTTGATGGTCCTACACTTGGACCTCTCAAAAGTGGTTGCACCACACCCCTATTGATAGTCCTAGAATGGCTCCACTTTGATCTTGAATGGGTATAACTAACCTGATGCCCTGTAGGCACTACATCATAATATCGCCCTCTATAATACTCTACCTCCTTGGTAGACTATCAAAGATCTCTCAGCATATCTACCATACCGGATCCCTTAGGCACTCTCTAAAGTCTATCAGCTACAACCTTTTTCTACTCATAGCATTGTTTCACGATATCTCTCTTAGTTGTCAAGGTAGTAATCATGGCCTACACCTATGCTTGTCCTTGAACCTATGCCTTTGCCTATGCTAGCAATGCCTGCACCAATAACAACTAACCCTGTAATGTCTAAACTTTAACCTATAAAGCAACTATCTATGTTTGATACTGCTACGAGGGTAACCCAATCTACACATGTTGTTGTGTTGCAGCCACCATAGATCTCCTCCTTCGAGGTACCCAGAAGTCCTACACATCTAGCACTACTCTGCCACCACCGACACCACCACCATCTTCACCTCCACCACCTCCATTACCTCCACCATCCCCATCTCCATCCCCATCTCCATCATTGTTTCTCCTTCCCTCCTCCTACACTCCCCTCCATATCAATGTTGGCTCATCCTCTAAAAATGGTGCATTCTCCTCCAAACTCGATATCTATGGGAAAGGATGTGTAAACAAGTAATGTGTGTACTTTGACAATGCAGCCTCTATAATCTCTGAATGGTAGTCCCATATCAATGGATGCAATCCATAATACTCCTGGCATGCTGCATCATATGGAAAAATAGGTCCCCACTCTGGTATATCCTATTTTATCTTTGCATAATGAGAAACTCCCCAGAGCATACCCTATACCCTACCATACTATCACAACACTCTCCCCAACAAGAATCTCACTATAATGAAGGGTTTCCTCCTAATCAGATATCTGACACTGCACACATAGAGCATCTCTGTATCATCCTCTAGCCACTGCTTGCAGCCTATGCAAGGCCTCCATATCACTATATCCAGATCATATAGAACCCTCTACCATGTTGGCTTTTAGTTGTTTCCATGTTTAGTTTTTCCTTGATGCCAAAATTGTTTTATGGGGTTTCTAATGAATGCATGATATGCAGATGACAAGATAATGATAAAAAAATCTTGATACATTACATGATGAAGTTGACAACATTTATTACTTGTGTTTTAGTTTAGTTCCTCAAAGACTACTTGTCATAGTGATTGCCATAGGTATATTCAGTAGGTTTATTCCAATTGACTTTAAATGATATATAAGTGCATTGTCAATCTTAAGCTATTGCACTATTGTATTGTTTTAAGGTTTTCATGAAGTTTTGACCTAATCATTAAATTCACAATATAAATATTCTGATATAAAAAAGAAATCAATCATATATTAAATGGTTGTTCATAATTTAGCATTCTTTGTTTCACCTTGACATACTCAGGGACAACATTCAAAACAGGTTGGCCAATGCTTGGCATATTCTTGTGTCACTTATTTATGGGCTCTTAATACAATTATTTATGTGCTTGACATAGATGTGTCAACATTGTTAATGGGAATAAAACCCCATTGATGGCATCATTATTCTTTATGACCTAAATACAAAAGGCTTCAAAGGTCTTATCATTTGGCATATTTAACATGTGATATTGAGCATCTAAAAGATTTCACTTGGAAATATTATGTTGGTTTTATATCAAATTGTGGTGGCAATATTAGTTTTTATTTGCCACTATGGTATCGGGTTGGTGATTAGGTATTGATCACATTATAAATGTGATTAGATATTATCAAAGGTGATGAATTGGTTTCAACACAACTATTACTGCAAGTGTTTAATAAAGTGATATCAAAAACTATTTGATGAATGGGTATTGACAGCTATCATTAATAGTTTTTAACACATGTGAAATTGACAAATTATTGAGTTAGTGATTTGATATTTTGATGTTGGTATTTTATAGTAAGGTCTTTGGCAACATATTCTAGGTCATTATGATGTTTGTTAAAAAAGTACCAGATCTCAAAAAATCATTTGGTTTTGCAAAGTATTTGAAGACACTTGAAACAAGTTTAATTGAGAAAAATGAATTCTTGATTGTTTCATTTGGAAACCCAGCTTCCATGAGTATTAAGATGTTTGTAAGTTCTTTTAGCTTTGTAACCAATATGAAATGGTTTTGTGAGGTTTGCTCACTATATAACCTTAGATAAGATTATAGATGAAATGGTCTTGAATCTTCAATGATTGTGGGTGTTCAACTGACAGTGAAAGTTGACTTGTATCACTTAGTTGAATGGTTATTAAATTGTTTCAGGTATTTCTTTAGTTGACTCATTTCAACGAACGCAAGGTAAGACATTTTTGTTATGGGTTCTTGAAATATTTTTTGATGAAGTAAGGTATAAATTTTTTTCAAGGAATAAATTGTTTGAACCTGTTATTGTTAAGATTTGTAAAGTGTTCAAGCTTGTGATGATTATATTTGAAACCTCTTTAGGGTTTCTGGGTATCTATTGGGTGTAACAAAATTTAGGGTTTCTTAACCCTAATCAGAGTTGGTTTTCAGTTATTGCAATCAGTTTTAAGAGTTATGTCTAAAAGATTCGATGAAAGACGGATGGCAGCATATGTAAATTTTGATGAAAGTTATGGCAACATAAGTAATTTTTTGTATACTTATATAAACAGTGGTTGATCATTGTTTTATGTTTAGGGTTTTTAGCAGAGTTATCATGTTGAATGTGTATATAGAATTTTGTAATTGAAGTTTTGCAAGTATGATGCAAAATAGAGTATATAGCTGATATATTTGGTATTTTACAGATTCTAGAATTAATCTTTAAGGTATTGCATGTATTAGAATAAAAGTAATATGTGGATTGAATGAAACATAGTAACCCTCTCATATATTATTGTTCCGAGTTTTTCTAAGGGGTTGGTTCTCCTTGGAATGGGTGTTCCTAAATATATAAGGGGTTGGTGCTCCTAGAGTGGTTGCTCTAAATGTTTCCAATGAGGCATTGTAAATAGTTATTTTTTGAGTTTAAGCTAGTGAGGCATCATTTCTAGAGTGGTTTTTCTACCCCTAAAGGGTTTTCCACTTGTCAAATTCTTTGTTTTATGGTCTCATTGCTTTGATGTGATAATGTGTTATGTGATGAGTCCTTTTGTGATTTTGTTTCATGTCTATCTGATTTTCATAACTTATCAGATGCATTAATGTCTATTATCAGTTCTTACTTATGCAATGTTAATGTGATCTTCTATTACAATGTTATAAGTACTTTCATAGTCATATGTTGCAAACTAATTTAAAATTTGTGTTTAACCAACCATGTTTTGTATGTTATGATAAAAAGGATTTATTCTATCACATAACATGCTCATTTATGGATTCATAGTTCAAGATTGTTATGTTTCAATATGTCATAATATGCTAAATATTTTTGTTGTCTCAATACTTATCATGTTTCATTCAGTTATACAATTGTTGTAGTGTCTCATAAAGCTACATTGAAATATGGTGGTCTTAAAGTGATTCAATGATGTTGGTCTTCATGAGTTGCACCTTTACCATCGTCATGCTTTGATTGTTAAACAATGCCAGTCACTATTGTTTTTGCAAGTGCAAGATATCTCACACAAATAGTATTGACATAAGTTATCTAATCGACTAAGGTAATGTTGTCATATCTTTGTTTACCTTTTTTCATGAATTATCTCAAAGTGATTACTCTACTCTATTATCAATAAAAATGTTTTTTGAACTAAACGTCTTTTTCAAATATTTAAAATGTTTTAGTTTTAGGTCTATCTATCACCCCCTTTGTTATTCACCCCCTGTCTTAGTGTCTGTTCATAGTCCAACAAGTGGTATTAGAGGTATACCCATGCATAAGTCTAGCCAACTTAGGGTTTATTGGTCATGGAGTATTCGTTATGGCTAAGTGCAAAAGAAATAAAGGTCAAAAGAAACTACTAGTATCAATCAAAAAATTGATCAATGAACCCTTGTCAAGTCTAGTGAAGTTTTGTCTCTAGAAATAACCCTGCTAGTTGATAGTAAAAGTGATCTTGTAGTTGGATAAGAAAGAGATCACTTAGTACATGGCTTTGAACAAGAATTTGGTGATAAGGATGTGAAGGTGATGAGTTTGAGGTTGATTTTGAAGGAGAACTGCTTTCTTCCTTAGATGAAATTAAGAGGCTTAGAAAGGAAAATCAGGATCTCAAGGGTCGCTTACAAGAAAGTGTTGATGTCAATAAAGTTGTAATACAAAATCATAATGATGATAAAAATATTATTGAATTTATGAAAAATCAAATCAATGACAGAAAAAGGACTGAAGAGGGATTGGAATTCAAGTTAAAAGACAAGGATAAATTTTGTAATAAACTAGAAAATGAGGTTTCTTCATTGAAGAAAAGTTCAGATAATGATTCCTTGTTAAAAGAACTAACTCTTAAAGACAACATGGTTATAAGTCAAAAAATTGAAATTGAAGAATGTAAGAGGATAGTAGATATTGTAAGGTTTGATTTGACAGTTAAAAAGATTGAATGTCTAAAACTTGAAGGCTAAGTAGTTTCATTAAGAAAATAACTTGAAAGTTTCAAGGTTTAATCAAGTAAAATAAACAAATTGATCTTAGTACTAATATATTGAATGATATCTTGGGTAGAAAAAATAATTCTAAGGATCCTACAGGAGTGGGATATGAGGTTGGACAAAGTTCTAAAGAAAAATCTCAAAATGAGATAGTGTTTGCTACTATAGATGGAAAGAGGTTTACGGTCAAGCAAACACCAAGAATGAAAGTTGATATTGGTCATCATATTGTTGTTGCTCAGACATAAGATAAATGTGTTGATGAAAGGATAAAAAGATCATGAATACATCCATTTATCAGGTATAGCTACTCTCAATTTCATGGATACTACTATTATTGTCATGCTTATGGTCATAGAGCAATAAATTGTAGGAGGTATAGAAATTTGATCATAGAAGTTTTGGAATGTCAAAAAAATATGATTCCTTTACTTATCTAATTGGTTATAATATCACATGATTTAAGTGTAATAACCTTGGGAATAAGGCACAATAGTGTAAGAGTAAGTTGAAGGCATCATGTAAAAACAAAAATGTAGATGAATTGAGCAAGAAAAAGAAAGGGCCCATACAAATTTGGAGAAGAAAACAAGATCTAGGAAATGAAAATCCTAAACTAGTGCATACTACACAAAAGTGATCAACTATTGCATGAAATGCCATCATGAGGTAAGTGGGAGAAGGTATGTGTTAAAGCTATTGTGCTCATTTAAAAGCTAAAACTTGTAAACCTTGGATATGTAGTGAATTCAAGACTACAAAGTAGATTTGTTGAAAAGATTTTGAGAATCATTCTAGGAAATGTAGTTAGCACATGTATTATCAGTCCCTACTAGCCTTCTTTGAATCAAGGTATATAAATTTGTTGTTGTTGTAAGCTCCCTAATAAACATGTAGGAAAGTGTAGAAGCTGGTAAGAATGAAAATAATTTATGGTACTTTGATTTGCATATGAGAATGAGGACATCCTTCAGTGTTAGGACAGAGTCTGTTAATAGTTTTAGTGCCGTATTTTTATGGTGTATGGTCAATAACCATTCTTATTCAAGGATTATTCTTCCTTTACAATTGACAATGTTTAAGGTTTCAAATAATTATCTTGAAAATAGTGCCCTTACAGTGGTGTTTTTGGTCTGATCTATTTTAAGATAACAATATGCTATGATATCTCAGGAGATATGCATCTTTTGTAGTAGCTTGTCTTGTACATTAATCTTGGTGATTAGGTGTTTGTCAAGATTTGAAAAGGATAGTGCCTTTGAGAAGTGCTTGTGTAATAGTGTTATGCATGAATAAGGTTTGTTGATATTGATCTTTGGCAACTGACAATAGTGAATCATTTCAGTGAATGCCAGCTTCTCCTCAAGACACTATTAGATGCTATTTGACAATGTGTAGATGTTATGTAGTACTCGTTTAGTGGACAAGTGATATTTTATCTGTTTGTTGTTGACAATAGTAACCTCAATCTATTCTGATAGTTATGTAGAGGTTGGTCTTTCAACTATAATCTAAAACTAGTCTATGACATTACTGTTGTTATTCTCCTTCCATATTTATAAGGAGAGGAATGCACAATGAAGGGGTTGATGAATATGTGGATCATATAATATATATATATATATATATAAAGATATTGTAGACCATGAGTTTGTGTAGATGATGTTGTAGCAGTAAAAGGAAAAGAATGTTTGAAGAATGTGATATGATTGGATCTAATGCAATCTAATGAAGTGGTGCAGATCTTTTAGAATAGTTTGAAAAAGTATATGTGAAAAAAGAGACATGACAGTGATTCCACCAAGATTTTCTCATGTTTATGAAGAGTATGTGACAAAGATAGACAAGTCATTTTTATATACAAAAGAGGAAACATGGCTATTGAAATTTAGGGTGATAATTTACATAGTTTCATTCACATGCGACTACAATAAGTGAAAAATTCATGATATTTGATAGTTCCTTTTCTGATGTTATGATTTCTTTAACTCAGTATATCAATCATTGTTGTCAGTGCTAATGATGTTTGTTTAAGGCTAACAGTGATTCAATGTTTTCCAAATCAAACTTGGACTAGTGACAATATTTTTCACAGTGTGCTTTAAGCTTATGTAGATTCTTGTGACATTATGATAGATGTTGAATAGTATCATGTTTTATGACAATACCATGCTTGATAGCGATCTATAGTGAGATTATTGAGAATCTTGTTTTCTTTGTTATCTCAAATAGGGGGAGAAGGTCATATGATGTGTATGCTACCTTTCTAGTGACATAACTTCTTGAGAAGTGCATAGTTGATTCCTTCATACATGATTATTCATGTTGGTAACATTGATTATACAATTGATATTTGGTGCAGATAGGTTATTTGATTATTCATATGATTAACACAAGGAGATATATCAGACAAATTTATTTGGTAATGACTAAAGTAATGATATGTTGATAGTATTTGATTCTTGATTTATCCTTCTAGATGGTTATAGTGTTGGTTGGTTTCAGTTGTTTATATTCACGACATCTCAAATTATCTTCTTTCATTCTTTGTCATTGAGGAAAAAAGGGGAAGAGATGATATGTGTTTTTCCATTAAGGACAAAGGGGGAGTTTGTTGGCTTTCAGTTGCTTATGTGTTTAGTTTTTCCTTCATGCCAAAACTATTTTATGGGGTTTTTGATGAATGCATGATATGTAGATTCACATGGTTGGTAATATGTAGATGATAAGATAATGATGAAAAAATATTGATAAATTACATGATGAAGCTGGCAATATTTATTGCTTGTGTTTAAATTTGATTCCTCAAAGAGTACTTGTCATAGTGATTTACACATGTATATCTAGGTTGAATTTAAATGATATATAAATGCATTGTCAATCTTAAGCTATTGCACTATTGTATTGTTTTAATTCTTTCATGAATTTTTGACCTAATCTTCAAAGTCACAATATAAATATTATGATGTCAAAAAGCAGTCGTTGGTATATTGAATGGTTGTTCATTATTTAGCATTCTTTGTTTCACCTTGACATACTTAGGAACAACATTTAAAACAGGTTGGCCAATGCTTGGCATATTCTTGTGTCACTTATTTATGGGCTCTTGATACAATTATTTATATGTGCTTGACATAGATGTGTCAACATTGTCAATGGGAATAAAACCCCATTAATGACATCATTATTCTTTATGACCTAAATTCAGAAGGCTTCGAAGGTGTTATCATTTGGCATATTTAACATGTGATATTGAGAATCTAAAGGATTTGACCTGGCAATATTATGTTGGTTCTATATCACATTGTGGTGGCAATATTATTTTTTATTTGCCATTATGGGATTGGGTTGGTCATTAAGTATTGATCACATTATAAATGTGATTAGTTGTTATCAAAGGTGATGAATTTGTTTTGACACAACTATTATTGATAGTGTTTAATAAAGTGATATCAACAACTGTTTGATGAATGGGTATTGACAACTATCATTAAGAGTTTTTAACACATGTGACATTGACACATTAATGAGTTAGTGATTTGATATTTGATGTTCGAATTTTCTTGTAAGGTCTTTGGTAGAAGATTCTAAGTCATTATGATGTTTGTTTAACAAAGTACCGGATCTCAAAAAATCATTTGGTTTTGCAAAGTATTCGAAGACACTCGAAACAAGCCTAATTGAGAAAAAGGAATTCTTGATTGTTTCATTTGGAAATGCTAGCTGCCATGAGTATTCAGATGTCTATAATTTCTTTTAGCTTTGCATCCAATATGTAATGGTTTTGTGAGGTCTTCTTACTATATGAGCTCAAAGGAGATTATAGATGAAATGGTCTTGAATCTTCAATGACTGTGGCTATTGAACTGATAGTGAAAGTTAACTTGTGTCACTCAGTTGAACGGTTATGAAACTATTTTAGGTATTTCTTTAGTTGACTCATTTTACTGAGAGCAAGGTAAGACATTTTTGTTATGGGTTCTTCAAATATTTTTTGATGAATCAAGGTATAAATTTTTTTCAAGGAATAAATTGTTTGAACCTGTTATTGTTAAGATTTGTAAAGTGTTTAAGCTTTTGATGATTATATTTGAAACTTCTTTAAGGTTTCTGGGTATCTATTAGGTGTAACATTATTTAAGGTTTCTTAACCCTAATCCGAGTTGGTTTTCAGTTATTGCAATAAGTTTTAAGAGTTATGTTTGAAAGATTCGATGAAAGACAAATGACAACATATGTAAATTTTGATGAAAGTGATGGCAACATAAGTAATTTTTTGTATACTTATATAAATAGTGGTTGATCATTGTTTTATGTTTGAGGTTTTTAATAGAGTTATCATGTTGAATGTGTACACATAATTATATAATTGAAGTTTTGTAAGTATGATACAAAATAGAGTATATAGCTGATATATTTTGTATTTTAGATATTTTATAATGAATTTTTAAGATATTAAATGCATTAGAAAGAAAGTAATATGTGGATTGAATGAAACAGAGTAACCCTTTGATATATTATTGTTTTGAGGTTCTGTAAGGTGTTGGTACTCCTTAGAATGGGTGTTCCTAAATATATAAGGGGTTGGTGCTCCTAGAGTGGGTACTCTGAATTTTTACAGTGAGGCATTATAAACAATGATGTTTTGAGTTTAAACCAGTGAGGCATCATTTCTGGAGTGGTTTTTCTACCCCTAGATGGTTTTCCACATGTCAAATTCTTTGTTTTATGGTCCCATTGCTTTGATGTGATAATGTGTTATGTGATGAGTCCTTGTGAGATTATTTTTCATGTCTATCTAATTTTCATAAGTTATCAGATGCATTAATTGCTATTATCAGTTCTTATTTCTACAATATTAATGTGATATGTTGTTACAATGTTATAAGTACTTTCACAGTCATATGTTGCAAACTAGTTTAAAAGTTCTATTTAAAAAAACATGTTTTGCTTGCTATGATGAAAAGAATATAGTCTATCACATCACATGTTCATTCATGGATTCATAATTCAAGATTTTTATGTTTTAATCTATCATAATGTGCTAAAGATTTTTGTTGTCTCAATACTTATCAAGTTTCATTTAGTTACACAGTTGTTATAGTGTCACATAAATATGCATTGAAATCTTGTGGTCTTAAAGTGATTCAGTGATGTTTTTTTTCATGAGTTGCACCTATATTGTCAGCATGCTTTGATTGTTAAACAATGTTAGTCACAGTTGTTTTTGCAAGTGCAAGATATCTCACACAAATCATATTGAAATATATTGTCTAATGGAATGAGTTAATGTTGTCATATCTTTGTTTACCTCTTTTCATGAACTCTCTCAAAGTGATTACACTACTCTATTATCAATAGAAAGGTTTTATAAACTAAATTTTTTGTCAAATCTTAATTTTTTTTGAACTTTAGGTCTATCTATAAGGCACTGATTCACCCTCCTCTCATCGTCTATCCATACTCCAACATGGTAGTACTCTAGTTTTCCTAGCTTATGCTGGACAACTAGACCTATGTATCCATGAACATAGGGCCTCCTCGCTAGCCTTTGTCTCTCTGCAATTGGTCTTGTGATAGCTATATGCTCCCATGTCCATATCTATAACAAAGTAACCCCAACTGATAAACTAGATGCTCTAAGGTAGACCACTTGATGTAGATCATGGTAAAAATGATCGACCATAGATGATCCCCATTCATATCGAGTCTATTGTGTAATCATGCTCTGTAATGTCTGACCCCATCCAACTAAGAGTCCCTTCGACCTACAGTCAGAACATAAGAATCCACTAATGAATCCAACTAAAACACATTGCAATATGGCATATACATCACCCATCTCTCACCATGGAATCTCATAGCCATATATCCAATCATCCTTGAACACTTTGTGTAATGCATTTGTACTGCCTTGCTTGGTGGAACCATGTATAACCAAATCTCCAAGAATGGGAATCCAAAAAATACGATAGACATCCTTTGGTGTGACTGTCATCTCACTAGTGGGCAAGTGAAAGGTGTAACACTCACTATTTCATCTCTCTACCAAAGTGGTAAGGAGCCCCCTATTAATCCTGTGCTAGGGCATATCTAGAAAAAAATTCAACTCACATCATCCACTCACATTTAGATCAACCTGATCCAAATGTGTAACCAAATCCTAGGTCCTTGGGAAACACTCTCGTGACATCAAGACTGACAATGGATCCTATCATCATAACATATCAAAAATCAGATATCTTATCAATCAATCAAATATCAGTCAACTTATCAATCTAAGTAGCTTTGATGAGATTTTGATCACATCTCATGAGTGTTTATCATTGACCCTTTCCTATCATGAGGACAATCATCGTTATCTTATCATTGATCCTCACATATCATGAGGACAATCATCATCATCCTGTCATTTTATCTCACCTATCATGAGATCAATCATCATCTAATCACACAACATCAAACTAAAGGTTGACATGATCAAACATCATCAAAATCAGGGATTTTAATCAAAAAACAAAGAAAAAATCAATCTGGCATGGATGCACTAAAACAATCTATCTATGTACCAAAACATAGATGCATTGCAATATTCCACCTATACGCTAGAAGAAGGTCTCTATGCTTTAAATCACCCTATACGCCATTATATTTCATCAATGTGCTAAACCCATCTATCAATGTGTTAAATGATTCTATGCACTACAACATTGACCTATTGCACTAAATCACATCACCTATGCACTAGAACATTTATCATATGCACTAAACATATGACTCTAAGTGCTAATTCCCTATATGCACTAAAATCTAGCATCTATGTGCTACAAAAATTACTTGATGCACTAATCTACCGTATGTGCAAAAATAGGAATTCAATGGACTACATCGTGGCTTCTATGCACTAAACCACTAAAAGCATAATTCAAACATGGAAAAAGTGGGAAAAATGAAATGCATAAATCACGAGAAAGTTTTTTGAGGTACATATTGGAGGTCCATACTCTACCAGGTGGTTATGACATCACACATACTCGAATCAGTGTGTCTGGATTTGAATCACCATCTTGCTCAATATTCTCAAAATTTTCTCTAAATCACTCACTCTCTCAAATTTTCAAAATTGCAAATGCACAAATGAACTTCATCTCACCTCTTTTTACCTTTTAAATGGTGATTAAGTGGTATTTTTATGGGATTGATTTATTTTATTTTTTTAAAGGGGCTTAATTAATCAATTCATCACTTGGCAGGTTCAACATCATTTTTTGTGAGATAAATCATTCTCGCATCATAAAAATTTGAAATCAACATAAAATCATCAAAAATATCAAAAAATTCAAAAACACTGATTTATCTCTCAAGGGGGCATATATCCATCATCACTTAAAATTTAGCATCTGGGGCATGTCAAAGAATTTATCAACATCATTAGCAAATTTTTCTTTGAAGCAATGTGTAAACACATCACTTCAAAGAGGGGCAAAATGTATACATCTAAAATTGGTCTAGAGAAAATTAATTAAATACTAGCTATTTGATTAATGAAATATTAAATTCCTCTAGTTATAAATAAATTGCAAAATTTATTTATATAGTTCATTTTTCTAATTTTTTTCCTATCTCAAATCATTTTCTTCATGATTTAATTAAATAAACAAATCTAACTAATTTGTTTTGTTTAATGAATTCCCTCTCATTTAATTTGAATTTCTAAATTCAATTTTGTCACATTTCTACATAACTCTCTAACATCCTTCCACCTCATCATCCACATCATCAAGTGTCTCATGAATTTAAATAACTCTAATTTTTAAAATGGAATTATCTTCAAAAAAGTTTGAAACAACTTTGAACACTTGGCTCCTCCATTTCATTTATTCTTCTAAAAACTTGGAAAAGTGCTCTTTTAAAGGGAACCATCTCCATGATTCTCTCTAACTTCTACATTCTCCACCCTTCATCTCTCCGGTTGAAATCTTGACCATCAAATCCTGCCCCATCTCAATATGCCTTGGAAATCTCATAAATACAACATCATTCTCTAGCATTTGACATCCCATCTTTGAGAAAATAAAATTTGCAGAAATTATCTTTGAGCATTTGCTAGCATTAGAGAATTTAGCATTCAACATAGTAGAAGTATGTTAATTTAGAATCATGGCTTAGTTTGTTTGTTGCATTTTCATTATCATAGTAGTTTTTTACAAAATTTTGCATCAGTCTTTAGCATCATGTCGATTATCATATCGCCATTATCATTTACAACATATCACAAAGTTTATCCTCATGTAGGGATATTTTTCTTGCATCTTTCAGCATTCCATTCTTTCAGGTTACCATTCTAGTAGTCATAGTGCATACACCAAATTTGAGAGCCACCATGATTTAATGAATCCTTGAAGATAGGAAACAATTGAATGAGTTTAAGATTTTGTTGTGTTTCAATTCAATTAGATTTGTGATTTCAATTCTATAATATAATATGTTCCATTGATTGTGTGATTTATTCCTTTGCACATACTTTACAACACATAGTTAGCATTACTAATTTTATACTTTAATGTAATTTCTCATAGCGTGGTGTTAGCAATTTCTTTAAACTGGGGACATACATTGGCATTATAATTTTAAAGATCTTGGACTATATCTTATGTTTCATAGTGTGGTATTATTACTTCACATGATGTGTGCTCTTCTTGGTGGTGTGATTGGGTTTGATGTCCTTCATAGTGTGACCTTTCTTGGCATACAAATTTCCTCTTAGTGGTGATTCTACACATTGCATTCCCTATGTTTTGAATATTTTATCCTAGACTTATCCTCTCTTAGAGACATTAGGAATGATGTGTTGGCTTCTTCTATGGAATTTTTCCTTGATGTCAAAAATGCCCTAGGTTGGTGCCTTGGAATTTCACAGTTTGGTCTTATTATGGCATTTGATTGGAACATTGAAATTGGCATACTTACTTCAGCATTATGATGTTATCTTTGATGGCACTGATCTCTTGACTATATGTGTAGATTACAGGGAATCTTGATTACAACATAATGTCTCTAACATCATTTAGGTGGTATAATTTTGGTTTGACATTTTTGTTTCTAGACCAAAACTTGTTTCTAGACCAAAACTTGTTTCTATCATTGGGAGCATTTTGATGTTGAATAATGGGATTCATGTCTGGTACTTTAATTTATCCTTTGTCAATAAGGCCTTTTTCAAGTATATTTCCCTTTTGTACCAAGTCTAGGAATGAGGTACAACAATGTACCTTAAGTCACTTCTCATTTTTGGATTAATATTTTTAAGGAATATCATGATTTTTTGTTTTTCTAGTATTTCAACTAGACACCTACTAGCTAGGATTCTCCATCTCTAGAAGAAAGTGGTGAAAGTTTCACCTTCTTCTTGCATTGTGTGACATAAGGTAGCTATGTTTATTTCATTGTCTATGTTGAAGGCAAAGTGTTCAACAAACTTCTCAGCTAATTCACCCCATGATCAAATGCCATATGGTAGTTTAGAGAACCATTCCAGTGCTATCCCGACAAGGGTTTGCGAAAATTGTCTCATCAACTATGTGGGGTCATTTGATATGTCCATGCATGTTGTAGAGAATTCTCTAATGTGTTCTAAAGGATTCCTCCTCCCATTATACTTAGGAAAATTTGGTATAATGTATCCATGTGGGAAGGGTGCCATGTATAGCGCTTTGTCAAAAGGACATGGACATAAATCTTGCACTGAGATAGTTCATTTGCCTAACATAGACATGTTGCCCATCTATTTTTGAAGCATTTGCATTTGATTTTAGAGAACATCTACTTGTGTCAAGGACATGTTTTTTGCATTGTTAGGATCAATGTAGGTGTTCTGAAATGCTATGTTCTATGATGGATTGTGATTTGGTGAGGGAATATATCCTGTTTGAATGTTCTAATTCAGTGGGGAGATATATCCTGTCAGAATGTTCTGGTTTGGTGTAGGAATATTTCCTATCAGAATGTTCTGATTTGGTATAGGAATATTTCCTGTCGGAATTTTCTGGTTGGGTATAGAACCGGTGTTTCTATGAGGTATAGTTTTATTCATGGCACTTTTGGATCTCTTACCAGCAGTGTTCATGCCAAAGGGATTTGATGAAGGTGCCCCTACAGTGAATTGTAAACCTTGTGTTATGTTGAACGGGGTTGTGTTTACAATTGATGATGTTTGAGTTGGTATGCCAGTTGGTATTGTTGTGGTAATTTGAGGAACAAAAACATTTGACCTCATGGTTTGTGTTGGTTGAGTAGATGCTGATTTCAAAGTGTGAACATCAAATCCTCATGGTAGTGTGGTACATTATACTAGGAAATTTGCTAGATATCATTGGGGATAATTTTCCAAACACTCATCCATAAAGGATACAAACTCAAGATCTTGTACGGCGATGTCTATGTCTTCAACAAAAAATTGTCCCTATGTGTCTCTAGTGACATTTTTTTCAAGCAAATTTTTGTGGGGTATCTCTTTCCCTATGATTGGTTTCCAGATGGATTGACAAATTCGTTAAGGTCTGACATTGATTTATGTTTCTTTTTAGACCTTTTTTCAACCATGAGAAGTTTCAAAGACTAAGGTAATTCAAGCTATGTCTAAAAACCGATATGTCCTATGTTTATGTTTTTGCGATTTTCTGAATATAAAGGATGTCACTAAAAATTAAGGATTTCTAAAGTGACATATACTAGGATGACATGTGCTAGGATGGACAGTATGCAAAATTTCAAGTAGACTATGATGGTAAATGATTCTAAGATGGGTATAACTTACCACCTATGGAATAAATCCAAGCAATGATCTAACTTTACCAAGGAATCTAATTGTAGGACAAAGACAACTGACAAGGTGAATTTCCAAAGCTAGACTGTTGAGCTAGAAAGATTCACTAATAGGATAATAATGACTAGGTTCAATGATAAGGACAAATCAGAGCATAAATGTATCCAATGACATGGAAATTCATTTTATTCTATGATATGCAACTTCCTATGGCATATCTAAATATGTGCAACTTAGGATGACTAGCACTAAGATGTAAAGGACACCTAATAATGCAACAAATTTAAGCAATTTTTTCTAGTTTATGTCCAAGGTTAATCATGAAAAACATAATCGAAAAAGTTAATTTTTCTTTCCAATTGAGTTTGCCGTTTTTCTAAATTTTCTATTGACAGTCAATTATAGTTCACGTTTAAGATGCATTGATGAATCTTATACATGTGTTTCAAGTTTATAGATGCGGTTAACTAACCAAACTAAGTCTCGAATGTTGATAGATAATTGTGAGTTTTGCTGACAGACGCGGTTTACTATTTGACATATCTGACTCACAAATCAGATGTAACTCACTAAACTGATGCGAATCAGAAAGTATCTGTGACTCATAATATAGTCTCTAGAATTAAAACTTGTTGAAAAACACATGCAACACCCTTTAATATTTGCGGCTTGAAATACGATAGTTGTGAATCTATTGAAAGTTATGGATTTTTTGTGAAAATTTTATGATTGAATCAGTTTAGTGATCAAGTTTTTGTAAAAAAACAATCACAAAATACAAAGTGTTTCAGTTTGATATGTTGAATATGTTAAAACCAGAAAACAATTACAACCTAGGATGTGTTGGATAGTATTTACAGAGTTCTTACTTGGATTTCTCTAGCTACACATATTCAAGGTAGATGACTAGTAACTTGACCCCACTGGCTCCCCTCCACGACACTCACTTATATAGGGTAGCCAAGCTACTGTACCCATGAAAATCCCATGGCATACATCTCATCTCAGCACATGAACTATAAGAATGTAAGACAAATTCATAGGTTTGACTTGCTGCACCAGCAAATAGATTGGGATTTTGGAAAAACTACAACAAGTTTTTTAGTAAGGGCATTATGTTCATGGGGCACCATCCAGTATAGTGAGAGACCATTTCTTCCCTTCTTGTTGGAACAATGAGCATGATTTTTGGGGTTTCCCCCAAAAATCCACTTTTATATACCGGTTGGAAGTCACTAGCGACAAGCGTGTTACCAGTCTCAGTCATCTTGGGATGAGTACCTTTTCCCACCAAGACAGGCCCAAGTTCTAGAGTTAGTAACCATTTCTCTAACACCAAGGATCACACGAATGCGCAAGGGGAGAGGATACTTTGATATACCGAATCATAAAGGGTTTACAAAATCTGCTTCCGCACCAAACAAAGCAAACACTGGTAAATTTTAAGCCAAATGACAATTATTTAACCACCAAACACATAATTCTACTTAAAAAAGGAAAATAAATACATTCATTGTCTTCAACAAATAGGACCTACATGCAACCAATTAGTAGTTCATTGATTGTCTTCATCTTTCGTCCTATAGAAAAGAAGGTTTTGGTTTTTCAATTTTGTCTATGCTTTGTCCCACAAAAACAATGTTATCCTCCTAAACATAGCTACAAACAAAAAGATTAGCCAAAACAAAAACAAAACAAAAAAATGATCAAAAATGCGAAAATACGAAAGTTAAAAAAGAAAGGAAATTTTTTACCAAGTAGATGCATCATTTCAACTCACAAATGCATCATGATGTTGATAGTTGGATTCATTGTGAAAGGTCTGAAATGTGAGTCACGTTGGTAGATGCATCACGGTATTTGTTAGATGCGGTTTCGCGAACTCAGATGTGTTGTTTCTTTAGTCAGATGTGGTTTTCCATATGATACCTGCAAAACAGACAACAGAAAAACGAAAATGGAGTCATGAATTTTGAAGAATGCTTCATGTCAGGTTCACCAAATGTAACATAGATAAAATGGATTGTTGTACAATAAGATGGTTAAATCTAATCTAACAAGCATAAATCTAAATCAAACAACAAAGAATGAAATAACATGAACTAAATAGTAAATAAACAACAATATGAAATAATCTCAATGAATATTTGTCCATCTCTTCAAATTATCTTGATTGTCCTTCTCCATTTTTCCGTATCAGTATTCTTGCCCTCGGATTTTCTGTATGTATGCAAGAATAGCCTAGATGTATGTCTAAGAAAAATATCGAAGATTATAAGTTCTAAAAAGTATTGATTTCAGGAGGAGGAATAATGAAAAAGATCAACCAATTTATAGAATTTGGTTTTTCGAATGATCGGCTCAGATTCAAAAGAGAGATCAACGATCAAGATTGATGAATGTCATGTGATGTGAGTTCTATTTCAGTTAGAACGTGAGTTGAAAATTTTGTAGGATAAAGATTAAAATAGAATAATAATTTAATCTAGTATTAAGACTATTTGAAAATAGACTAAATAGGAGTTCAAGATTAAATAAATGATTTAATCTTTAGTTGAAGGTCTTCAAAAACATAAGAATTAGACTTTGAATTAAAAGGATAAAGTTAGAACTCGAAGAATAATTTGTTCGAATGCACAAATGAATTAATTAATTAAATATATATATTTAATTAATAAATATGTTCATGCATATGAGTTAGAACTAGTTATCTGACTGGTTGTGACAGAGATTCTCCTCGCAGAAACGATCAGATATTGAATCCGGAGACAACTGGCAGATTTAAAGAGATCTCGAGTCAGATGGTGAGTGAATAGTTAGATAACTAGATGATAGAAGAATGTGACAAAAATAATTAATTATGAATTAAATGTTAACTTAATTCAAAATTCAAAATTGAAAGATTTAATTTAATAAATAATAATTTATTTAATTGACTATTGAAAAGGTTAATTGAATAATTAAATAATTCAAAAAGAATATTTAATTATAGTTGAAATATGATAAAGGGGTTAAATTAAACAATAAATTACTTAATTTAGAAAGAGAATTAATTAATTAGTGACACAATTAAATAAATAAGATTCATTTAATTAATCAAAGTTGGATAAGGGTCATAATGAATTAATTAAATAATTAAAAAAGGTTATTTAATTAATAGAAGAAAGATGTGTTTAGGAAAGTAATTAAATAATTAACATTATTTAATCATGACTATGGATATTACAAAATTATGTCGAAAGTGGTACTTGCAAGCCTAAACCAATTTTCAGTGTTTACACTACCAATTCTCCTGAGGTTACTGCCACTAAGGTGAAGAATTTTGATAATTGGGCCAAGCATTTGGAGGGTTACCACAAGACTGTGGTGAATATCCTCTATATTTGGATGGACATGGAGGTTGCCACTAGTTACTAGATGAATATGAAATAAAATATGGCCCAACAAAAGATAGTCGATCTTGCGGCATACCTTGTGTTGGAGCCCATGGACTTTTCTATGCAACAAAGTAAATTTGATCTTCCACAATATGAAGGTTTGAACTCAGGTAGAATCTTCTTGCTATCAATATTAGCTATCATCTTGCATGTGCAGTCTTTCTTCTTTTGTCTGTAATGAGGGAAATATTCTATCAACATTGCCTCTGCCTCCTCATGTTTCTTCTTGGATTGAAGTATATTCAGCTGAGTAGCTATATTGTTTATGATATCCTTCTTAAAATCTGCTAGCAAACAAGTAATCTCCATCCTTGAAACTCCATTTGGTGGATGACATACCCATAGAGGATTGGTAAGCTCTCCCTTTCTATGAAGCTTCCCTAGAATAGTTCTCGAATATCTTCTTCATATCCTCCAAAGGAACTTGAGTCATATCTCCTACTGCCATTAGGTCCAAGGCATCATTGCAACTGTCATTAATTCCTATTAAAAAATATAGCTTATGTGAGTCTTCATTGATGGAACTTCAAAATTTTCTCTTTGAATTCCATTTATGTTTTTCCCTTGTCTTGGTCTGTTACATTGTTTGGGAAGAACCTAAGGTTGGATTTTACCTTGGCTTTCATGAAAATCTTAATGTTCTATGTAATACCTTGAGTGAGATCTATTCAGATATTACCTTTTTGGAGTGGGTATTAAAATGACTTATGTCCCATTGCTTCATCTAGGTTGGGCCCCTTTTTATAAACTAAGTTAAATATTTTTCCTAATTTTATTATTTCCTAAGTTTATGTTGGCCTGGGCCCTATGTTTAAAAACAACATTAAGCCATTTTTTTTCATCGGCCTAGGCGGTATCCCCTTGTTCTTATTAATAAATGTTTTATTTTGTAGGGAAAGTTTTTAATTGACTATCAATCAACCATCAGTTGATCTTAGTCGTTCCCCACAATCACGTGATGACCCCACCATAGAGTTTCAATTGATTTTGATATCATGGGTGGGTGCCATGTGTCTCAACTGGCGGTGCTGAAGGAATAATCAAAATGCTTTAATATTTATGTCAAAGTTTTAATACATTATATGGAAGGTTACTAAAGTGGCTAGAGGATGTATGTACTCAAAATTGATGAATATTTTATGATCTTGATGAAAAATTTGCTCGATAGTTATGTTCAACACTGGTGAGTGCTATGAATGAACACGATTACTGATGGTGGAGATCAATGGTTTCCTAACATCGCGTGATCAAAAGATGCAGGATGTTTATGGATTGTGATATCATGAGAAAGCACCACATGTATTCCTTTGGTGATGCATACTATGGTGAGCCCTCGGTGCTAAGATGGAGATTGCATCAGCCTTTTTGAAGGTAGTTGTTTGATGATCTGATGAAAGTAAAGGATCGACGGTTAGAATTTAAATTTGTGTCAAATCCAATTTGAGTCATTGGTGTGGTATGTAAGTGAGCTTTAATGGTGGATGATATGTTTATTGGCTCAATTCGATTGACATAAATAATTTTTCCTTCATCTTATTTCACCACAAAGCATTCAGGCACCTTCACAAAGCAGTTTTAGAGCCAAAGATGAAGTTTCAAGCAATCACAATGAGAATTTGGCCTTCTACAAAGCATAATCCCATGAGTTGTTTTTTGTACTACTTTAGTTATTTTAACTGTGGTTTGGTGAATAATTGTTGTGTGTTGGTTAGAGGGATTGTTGATTGTTGTCATAGGGTTACTGGTTTGTTGAATTGTGGGAAATTGCAAGGTTTTACTGTAGTTTTGTTTTCTGAGTAGCCCTAGTCTATTGAAAGTTTGAGTTTCTAAGGAAACCCTAGTTTATTTGAGATGGCACCACCAAAGTAGCATTCTGACCATGTGGATTATTTACAGAGAAATTTGTATGGTGATTTCTTGGACCAATTATTGCTGTCAACAAATGACAAGAGGATGGGTTTGGTTCAAATGAATGGAAGAACCCTAGGTGAGGGACTAGTGTGCAAAAATTATAACATTGCAGATGCTAGGGTTCCTATGACAGGTTTGGAAATGTTTAGACTTTGCTATGGATAGCGAAATTTACCTCACCCTTTCTCTAATGCCTGGAGATATGACATGGGGAAACTAGTGGTGCCAAACATTTCCCCCGATGTAGACCTACTCAGGGCAGTGGTAGCACGATATGATCTTGTCACGAGAGTGATTAGGGATAATGATGGAGGGGTTTGGTTAAGTGTAAGCAAGGAGGAAATTCAACAAGTATTTGACTTTGCACTTTTTCTAGTAGAAAATATATATGATGGACTACTAAAATTGTAGGTGGGGGATACTAGCAATTCTTTCTTTTGGTATTCACTGTTAATGTACATGTTCTTGTATAAGAATGTTGACTTCTTCTTAGAGAAGATGGAGTTAAGGCATGATATAAATGGAGAAAGTTTATCGGTGTAGGTCTGGACTGCAAACCTATCATACAATAGAGGAAGTGCTAGTTTTGTGCAATTTTACAATTTCTTTGCTTCCAGACTCAGGGCTCGGTTAATTGTAAATGTTCCCAAGATTCTTAAGGATCTTCATGACTTTCTTAGACCTAAGGGGAGGAAGCCTGATTTAAAAGTTTGTCACAACTAGGGTGACATCATTTTCTACCCAGTCAACACTGTTATAAGGGTGTACGGCTTTGAGGGAGCCCCACATATCCTCCCATTCAATGTACCATCCAGAATGGGGTTTGCTGAGGTCATGTGGCAAATAGGTTGTATCCATGAAGACAACTTGATAGGGAAGGGAAAAGGTACTCTCTTCCCTGATTATACTATTGTGTCGGATTTTGTTTTCTCCAAGGGAGGATGGGTCCATTTTGGAAAGTATTTTGATGATTCCCTTTTGAGGAGTGGTCCTAGGTGACAACATGACCCTGAGGGTTTTCTTTGTATTGTTTAGGCAATGGATTAAGGGTGGCAAGTTTACCCATGAGTTTAATTTTCCTAGAGACTTAATCAAGAATGAATTTGATTTGAACAAACAAGAATTGAACAAAGAGAAGTGGATTGCATATGAGAAATTACTGGTTGTAGTGCATAAAATGGATCCCAAGTATGATCCATTAATGGAATTCACTCCATTCCACAAGAAGATTGATTTCTTGATGAATAAATTCAAAGAGATCATGGGCACTATGATAACCAGGAAGGTCAATTTGGAATTAGATTTTGGTATACAGAGACCAGAGGTGAGGCTTGCAGAAACAAGGCCAACTTATCAACCCACACTGAGTTGGCCTCTTTACAAGAGAAAGAGGAGTGATAGTAGCAATGAGGAGGAAGAGGATAAGAAGGGACAAAAAATAATGATGACCTCAGCTCACCTAGGGCCAAAGATTAGAGCACTTGGAGGAATAAAAAAAATTGATTTAGACTCTCCACCACAAGCTTATCCTGCATTACCACCATCAGAGCCAAGCCCTAAGAGGCAAATAGTTGAGGAAGCACAAGATGCTCTAATGGATGAAATAATTTTTACAAACCAAGACATGTAGGTTGGTATTCCATCCCCTCCTAGATCAACTCAGTTAGTACTATCTGATACGGATGTGAACGGCCAATGTGAGCAAGATGCCAGAATGGAGGCATCTAAGGCATTCTTGGATGATGATGCATTTTTGAAAACTCCAATTTTATTATAAGTGGTGTGGAGGATGAAATTGGAAGAATACCAAGGCAAATGCAAGGAGAGAAGAGAATCAAGGCCTGATAGGTCTGATGAGGAGAATGATGATGAGGTGAAGGCTAAATTAATGAAGGAATTCAAAGACATCTCTCCCGAGGAGGGAAGGAATTTAGTGACCCAAGCTGTTGTTCTGATTTTTCCTGAATGGGACATAGTAGATGTAATAGATTTCAATGCTTTTTTCAAGTCCAAACATTCCATGCAAAACACTAAGGAGGAGGTCAAGGAAACACTTCAAGATTCTTCCTTTAGTCAGGAATATGAGACCCTGGCTATTTGGGCATTGGCACCCCAAGGTAGAAATCCAAATGTTACTAATATTAGCCCAAACCTAAGGGGAGGGTTAATAATCAAGAGAGCTTCTGAAACCTCAACTATAGAAGCTACAAAATTGATTGTAAATGTGGCCAAATTGGCCCAAAAGACAGCTGAGAGAGAAGAAGATGAGAAGAAGAGTTTTATGGAGAAGTATAATATCCTAATTGGAGAGTATAGTAGGATGCACCAAAGGAATGTTGAGTTGCAAACTAAGGTATATAGGCTAAAGTATAGACAAGTGGGGGAGTATTCCAGTGCTCCTAGTACCATGACACTACCTTCTACATAAAGATCAGTACCTCCAACTTCTCCAATTGTTTGTACTCCAAGATCCATCCAAAATCTTGCTCCCAGTCCTACATTAGAGCCAGTTGAAGAGTAGATTGATTACTTTGTAGATCCCACCAAGAAGTAGATGCTAAATAAGATTGTAGAGTTATAGGCAACTCTAAATGAAAGTGAGGAGGTAGAAGTTTCCAAGAAGAATGAAGTTGAAGATATAGTTTTGAGGCATTTGCATGAGAGAGTTGATGGTAGATTACTATCAGTATATTCTTTATCTTCTTTATTCTTAGATTCAATAAGAAACATTACTAGGGATCAGGATTTAGTTTTTCCTTCAGTTGAGAAGTGGATCCCTAGGGCCAATGACCTAGATATTATGTATAAGGCCTCTAGATTTGATGCAGATAACATGCCCCAATCATTAAGGCCTACTCAATTTTTTTTTAAATCACTACAAGGTTTTCAAGCCTTACCTGATGATTAGAGTAGGAAGATTAAGGAATTGGTAAAGAGTTTTGATGATTGGAGTGATACATCTTTACCAGATATAGTAGATGCCCAAGGAAATGTTAGATCACTACAGTAGTAGCAGGATAGGGTGGATGAATTCATCAATGCACAAATCAAATTGATTTGTGATGACTTTGATTATGATATATTGATGAGTTGTATGGATAAAATCATTAATACCAACACATTTTTGGAGTCTTCTGAAAGAGAAGCAAATTAGGTAGCTATAAAATACACACCTTATAGTGCTAAGTGGAATGAGGTGGTAAGATTTGATTGGACAATGGATGAAGAATATCAGAGATGGGTGGACAAATATTTAACTGAAGAAGAATAGGATAGATTTGATTAATGGTGGTTAAACAACTCAGTGGTTATGGTTATAACAGATTTTGGTTATGTCTTCATGGCAGTTTTAGTGCATGTTTGTGAAGTTTGGCCAATGCAATAGCTATTCTCCAGTGGACGAGATAAAAAAGAATATTCTCCAGGGACTCAATTATTGTAACAAAATTTTGAAATGTCATAGGGCGGTCCAAATGATCAGTGACATGTGTATTTCTGGCCTGATGCTTGTTTTCTCCTTCATTCTCTATAATAAGGATTTCAAGGCTAGAAATATGGGTTAGCAAGTTAGATAATTTTAGGTTGAGTCTAAGTAAAGTTGCAGAGTGAATTGTAAAGAGTCTGATGTTATAGTGGAAATGTTATTCTTAGGTTTTGTGTCATTCTGTAGTAGGTTTTAGATTCATGAGTGCTTGATATTTTAGGGCAGTACTAGCGTCTAAATGGAAATTACTCATTTCGAGCCCATGTCTCTCCATTCTATGATAAAATCATTATCTTGAATAAAATGATCAAGGGTTATTTTGTTTATCTCACTATTGTGGTGTGTATGATTCTCATTTTAAATTTAATTCAGAGAATTAATTAAAATGCTTGAGTGAGGTTATAGGTAGATATGTTTATATAGGGATTTGATAAGTAGTATTGAGTTAGAATACAAATTGATAGTATTGTAAGGAAATATTATCTAAGATCTTATATGCTATGAGTCTGATTCTGTCATGAATCCTTAAATGCTTATGAATTTGACTCATCCAATGTTATATTGCACCGGTATAAGTTGTAATTGTTTATGAGGTTTTGTATTCATTTGTCTTTCCCTAAAGCTTGCTAAAAATTGCAAATTAATGACTATCTTAAGTTGTGTTATGTTTTTGTAGTATCTCATGCTCCAAATAGTTGGTATTATTGATGAACAACCATTTCATTTCAATATTATCCCATTATGTTGAGCTATTAAATGAGATGTTCTGTAATTATTGAAGTTGTTTATAAGTTTGGTGCAAAGGTTATAAACACATTAAGGGGGTCACCCTCCTGGGATTTACAGAGCTCAAAGTGTAGGTGGCTTATTAAAACCCTCGTCAGTTGGTCTAGGTCCTTCGAGTTGCCCCTAATTGGAATTGGCAATTCCATAGGTAGATTAGAAGATAAACTTGGTTACCGTAAAAACAACCAACAAAATGGCGAGTCTACTAGGGAATTAGTCTGAATATTTCTTGTCAGTGGTCAGTTGTCCATTTTGCATAGAGTTATCATAGTATTTCTATGATTTGAAGGTTGATCCTGTGGTTATGTGTTTCATTGGTCCATTCTTTATGTTGTTCAAAGTTGCTATTATATCATGCAGTATTTTTATACATTGTCAATATAAGAGTTCTAAAGATCTTTTAAAGTTCACCAAGTGTCTTTGAACAATTGGTATTACCAAGATAATTGGGTGGTCACTCTAAAGTCTCTGCACTAGTGTGAATTTCATCTAAATATTTAATATTACTTGAAAGATCTTTGGACAAGCAAGAAGAATGAAGAACATCTAATCATTCATGAAGAGTCATCTAGAACAAAAACTGGAAAATGAACTCCCTAAAATGAAGAAGAAGGACTGGATAAAGAAGAAACTAGAATAAAGCAATGTTTTTCCCACATCACAGAATCCTCTACAAAAAGGTACACATAAGCCCTTACATTCTATCCCTGAGAATTTTGAACAAGTATCTAGACATTCAGAATCATATAGCTATGGATTTTTTGATGCATTATTCAATACACCCATTCAAGAGGATGTAGCATGTCACAATAAGGAACCTATTAGTGTCCAATATACTAAAAAGAGAAGAGGTAGGAGTATAAGTCAAAGACATCACAAAGAATTCACCAATGATGTGCCTCCTCCTCCTGCTGAAGATGATGGGACACCTTTATTATCTAGGCATGTACTTGAAGAAGTAAACCTGATAGACCTAAGTGATACATCAAGTTCTAATATGACCTTGCCTGATCCTAATGATTTTTTTAGAGATATTGACTCTTTAAGATGAGAGATCCAAAAACAAGCTGAGCTTAGAATGAAAAAATAAAAAGAGAGGGAAACAGAACTGGTCAATGCTATAATTGAGGGGGATAGATTAATTAGATAATTGGCAACAATGAAGCTCCTAAACCAAAGTAGACTTGAGCCATAAGTGGAAGGTCCTATTGTATGAGAAATTGTTGATAAGGGGGTTAAGCCAATATCTAAAGTGAGTCTTGTAGGTCAGACTGATTCCCAACAAAAGCCTACAGACCCAAAACCCTTGAACCCTGTTAAACCCCAACCAAGTAATCCAGACCCAAAGCCTGTTTTGGATAAGGGAAAACAAAAGGCAGAGGGAATTAAGATAAGTGATAGGGTGGTTTCCCACCATTGTAAACAAGACCCCCTTCCACATGTTTCATCACAAGTTGAGACTGCCTTGGAAAAGGTTTAGAGGGAAGGGGAAGCTCTAGCAGAGGACTGAAATTAAGGCTACAAATGCATAGATGAAGAGGAAAATAAGTTTCCTAAAAATTTCAAAAGTGGATCAGGTTACGCAATCTGCAACTTCATCAAATCACCAAAATGCTTTATAAAATTATCCTCAAATTAGTCAAGATATTTCGACAAACACCTTGGGTCCAAAGGTTCATGCAACCAAGTTTATACATCTACCTAAGACTCAGAATTTGGGTCCAGGTGTAGATTCTCAGAAGACTGAGGGATTGTTTCAAAGAAGACCTATACAATTGGAAAGGTATAGGCAATTGTTTGTTGATGGTATCCTAGGTTATCCTAACCCTATCCCTGATGACTTGAGGGAAAAGATGAGTAAATTTGTTGGGAATAATGTTGTGACGACAGAAGAAATATTTGATAGAGGATGCAAGGGATTGGTACAGAGGTTTACCAAATGCTAGTATTGGCTCGTGGGATGAATTTCAAACATGTTTTAAAGAACAATATGGTGATAAAACTAATGCTAGTTTTGTGTTAAATGAATTCAATAACATCAAGATTCATTGAATGAGCCTATGATAGAATTTAATCTTAGATTCCAAAAGGCAATGTATAAATTGTTTCAGGTATTGAGACTTGATGAAAATGTTTGTTTGACTACGTATTTCAATGCTTTTGATGCTAAGATGGCTTATCTCCTTAGAGATAAGGACCCTCGGACCATGAGAGATGCTTTTAGAATGGCTATAAATATTGAGAGTAATAGGAAAGCCTCTGGAAAATATGGTAGGAGGGAAGAACCCACACTCTTGAAGAATCCTAAGGATAGAACTGAGAAAGCTTCTATTGTAAAACCAAAAGATAATGAGAACTGGGATAAGGTGTTTAGTAGTTTGAAAGATATAAATATATTGTTCCCAAAAAATAGAAAGGTATAGGAAATGAAAATCAGCAGTACAATAAAAATGAGAAACCACCTAGGCAGCAAAATTATCCCTATAACACAAATTGGAAAGATGGAAAGCTAGTGTTGCCTAATCAGAAGCCTAAAATTGATCAGCACACACCAGATCCATTGCAGAAGCATTTAGTGAACTTGGTACAAGATAGACCATGGTGTGAAGTGTGTGAACTTACACAAAATTATTGTAGTATTTCCCAATTACTTATTGTTGAAGGGATAGAGGAAGATGTTCATGAGAAAATTCTTGACTATGAGCAAGGTGATGTAGATGTTTGCATGGCTCACTCATACATTGATGAAGCAAAGTGTTCATCAGATGATGAATTATCAGGAGCTGATGTGGATAATCAAAGAGAGATAAGTGAAAGATACCATCAATAGGTTTTCTCTGATGATGAAGGTAATTTTGATCATCATGCTTGCAATGTGGAGCAAGCTAAAAATTTAGTATCCTTTAGAAGACCATCAGAAGATGAGATAGCCTAGTTGACTAAGGAAATGGCTGCTCAAATCAGAAGTTCACTTCAGTTTAGAAATAGAACTTTGAGTGGTGAAAAGGGTAAACCTGCTGGCCTTTTTTATCAAAGAACAAAAAGAGAAAAACAAAGGTGTTAAGGTGGATAGAAAGAAGGATATTGTCAAGATTAAAGAGGTTAAGAATGACAAGGTTTGGAAAAAAAAGATTGAGGCTCCAAAACCTTGGGAAGATGCTAATTTATCATTAGTAAAGACTAAAGTGGTGACAAAACTTGTTGAGCCTACTTTAGAAGATAAGAAACAAAAGAACCCTAAGGGAGCTAAGCAACCAAATAAGAAAAAAAGTGATTAAGGTATGATTTATGATCTACCTAAATATGTACCTCTAGATATGTTTCAAGTGTTGTCTCAGGTCAAAGTTTTTGTACCTTTGCTAGAAATGATGAGAATAACTAAGTATAAAGAGAAAAAAATAGCCTTGATTACAAGAGTAGCTAGTGATAAAGTTGAACAAGGTTATTATAAGGAAGCAAAGGATGAAGAGGAAAGAAAATATAAAGAAGTGGAGGGGATTGTGTCACAAATTCGTCCAGTGTATTTAGGGAATTCTATTAACATGTGCCTTGAAAATATAAACCCCTTTTCCTTAAGTGTTGATATAAATGGGAAGACTTTGAGAAATTATATGATAGATTCAGGGGCATCCAATAATGTTATGCCAGTCAAATTCATGGAGGCAATGGGTTTAATAGTGGATACTACTCAGGGTAAATGCTATGATTTAGATTCAAGAGAAGTACCAGTTATTATGACTATCAAAGCATTTCCCTATAAACTGACTCAGTATCCTGAGAAGGATCTAGCTATGACTGTATTGGTTGCAGATATCCCACCTCATTTTGGGATATTGTTGTCAAGAAAGTGGAGTGCATCAATGGGAGGTAATATGCAGTGTGATTTATCATTTTCTACTTTTTAAATTGATGGAAAGGATGTCAAGATTGAAAGAGAGTCAAAAGTGTCTTATATGATTGAGCATGATCCTACTGAGAATATGGCATGTTTCATTGATAATGGCATAAATGAATTCAAGACTGAGGAATTCCCTAGTGATTCTAATAAACTTGTTGCACCAATTGATACAGAAGTGGAATATTTGTTAGGGTCTGATGACTTGTGGACTATGTACTTTGATGGTGCAAGTTCAAAGGAGGGATCTGGTGTAGGTGTGTTGTTAAGGTCTCTGATTGGAAAGAAATTTAGGTTCTCTTTCACTCTGTTATTTGAATCCACTAACAATGTGGCTAAATATGAGGCCTTTTCATTAGGGCTAAGGTTAGCTGAAAAACATGGAATCAAGAAGCTCAAGGTAATTGGAGATTCTGAGCTTGTGGTTTCCCAAGTCAAATCCAAATATGTGTCAAAGAATAAAAGGCTGAATAAGTATAGGAATGTTGTTTGGGATGAATTAGAAAACTTTGATGCTTTTGGTATAAGTTGGATGGAAAGAGGCCACAATAAGGTGGCAGATTTGTTGGAAAACATTGCATTGAAACCAGATGACATGACATATGCTGGAATTCCAAAGGTTGAAGTGCAAACCAGACCATTTGTTCTTGATAATATCAAAAACTAGCAAGTATTTCATAGTGATTATGATATATAGAGGTTCTTAAATTGTGTGGATTAATATGAAAGTCAAGAAATTGACTTTGGAGCTTTTGTTGAAATATTTAATTGTAAGGATATTGTGTCTAGAAATGAAGTTATTCAGTTAAAGACTAATACAATTCCTAAATTTTTAGTTGTTCTTGAATGACTATTTGATAATCAGGATAGGACAAAGGCTAATCATGTTGCCTCTCATCCTGATGATTTAGAGGAGATAAAACTTGGAATAGAGGCCTCACCAAAAAATGTGTATATTGGAAAGAACTAGTCACCAAAGGTGAGAAGGATGTTAATTGAACTATTAAGGAAATTTAGACATGTGTTTTCTTGGTCTTGTAATGATCTTAAGGTGTATAGGGAGGATTTGTTTCAACATGAAATCACTTTGAGTGAAGGTGCCAAGCCTTTTAGGAAAAAGACAAGACCTATTAATCCTACCCTAGCCCCAAAAATGTAGGAAGAATTAATGAAATTAAGAAGTGTTGAGATCATCAAACCAATCAGACATTCATCTTGGGTGTCAAATTTGGTGCTTGTGAGAAAGAAAAATGGGGACATTAGGTTATGTGTGGATTTAAGAAATTTGAATGTGTCTTCATTGAAGGATAACTATCCATTACCAAACATGGAAGCTATGTTGCAAAGAGTGATAGGTTGTGAGTTGATGTCTATGATGGATGGGTTCTTTGGATACAACCAACTTATGGTCAAAGAATATGAGCAGTTCGACAACTTTCACTGCACCTTTGGGAACCTATGTCTATGTGAGAATGCCTTTTAGTTTAACAAATGCAATGGCTACTTTCCAAAGAGCCATAGATGTGGAATTCTATGATTTCATTAACTTATTTTTGGTGATTTATTAGGATGATCTAAAAACATATTCCAAGAAAGAAGATGATCATTGGGAACATCTAGAGAAAATATTTAGTAGGGCATTGGAATACGGTATTTCCTTAAATCCAAAGAAGTGTTATTTTGGGGTAAGGGAAGGAAATTTTTTGGGACATATTGTTTCTAAGGATGGGGTCAAAATTGATCCAGAAAGGGTAATTGCAATAGATAAGGTCCCACAACCCTGAAGTGTCAAGGGAATACAATATTTCTTTGGACAGATCAATTTCTTAAGGAGATTCATCATAAATTTTGCTGAAATAGTTCGCCCTATTTGTAAGATGCTTAAGAAAGGGGTCAAGGTTGAATGGAAAGAAGAGTCACTACATGCTTTTCAGGCCATTAATCAACCTATAAAGGAAGCTCCTGTGATAAGAACCCCTTATTTTTCCAAGCCCCTACAAATTTTTCCATTTGCTTCATTCCATACAATTGTAGCTATGTTGTTACAAAAGAATGTTGAGGGTTTTGAACAGCCTACAACCTTTTTCAATAAATCCTTATAGGCTGCAGGAACTCAAATATGATATAAATGAAAAGTAGGCATATGCATTAGTGAAAGTAGTAAAGGATTTTAGGACTTACTTGATGGGAGCCACTGTAATTGCCTATGTACCCAGTGTTGTTATGAAGGACATTTTAACACATTAGGAAGTGTCAGGAAGAAGGTGCAGATGGATCAATAGGATCCAAGAGTTCAACATTTTAGTCCAAATTACTAAGCTAGTGAGAGGAAAAGGATTGGCCAAGCTTATGGCCCCAAAGTAATTTGGAGGAAAATCAAATAAATTTTCTTGAAGAAGAGAATAGATCACACATATGTGACATGGAACATTCTGACTGGTATATAGGTGTGATCTATTATTTACAAAAGATGAGATGTCCTGATGATTTGAGTGAAAAGGAAAGGAGGAAATTGAAGTTGCATGCTATCAAATATGTTATCATAGTAGGAAATCTCTGGTGAATAAATGGAGAAGGTGTTATGTTGAAGTGTGTGGACCAAGATCAATCATAAGAACTCTTAAATGAAATGCATAGTGGAGTTTGTGGAGGACATTATATGGACAAAACAACTGCACACAAAGTAATGAGGGCTAGATTTTGGTGGCCTACTATTTTTAAAGAAGCACACCAATAGGTAAAGACATGTGATGCTTGTCAGCATTTCTTTGTTAAGTTGAAATTTTTTGGTAACTTACCTCTAAAACTAGTTGTAGTGCAATCTCCATTCCAACAATGGGGTATTGATTTTATAGGAGAGGTATCATGTAAATCAAGTGGAGGCCATTCATGGATATTGGTGGCCATTGATTACTTTACTAAGTGGGTGGAAGAAATTCCAATGAAGAAAGAAACTAGTAAGGTGGTAATTGATTTCTTAATGAGTAATATAGTAACTAGATTTGGATGTATAGAGAGGATTGTGTCAGAGAATGCAATGTGTTTTAGGTCTGAAGAATACATGGGATTATGTGAAAATCATGGAACATAAGTCTCTTACTCATCACCTTACCACTCACAAGGAAAAGGATAAGAAGAATCAAGCAATAAAAGCTTGATGAAGATTATTAAGAGAATCCTAGATCAAAATAAGAAGGCATGGGATTCTAAATTTAGATTAGCAGTCTGGGCAGACAGGGTGACTATGAAGAAGGAAATAGGTTCTGCCCTATTTGACTTTTGTGACATAAATGCAAGGTTGCCCCAAAATAATCTGATGGAGATGTATATGTTTGTCCAGATGTATGATAATTAAATAGAAGATGAAATGCAGTTGAGAGTGGAAGCTCTCATAGAATTGGATGAGACCAGGAGGGAAGCTCAAATGAAAAATGCCAAATTGTAGTTGGAAGTTAAAAATTTGTATGAAAAAAGAACAACTGTAAGGAGTTTCCAAGATTGAGATATGGTCTTGATGTTGAATGCTAGATTGGAAGACAAAGGAAAACATGGTAAATTTGATGTAATCTAGTTGGGTCCATTCTTGATAAGTGGTAAGTGGGGAGAGGATTCATACTTCCTCCAAGATTTGACAAGTGATATTCTAGAATTGCCAGTTCATGGAAAATTCTTGAAATTATACTTCACTTGAAGTATTGTTTTCCATGAATAGTTTCTTAGGTTTGTATATATGTTGGCTGTAGGTTTCCTTCTTGTTGGATTATCTTTTCCTGACAATCCTTTTTGGTTGTCTCTACAATTGGTCTACTCTACCTGAGATTCTGAATTCTCGCTTCATTCCATTGGAATGAACGTCCCCTATTGGAGCCACTAATGGAACTTCAAATTTTTCTCTTTGAATTCCATTTATGTTTTGCCCTTGTCTTTGTTAGTTACATTGTTTGGGAAGAACCTAAGGTTGGGTTTTACCCTGGATTTAATTAAAATCCTAGTGTTTTACGTAATACCTTAGGTGAGATCTCTTCAGTCATTACCTTTTTGGAGTGGGTATTAAAATGACTTATGTCCATTACTTCAACTAGGCCGGGCCCCTTTTTATAAACTAAGTTAAATATTTTTCCTAACTTAATTATTTCCTAAGTTTAGGTTGGCTCGAGCCCTATGTTTAAAAACAACATTAAGCCATCGTTTGTCATCGGCCTAGGTGGTGTCCCCTTGTTCTTATTAATAAATGTTTTATTTTGTAGGGAAATTTTTTTAATTGATTATCGATCAACCATTGGTTGATCTCAGCCATTCCCCGCAATCCCATGATGACCCCACCATATTTTTAACTGATTGCGATATCACGGGTAGGCACCACATGTCTTAGCTAGCAGTGCGGAAGGAATAATCAAAATTCTTTAATATTTATGTCAAAGTTTTAATACATTATATGGAAAGTTACTAAAGTGGCTAGAGGATGCACATGCTCAAAATCGATAGATATGCTATGATCTTGATGAAATTTTTTCTCAATAGTTATGTTCAACGCTAGTGACTGCTATTAACGAACATGATTTTCGATGGTGGAGATCAATGGTTGCTCACCATCATGTGATCAAAAGATGTAGGATGTTTATGGATTGCAATATCATGGGCAAGCACCACATGTATTCCTTTGGTGATGCATAATGTGGTGGGCCCTCAGTGCTGAGATGGAGATTACATCAACCTTTTTGAAGGTAGCCTTTTGATGATCTGATGAAAGTAAAGGATTGATAGTTAGAATTTAAATTCACATAAAATGCGATTGGAGTCATTGGCACAACATGTAAGTGAACTTTAATGGCAGATGAGACGTTTACTAGCTCAATTCAATTGACATAAATCATTTTTCCTTTGTCTTATTTCACCACAAAGCATTCAGGCACCTTCGTAAAGTAGTTTCAGAGCCAAAGATGAAGTTTCAAGAAATCACAGTGAGAATTTGGTCTTCTACAAAGCATAATCCCATGAGTTGTTTTTTGTATTGCTTTAGTTATTTTGACTATGGTTTTGTGAATAATTGTTGTGTGCTAGTGAGAGGGCTTGTGTATTGTTGTTGTAGGGTTACTAGTTTATTGAATTGTGGGACATTGCAAGGTTTTACTATAATTTTATTTTCTGAATAACCCTAGTATGTTCAAAGTTTGATTTCTTAAGGAAACCCTAGTTTATTTGAGATGGCACCACCAAAGCAACATTCTAGCCATGTGGATTATTTACAAAGAAATTTGTATGATAATTTCCTGGAATAATTACCATTGTCAACAAATGATAGGAGGAGGGTTTTGGTTATGATGAATGGAAGAACCCTAGGTGAGGGACTAGTGTTCAAAAATTATAACATTGTAGATGCTAGGGTTCCTATGACAGGTTTGGAAATGTTCAGGCTCTGGTATGGACAACGAAATTTTCCTCACCCTTTCTCTAATTGCTGGAGATATGACATGGGGAAACTAGTGATGCCAAACGTGTTCCCAATGTGGACCTGCTCAGGGCAGTGGTAGAACGATATGACCCTATCACAAGAGTGACTAGGGATAATGATGGAGGGGTTTTGTTAAGTGTAAGCAAGGAGGAAATTCAATAAGTATTTGACTTGAGTGAACCTAGTTCATTTTTGGTACAAATTGATCTTGAGGAGATGAAGAAAGAATATGCAAGATCAAAGCCGTTGTCCAGATTGAAGCTGCTTCCTCCACATTTGGCTAAGGTAGGTAGTTCAACAATTTATATCAGCCCAAGGGACCAACAACCTTTTAGGCTAAGTTGCTTTGCCAATCCCTTTTTGGCCACATTCTATTCACTATGCCAAATTTTGGGTTTTAGCCCAAATACTATAATGCCAATTGCATACATGTTCATGGGGGCCTAGATACAGAACCCCAATTTCTTTGTGATATATGAATTTGCATCTTTTCTGGCAAGAAAGATACATGATGAACTGCTAAAATTGTAGGTGGGGGATACTAGCAATCCTTTATTTTGGTATTCACTATTAATGTACATGTTCTTGTACAAGAATGCCAACTTTCTCTTAGAGAAGATTGAGTTAAGGTAGGATATAAATGGAGAAAGGTTACTGGTGCAGGTCTAGATTGTAGACCTATCATACAATAGAGGAAGCACTGGTTTTGTGTAATTTGACAATTTCTTTGCTTCCAGACTCAGGGTTCGGTTAATTGTAAATGTGCCCAAGATTCCTGAGGATCTTCATGACTTTCTCAAACCCTAGGGGAGGAAGCTTGATTTAAAATTTTGTCACAACTAGGGTGAAATCATTTTGTACCCAGTCATCACTGTTCTAAGGGTGTATGGCTTCCAGGGAGACCCACATATCCTCCCATTTAGTGTACCATCTAGAATAGGGTTTGCTGAGGTCATGTGGAAAATAGGTTGTATCCATGAAGACAACTTGAAAGGGAAACGAAAAGGTACTCTCTTCCCTGAGTATACTGGTGTGTTAGATTTTGTTTTCTCCAAGGGAGGATGGGTCCATTTTGGAATTTATTTTGATGATTTCCATTTGAGGAGTGGTCCCAGGTGGCAACATGACCCTGAGGGTTTCTTTTCCTTATTTAGGCAATGGATTAAGGGTGGAAAGTTTACCCATGAATTAAATTTTCCTAAAGACTAAATCAGGAATGAATTTGATTTGAACAAACAAGAATTGAACAAAGAGAAGTGGATTACATATGAGAAATTACTGGTTGTAGTGCATAAAATGGATCCAAAGTATGATCCATTAATGAAATTCACTCCATTCCACAAGAAGATTGATTTCTTGATGGATACATTCAAAAAGATCATGGGCACTCTGATGACCAAGAAGGTCAATTTTGAATTAGATTTTGATATACAGAGACCAGAGGTGAGGCCTGCATAAACAAGGCCAACTTATCAACCCATAGTGAGTTGGCCTCTTTACAAGAGAAAGAGGAGTGACAGTAGCAGTGAGGAGGAAGAGGATAAGAAGGGGCAACAAATAATGAAGACCTCAACTCACCCAGGGCTAAAGATTAGAGCACCTAGAGGAATAAAAATGATTGATTTAGACTATCCAACACAAGCTGATCCTACATTACCACCATCAAAGCCAAGCCCTAAGAGGCAAAGAGTTGAGGAAGCAAAAGATGCTCTTATGGATGAAATAATTGTTACAAACCAAGACATGTAGGGTGGTATTCCATCCCCTCCTAGATCAACTCAATTAGTACTATTTGATATGGATGTGAAGGGCCAATGTGTGCAAGATGCAAAAATGGAGGCATGCAAGGAATTCTTTGATGATGATGTATTTTTGAAAACTCCAGTTTTCTTGCAACTAGTGTGGAGGATGAAATTGGAAGAATACCAAGCCAAATGCAAGGAGAGAAGAGAATCAAGGCCTAATAGATCTGATCAAGAGAATGATGATGAGGTGAAGGTTGAATTAATGAAGGAATTCAAAAGCATCACTCATAAGGAGGGAAGGAAGTTAGTTACCCAAGATGGTGTTCTAATTTTTCCTGAGTGGGACATAGCAGATGTAGTAGCATTCAATGCTATTTTGAAGTCCAAGCATCCCATGCAGAACACTAAGGAGGAGGTCAAGGCAACACTTCAAGATTTGGCCTTCAGTGAGGAATATGAGACCCTAGCTATTTGAGAATTGGCACCCCAGGGTAGAAAGCCAAATGTTACTGATATTAGCCCAAACCTATCAAGAGGGTTAATAATCAAGAGAGATTAAGATACCTCAACTACAGAAGCTACAAACTTGTCTGTAAATGTGGCCAAATTGGCCCAAAAGATAGCTGAGAGAGAAGAAACTAAGAAGAATGTTTTGATGGAGAAGTATAACATCATAATTGGAGAGTACAATAGGATGTATCATAGGAATGTTGAGCTGCAAACTAAGGTAGATAGGCTGAAGTATAGACAAGTGGGGGAGTCTTCCAGTGCTCATGGTACCATGACACTACCTTCTACATCAAGATCAGTACCTCCAACTTCTCTAATTTTTTTTACTCTGGGATCCCCCATCCAAAATCCTGCTCCCACTCCTACATTAGAGCCAGTTGAAGAGGAAATTGAGTACTCTGTAGATCCCACCAAGAAGCATATGCTAAATAAGATTACAGAGTTACAAGTAGCTCTAAAAGAAAGTGAGGATGGAGTAGTTACCAAGCATAATGAAGTTGTAGATACATGTTTGAGGCATTTGAATGAGAGAGTTGATGATAGATTACCATCAGTATATTATTTATATTCTTTATTCTTAGATTCAATAAGAAAAAGTACTAGGGATCAGGAGTTAGTTTTTCCTTTAGTTGAGAAGTGGATCCCTAGGGCCAATGACCTAGATATTATGTATAAGGCCTCTAGATTTGATGCAGATAACAGGCCCCAATCATTAGGGACTGCTTAATTTTTTGTAAAATTATTGGAAGGTTTTCAGGCCTTATTTGATGATTTGAGTAGGAAGATTAAGGAATTGGTAAAAAAATTTGATGATTGGAGTAATACATCTTTACCAGATATAATAGATGCCCAAGGAAATGTTAGATCACTACAATAGTTGTAGGATAGGGTGGATGAAGTCATGAATGCACAAATCAAATTGATTTGTGATGACTCAGATTATGATATGCTAACGAGTTGTATGGAAAAATCATTAATACCAGCTCATTATTAGAGTCATTTGAAAGAGAAGCAAATTAGGTAGCTATAAAATACAAACTTTATAGTGCTAAGGTGAATGAGGTGGTAAATTTTGATTGGCCAATGGTTGAAGAATATCAGAGATGGATGGACAAATATTTAACCAAAGAAGAATAAGATAGAGTTGATTACTAGCGATTAAACAACTCAACGGTTATGGTTATAATAGATTTTGGTTGTCTTGATGGTAGTTTTGGCATAGGTTTTTGAATTTTGGCCAATGCAATAGTTATTCTCCAGTGGACAGGATAAACAAGAAGATTCTCCAGGGACTCAGCTATTGTAATAAATTTTTGAAATGTCATAGGGCAGTCCAAATGACTAGTGACATGTGTATTTCTGGCTCGATGCTTGTTTTCTCCTTCATTCTCTATAAGAAGGATTTCAAGGCCAGAAATACATGTTAGCAAGTTAGATAATTTTAGGTTGAGTATAAGCAATTTGCAGAGTGAATTGTAAAGAGCTTGATGTTATAGTGGAAATTTTATTCTTAGGTATTGTGTCATTCTATAGTAGGTTTTAGATTCATGAGTGCTTGATGTTTCAGGGTAGTACTAGCATATGAATGGAAATTACTCATTTCGAGCTCATGTCTCTCCATTGTATGGACATATCATTATCTTGAATAAAATGATCAAGGGTTATTTTGTTCATCTCACTATGGTGGTGTGTATGATTCTCATTTTAGGTTTAATTCAAGGAATTAATTAAAATGCTTGAGTGAGGTTATAGGTGGATATGTTTATGTAAGTATTTGATAAGTAGTATTGAGTCAAAATACAAATCGATAGTATTGTAAGGAAATATTATCTGAGATCTTATATGCTATGTGTCTAAATCTATCATGAATCCTTAAATGCTTATGAATTTGACTCCTCCAATGGTATATGGCACTGGTCTATGTTGTAATTTTTTGTGAGGTTTTGTATTCATTTTTCTTTTCTTAGAGCTTGCTACAAATTGCAAATTAATGACTATCTTAATTTTTTTAATGTTGTAGTATCCCATGCTCCAAATAGTTGATATTATTGATGAACAACCAATTCGTTTCAGTATTATCCTATTATGTTGAGCTATTAAATGAGATGACTTATTATTATTGATGTTGTTTATAAGTATGGTGCAGAGGTTATAAACACATTAAGGGAATCACCCTTCTAGGTTTTGCAGAGCCCAAATTGTAGGAGGTTTATTAAAACCCTTGTCAGTTGGTCTGGGTCCTTCGAGATGCCCCTGATTGGGATTGGTAATTCCATAGGTAGATTAGAAGATAAACTTGGTTATAGTAAAAAAAAAACAACAAATTACCCATAGAGGATTGGTAAGCTCTCCCTTTCTTTGAAGCCTCCCTGGAATAGTTCTGGAATATCTTCTTGATATCCTCCCAAGGAACTTGTGTCATATCTTCTCCTGCCATTAGGTCCAAGGCATCAGTGCAACTTTCATTAATTCCTATCAAGAAAAATGGCTTTTATGATTCTTCATTGAGTGTATGGTGTGGATATTTCTACAAACAAAATAGAAACCTCGAAATGAAATCATTCAGGCTCTCATCTTCCTTTTGCTACATTCTAAAAATGTCATCTCCTCTCATATCACTGCCCCTGCAATAATCTTTGTATTTCTCAAGAAAATTTGTCTTCATGTCCTCCCAATTCTCCACAATATCTCTACCAAGACTCATAAACCATCTCAATGCAACTTCTTTCAAAGTGGTAGGAAATAGCTTAAGCATGTGGGCATCAGTGGTATAGTCATAACTTTTGTAGAGTATATCAAACTCAAACAAGAATATATCAAGATCTTCTATGAAAATTCCATAGAAATTAGGAAGTATGTAAGCAGGGATATATTTGAGGTTGTCTACTTCATTCTGATGAGCAATGGAAAAAGGAAAATTTAGTTGGTTCTACCTGTTAGCCCTATTTCAATTTGCACCAGCCATGTCTATTTGATGAAGTTCCAAAGTAAAGGTTTCTTCAACTAGATTTTGATCTTCAAGGGAAAATTTAGAACTACTTAATTCAAGAAATGTATTAGAAAAGGGATGTGGCTCTTCTTCTTCATTTCTAGGTAGATTTGGAAGCTCTACTAGCTGAAATGGTTTTGGATTGTTAGGAAGGGATGTCCCATAAGAATCTCTTCTTCTTCTATGCATGCAATATCAACTCAACATCAGCCAACTCACACAAATAATTGGTGAAAGAATAGTGGATCATAACTTCTAAATACTAAGAGAAAACTCTAGAAATACTAAGACAAAAATAAAAACTAGCAGTGACACCAAAAAATTGTCTAGTTTGACACCATCCCCAATAATGGTGCCAAAAATGTCGGCCTCTTACAATGACTCAATAACTAAGCCTTTATAGCCATGATTCAGAGATTGGACAACTAATCTAAATAGCCATTTTAACCATCATGAAGGTGCATTTAAATTTTGAACCTAGGGATGTGAACTTGAAATTGGTCAACATAGTATGTGCACTAGGAAATCAAAGTAGTCATCTTCATTCTACTACTAAGAAAGATTCAATACTGAAATTAAATTGTATGGAAAGGAACAAAGTAAATATTGAAAATAACTCAACAATTAAACTAAGCTAAACATGCATGACAGGAATGAAAATTTGAGCAACAAAGAGGAAATTTATTTGTCTACTCTGGCTAGAGGAATAGTCATAGAATGGAATTCTAGTGGCTACAGGAATAGTCAGTGCCAAATTCTTAACTAAGTACTTAACCAAAAAATAATAACTAATCTAACTAAACTAAAGGATGGATTACTCACCAAGTGGGGCCCCTTGGATGAGTATCCTCTAAAAATAATATAAATTCAAATTGTCAACTCAAAACATCATCTTATTCATTAGGAAATGCAAATACAAAAGAGTAGCATGTCTAGAAATGCTAGTATACTATCATATCATACAACATCAATAACTCAACAACCTTCAAAATTTTGAAGAAGGATAATTTGAACCTTATTTATATTACCAACTAAACAAGGCAGTCAACTCCCATAACCAAGAGGATTCCATTTAGGGAAAACAAAGAAAAGAATGGGAGGGTGGTTACACATGCAAGGAATCTGATCAAACATGCAAGTCTAAATGTAAACTCAACACTACAATAATTCCCACAAATGCTCAACATCATCCAATACAAGGTGGTTACATGCGACTAAAATGGGGAATCCCCTACCATCATCCTTCAGCTAACCCTTGAACAATTCCGCTGCATAAGAAGTTGGTGGCTACATTTCTTGATTTAGCATCCTCAAGTATGTCTGCATGGCAATGTTATTATGCATAATAATTGCACATCTATAACCAACTTAAAGAGAATTTATTAACCAGATGCAAAAGTAATATAGATAGTCCACATAATGGCTAATATCATTAGAACTGATAGAAATGGAGTTAAACCCAATGTCTATGGTTTGAGGAAAACATTACAAAAATATCAATACTCAATACCAAAGTCCATGTCAATCTTGAGTAAATAAACTATAGATTCTACCCAAATTAGGACCAAAAACTAGGCTCATCAGAATTCACTTGCCTTCCTTGAGGAAACCCTCCAATCCAAAAATTTTGCACCTCTTAGAGCTTCGTCAGTGCCTTTACATAGCTTAGAAATCAGGTTTTCTAACTCTGCAACTCGGGGAGCGTAAATCTATAGAATTTGGTTAGCCACTAGGCCAACCTACTCGTTTAATTCGTGATCATCCCTTTGAAATTGTAGGTTTGGTTTGAGAATGGCAACTGCAACTATCATCATTTCTCGGTGTGTAGATATCAATATTTTCAATATCGGGAGGGCTCTAGATCCTTGCACAATAGCTAATTCTTGATGGAATTGAGACTCTCTTGCTCTTATTCTCTCCTCCATCTAATTCATATCTTGGAGGGATTCTACTAATTTAAAGTTCAACCTTTCAACCTCTTGATCGTGAGCCTACAAAGAAAATTAAATATCCTATTTCTCTTTCTTTGCCCTTTCTATTTCTGTCTAGGATTTTCTTAGACTATTAGATTTCTAAGATCAAACACTATCCAACTCTTTTTGTATATTTTCTTGAATACGTTGATTGTCTATATTGGTTTGGAGTTCAACAACAAGCTCAATGCTTAAATTTTCTATCTCGGAATAAAGTTGGACATGTTTACCTTGGGCCTCCTTGAGAAACTTAGTCACTTCTCCTTTTTGATCTTGTATTTTCCTTATGCGATCCATCTCAACATCTCTACCCTTGATTTCCCCTTGTAGCCTGCTCATACTTTCCTTTATATTTTCCAACTTAGCCTTGCACTTCTTTAATTTCTTGTCCAACTTCTCATAATTAGTATAGACCACTTTCTGGTTGGTCTTAGCTAGAACCACCTTATTGCATGGGTGATTTTCATTTAAGTCCAAGCCCATAGCCCTGATGTCATAATTTTCCATTTGTATTTCTCTCTTCGGCTTGGATTAGAGGCTTCATGGTAGCAATCAACAAGGAATTATGATCTTCATTGAAGCAAGCCTCAATATTTTTAGTAGGTGGATACACCACACTTTTAAACTACTACTTTTTCTTTCTAGCCTTTCGAGTGTACTTTGTTGCATCAAAATGACTTTGGGGACTCTATGAAGTGTTGATACTTTGTGCAACAATGGATGCACCTTGAGGGATACTAAATAGGGTGATGGAAGGGGAAACCTCAGCTATATGGGATTGTAGAGAGGTCAAGGGGAGCATTATCCTTGAAATTAGTCGAATACCATTAGGGGACTATAGAGATGAAACACTCATTAGAGTCAAAGGGGGAGTGGGTGGAAAAAGAGATATTTTCCCAAAAGTAGATGGATTTGGCAAACTTGGAAACATGGACACTTAAAATCTTTCAATGGGGGACCTTGATAGGGTGATTAAAGAATCAATTATAGCTGACACAAATGATGCTCACTCAGTGTGTGGGGTTTCCTCATTGGAATTATTGTTGAATATGGGAGGGGGTTCATTTAGTACCAAAAGATCAGAATCCATCGACATAGGACTCTTTTCAGTAGAAAGGGGAAGAGGAACAACCAAATATGTAGAGGTAGAAAGAAGAGAGGGAGAAAAACTTACCTAAGCCATTAGAGTTGAATATCCTAGTGGAGAAAACTCCACTTTTTCCTCTTTGGTAGATGCATCGGGCCCACGTAAGTCTTGGACTCATCTCTTCTTTGTATGGGTATAACTAGTAGATTTTGATCCTCTGGTGGCTAATGAAGATTAAACTTGGCCTTCAATTCCCATGGTGGATTTCTTTAGAGACCTTTGATTCCTCTTTCATTTCCCTTGGGCACTGACGAAAGGTGCAAATTATGGGTCCTTTTGTTTTGACCTCTTTGCTTTGTGAAGATTTTGAGGCTAGAGAGTGTAGAGTGGAAGCTCTTCTTCTTCAATCTCCTGGTATGTCTCAAGATTTCTATCCTTAGTGTTAGCCTCTTCATCATAATTTTTATCAAACTTTTCATCATGAAGTTAGAGCTCTCCATACATAGTGTTGAGGTACCTCATTTCCTATCGAAACCTCCAAAAGTCTATCCTCTTTCTCTTTGACTACCTTAGAAACTTTAACTGTGTATTTAGGGACCTTCCTATTGGAAGGCTCAGGTGATATTCCATCATCTTAACATAAAATTCAAGCCACGGTGACTAGTTGAATGGTATATGGGCCAAGTTGATGTACAGTTCTGGCCTCTCTTTGGTCGGGTTTCTTCTTGATTCAAAATACTCTCGACTCTAGTGTTTCAAATTTGGGAGGTGCTTTGTTGGATTGTAATCCCATGTGTCACAAATGAGAACCAAACCTAGGTGCTCTAATTTATTTGTAAACAAATATTGTGCCCTTCTTTTCATCAATGTTACCTAGCTATTGGCAATGGTGATAGGAGTTGGGTAAAGCCCTATCTTGTGCCTTTTGGCAACATAGAAGTTATCGGTTTTAGTTAACTGATGACATGACTCCAAAGCAAAAACCCTATCTATTTTAAATTGGTGAGCATAAAAGGCTCCTTGACAAAACCATGAAATTTGATGAATGTGAATTCATCCCCTAGAAAATAATCCACTGGGTTGTGTGAGGTCTTCATCCATTATAAGACCTCAAGAGAGAAACATCCTAGAAGTCATAGGGACAAATCTAGGAGCACTAGCCTCATAAAATGCTCTACAAACCAATAGTAATCCCATGTCTTTGAAAGCACATGGGTTCATACCCAAATTGGTCGATATGACCCTTGTACATCAAACCTAAATAATGATACATGCCTTTCAAGGAACTCAAAGTTTTGGTGTAAAATCATATGTACCAGAAAAAAAGAGTACCTAAATTTGCATTCAGTGTCATAATTACACAACTGTTCCAGCATCTTTTCTACTATTATTTCTATGAAATCATAATATTTCTAGCTCTTTTATTTCTTCAACACAAGATCCAAACCCATCTGAAAACTATGAACCTCTCTATCATCATCATGACCTTAGACATAGGCCAACATTTTGAAAACATCCTAAAGATCTTCTGTAAATTTCTTGTGTGATATAGGGAAAAGAATTTGACCTCCTTCTGGCCTCTCCCTGGTTGTATCTTCATAAAAGGCCAATTGCCTAGTTTTGGTGTTCTAGAACTATTCCATAGCTTCCTATTTGAAAATTTTAGTGACCTAGCCTGAAGGGATACATAACATATCTCAGATAGCTATTCAATCGATCATAATTCTTATTCTTCTACCAACTATAACACCTTTTTCTTTTCTGAACCTCCTAGCACATGCATCGACCAGTTCTATGAATGGGTGTACAACAAGCAACATAAATTGTAGTAAACCACAATTCTAGAACCGTGAAGCAAAAAATTTAGCACCATCACATTTCATCATTCTTTGAAAGTCCCTTCCCTCAAGCCTTTTGGGTTCTCCACTACCTTTGGTTCAAAAATGTTGTCTGCAATGTCTAGCATGACCTCTTTCTTCATTGGATCACCTACCTCTACCCAATTGGTATAAGAAAAATGTTTTTCTACTGACACTATTGCATTTTTGAATGATTCTCTCCCAAAGACATTGACATAGCCTAGTTTTTTAGATGAGGGTTTAGCCTTTCTTCCAAAAGTTGATGCTTTCACCATTTTTATACCTTGAAAGTTTTCAAAGAGCTTCCTTAGAGAAATGGCTACTTGCATTTTTCTACTTAGAAAAAATTGCTTTTAGGTGCATTCAATACTTCTTGCATGCACATGCATTAAAACCTTGTCATTACCCTTGGCCTACTAACTGTTTCCACTGAGGTGAAACGTGTGGATTTGGGATTTGTATCCCTAAAGAATGCCAAAATCACTGCAAGAATGGAAATAGTACATTATCCTTGCCGCCTCTTTCATAAATAAGCTTTATGTTTTTGGAAGATGTGCTTTTAGCCATGGAAAACATACGTAATAAATGTAAGGTACTTCAAAAAAATTTGCTTAATTAATTTGTCAGGACTTAGCATGTTAAACAATGTCTTTTTGCATAGATAAGCAAGCTATCATTGATGACGACAATGGACATGTTGCAATGATCAACATATGCGATAATTTACTCCCAATTCCCAAAATTAATTCTTAGGAATGATGAGATATTTTCATATGATCATCTCTCACCTTTTGGTTGCTTTGATATATTTTTTTTCATCTAGTGGGTGATGGATTTTTCATTAGTCGAGCTCACCAGCACACCTTTTTTTCTATAAATATCTATGCCACCTTAGTGAAATATTCAGTTTGAAAAGCTATTTTTAGTTATCAAGACTTCCTTGTAGTATCTCATTCCGCTAGCTTTAGCCTGTTCGCTATCATTCCATAATAATCCTTCTTAGGAAAAATTACTAGCGACTGAATTAAACACTTTGCAAAAAAGAACGACCACCTCATTTTTGTGGTGTTCAAGTGGGTGCTCAACAAGGAATATGTGAAGGATGAGAACCAGTCATATTGTAACTCAAACATCATTTTTGACTTCACGGCCTCCCTTATTGACTTAGATATATCCAAGCCTTAGATAATTGCACTATGTCATGTGTTTTACTCTCTCTATCTCGACAGGCTTGGAAATATTTTAGAAGTAGCTATCTTTGGTAGTGGTATTTCGAGTGCCATAGACCTTCGCAATCACATCAAATATGGGGAGGATGTGGTTTGGTTGCCTCTTCTTAGTGACTTTATAACCATGGAACTTGAGAGGCATTGCTCCTTGTCTCATCCCATGGCCACTTTCCTTCTAAGGGAGTTTAATGTGGAGCACATTCTCACACTGGATTGGAAAACACATTTTGATTTTCTGGTGTATAGTCATGGGAATGAGGATTGAGGTCCTTGGTATGCTAAACTTGCCCATGTTGTGTTGACCCCATTTCCTTTTCTTGAAGAAGAAGAAGAACCTGACTAAGTGTCATTTTGACTGTGTAGCAATGGCCTAGAGGATTTAATTTCACTCTTTTTTAATGTGCCTCCTCCTTTTTGTCCTTTGCATTGCAATCCTTTTTGGGTTTTATTTAAAAAACCTCAAGCTTCTCAGAGCCTCGGGCTCATACTCTATATGTTGTAAATTTCTCAATACATAATATAATAATACATTTATGCTTCCTCTTTTTTATTCTAATGACTTATTCGTAAAACTTTAAAAAAATGTATTTTACAAATTGTTTTACATATGGTACATAACTATGAATTTTTTTATAGAAAATGTGCACTTTAATGGAATAATTTCAATTGAATACCATTTATTAGTATATCAAAAAAATTTCCTTCCATATGTTCTAGTGTGTATGCATTATTTTCCCTACACGCACTGATGCAGAAGGGGCCCTTCCATAGGGCTTAAAATTTAGCATGTTGCCCTGGTTTTGTAGAGCGCTCATCGTAGTTTAACACTAGGCTCCCCTCCCTAAAATCTGGCCTAGAGTCCTTTTTATCAAACCACTGTTTAACTATCTGTTGGTGACTGATCATGGTTTCACAGGATTTTTCCCATTTTTCTTCAAGGTTTAGGAGATTTTCCAGCCTTACTTCCATCTCGCTACTTAGTTCAATTTCTTAATCCTTTATCAGTTGTAATGTTGGGATTTCTATAGAAACACGTAAAACCACCTCCTTTCCACTAGCTCATAAGGAGAAGCCTTCAAAATTTTTTGCATGTAATTCTATCAGCCCACAAAGTGGTTCATAGATTCTTGTGTCACTCCCATTGTCTTTTTGATCGAATGTGCTTGATTAACCTAATTGGGTTTTTGTTGGTTGATTCTACTAGCCTATTTCCTTGCGGGTAATAATTTGATGAAGTCTTGAAATAGACCCCATGCTTCAGAGAGAAATGTGACATTACAAATCCAAAAAAAGCTCACGCGTTGTCAGATATGACAGTTTTTTGGTGAATCAAACCTTGCCATCAACTCTTCAAGAAAGTTGACAATTTCATTATCTATAGAATTTTTTAGAGTAATGGCTTTCGTCCATCTTGTGAAATAGTCAGGCATCATAATTATCCATTTATGGCCTACACTAGAAATAGGATTTATCATTCTGATGAAATATAAACCCCATTGAGCAAAGGGATCCTCAGTTACAATCACATTCATGGGCATGGTGGAATTCTTTCGCTTGCCAACAAAATATTGGAACTGAGTGTATTTTCGTACCAAATGGTGTGATTGGGACAACATAGAAGGCCGGTAATATCCTACCCACATTATTTTTAAATTGGTAGTCTTGGCAAAGTAATGCCCACCCTCAATACTAATATGAAATTCAATTAAACTCTTTATGTCTGTAACTTATTTAAGCATCAAAGCAGTACACCATCATAATTTCTTTTAAACAAGATGCCTTGCAGTTGGTAGTATCACCTTTTGTGAGGTCAAATTTTAGTTAGGTACTACCCCTTTTTCATATACAATGTTTGATCCATCACCCACAACATGTTTGATTCAAACTAGTTTGTGTAGACCTGATTGGTCTCTTCCTTCGCTAAGGAGCTAAATTCCTATGCAAGATATTCACACAAACCTCTTCCCTCAACCAGCTTGGTTGGTCTAATATCCACATCATATTCTAGGATCTTGGTGATCTAGTTGGCTCTTTTCTCAGTATTTTCACCTTTATTGATATAATCTTGAATGTTGGGATGGGTGACAAGAATGGTATTTTTGTTGGTCGATACCAGGTGTCAAAATCTATTTAGGCTCTTAACAATAGAAAATGTTAGTTTCTTAACAAATTTGTACCTAGACTTGTATCCTTTTAGCATCTTGGAGTGGAATGGGATGGGATGCTCCTTACTATTATCCTTGTCCTTTTGAATGAGAATTGAAGCTATGTTGTACTAGCCACTATAGAAGTAGAGCAACAAGTCCTTGGAGAAGTTTGGGTAAGCTAACACTAGGGTTGTGGGGATGGATGCCTTTATCCACTTGAAAGCTATCTTTCCTTTGGGGGTCCATTTGAATGTTAGATTCCTTTCAAGCATCATCATTGTTGGTTTTTTCTAGAAGAACCTTGAAATCCTCTAAAGGGTAGCCAACCCTTATACTCAATAATTTTCAAAGTTCGTGGTGAACTAACGAGTAGGATTCTTAGGCCCTTACTCCTACTCTTTGAACTTTGTGAAACCCAAGAGGGTACTCCTCATCACACTCCAAAGATATTTATTCTTTAGAGAGAATTTTATATACAAATCAATTCTTATATAATGAAAAATAGGCATCTTTCATCAAAGACTTGGGTGACCTTTGAACAAATTACTGCCTAGTGCTAGGAATTAAGAGAAATTTTAGAGTTACACATTATAATTGAAATTATTTTAAATAATTTTTATTCTCATTCCAAATTTCTAGTTAGGTGCATTGCTAGATCATTTATTTAAAAAATACCTTAATCAAGATATCAATGCTTTATCCATTGGGATAATAGAGTCAAATCATGTAATAACCAATAATATATTAGCCTTTTACTCATAAATTAATAGACTTTTTTCATACTACATTGTAGCATTCAACCCATTGTGTCTAAAACATAGATTTTTACCAAATCCTATGCTCTTCCCTACAGACCTATGACCTTATTCCAACATTTAATCAATTCATTAAATTGAAGCAGAAAAAAATCCACACAACCAATTAACACAATTGAAGATGAACTAAAAGGTTATTAACCCTTTTGTTCATAATTTGCAAAAATATTACATAAGAGATTATATGCATTAGATCTTAAGATTTTGGTTCATATTTGTGGCTTCTATAAAACCATTTTAAGATTACTACATATGTGACTTATACCCTAGACTTGTTACTATTCTATTCATCCACATTTATACAATATGCTTCTTCATGAGCCTAGCTTCTCACACAAACCATTCTAAGACTCAAAATTTGAACCCCTATAATCAGCCTTCAAATCCATTTTATGGAACAAGGGAGAAAAAATTATCGGGCTGAATTATAATTACATTTCACTTGGATTTCATTACCAATTTCACCAAAACTCAAAATATTCCCCTAATAGTTATATGTAATCATTTTTAAAACAAGGGAGAGAAAAATTTCCAAACATCGTTAGCTGGAGAACACCCACCAACCTTCCAAAAGGAGTTGCTGTCACAAAATCAAAATTTTGCACGTTCACACTAAACCGAGAGATGTCACCATTAACATAAAATAATGAACAAAAAAAATCCCATATCACAACAACCCAACCAAAAGGAAACAATTCAACGAAAAGGACCAAAAATCGAGCACTAGCTCAAAAAGGAAATAGGGTGCTATTATGCCTTGTCAGCAGTAGAATAAGAAAATCTGCTTGGAGTCCTTATCAACAATGGAGTAGCCATTACCACCTCATCCTTAGAATCAACCAAATTATTCATGGCCATAAGATACAGGCAATAGCCTAAATTAGTTTCAGCTCCACTATTAAAGAGACTATCTAAGACTTCAATGGGGGTATGATCATGTCCCATGTAATCTCGATGATACTTATTCTTTCTCATATCTTCCCTCTTAGGAATTTCAATATTCTTCTCATTACCCTTGAACAATTATTCCAAGATAATTCTGCTCCTCAAATGATAAGTATGCTTGAGAACACCCCTTACAAAATTCCTATCAACTCTTGTTTTTTTCTTTGAAGTCACTAGGACCTTGGGCATATCCTGTTCATCCTTGGGAACATCACCCTAAGAATCAAGGTGATTGAGTCTCCTGGACCTTCAGACTTGGCTAACATATACACTTACCTTACCCATTCTTTACAAATTAATTCACCAAACTTCCTCAGGACAGAGGCACCACCCTTAAAATAAAAGGCTAACACAACTTCTACATTTACTAAGAAAACTTCACACACTCATTCGTAGACTCTCAAATCTCATATAAAACAAATGGTGAGAATAGTAAGAAGGAAATAATCATTAAATAGATTAGCTACAACATGTATTCATTAAAGCTCTAAGGGAGTTTACACAAGTGAGCTAGCATTCAACTACTTTGATTTTGAATGTCAGCTACCGATCACACATTGAGATGAATCAACAGATAGTCAATCACAATGATTAATTATGACAAAGTTAATTTTCATGTGCTTAATTCCTTTCCCCTAATCAGATAAATAAAGTGGATAAACACCCACTTCATCTACATAATTAACCATATACTTAGTACTTTTTAAAACATCTTGTGTCAGATTTACCCACTCACCCATGGGCATTAATTTAATAATAATTCACCACAACAAGATAGTAGGGAGCAACCATGATTTATCCTCAGAATATCAGCTTGTACTCTATCTTGCTTCAATTTTTTCATCCCATGTGTATCAGCACCTGAAAGAATTAATGGCCACAACCACAAGCATCTCTAAATCTTGAATGCATGCCAAAGACTCAGTTCTAATTTGGCGACATTTTAAATCTTAGTGTAGTCTCAGCCAAATTTTAGTAGTACTTTATCTCATCTAGAGTTTATTAGAGCCTTTTAAAAATTCCATGCAGCACTCACCCACCTGCCCACTGAGAAATGGGACACACAAGTAGGCCCTTCATGAGATGGTGGGGAGTGGTCAGGATAGTCCCACATCCCCTACCAACAACTACCAATCTCTATCCTCATTAGAGCAATCATCATCCTCAAAACCTAGCAGGTCCCTCCAGGGAGTAACAAATGTCACCGTGCCTGCTTTCTCGCATCCTTTTATAAGTATTAAATAAAATCAGATGGCATGGAGGGGAACGGTGGAGATTTGACCATATTACCCAAACACCACCATAGATTTCCCTTTGATACCATTCATCAATCATAGAAAGATATAAGGCCCACCACATAAAGGCTACACATGTCTAGTTCTTGCTAGCTCCTTTGACTTCTTCACCTTAATATCCAAAATTGATGAGCCCACAAGGAATGGCCTAAATGAAGACACACATAGTGATACCTATTGTTGATTTTTCTCAAAGCTTCACCTACTCACCCCTTGGAAGAAGTGGTCCCTCCACTTGACATGACACATGCAAATCACCCGCTAGCCCATGTGAATAAAATAATAAGCAATGACATAGGATGGGTGTGTGGGGAACGGTGATGATCTACTTGTGACGATCGAATGACAACCATGGATTTTCATATCTGCACATACCGAAATTGTTAGTATTAAAAGAGGGACCTAACTAGGTCGATGAGACTTAACCCTTGGGAAGAAAGACTTAATACATAATTCTTTAAACATGAATTATTAAGCTCGACTGTTGAAAAAATTGAAATGATAAGCTTGTAGATGGTGACAAATAGAATTAGACAAAAGATCTTAGTAAAGATAATGGTTCGCATGACTCAAGTTTTAACTCAGGCGTTTGACAACTAGGTGCAATAGGTCAATTGAAGATTAAAATTTTGAGGGTTTAAGACTTACAAAATTTTAAAGTGAGAGTTTTCAGACCAAAACCCCACACCCTACCCTTGGACATAGAGACAAAAAACCATGACAGAGTAAAGACCAGTTCAAAATTTAGCCAAAATTTAGGAGCACTACCAAGCATAATGGGTCTCACAATGCCTACAAAGTCTGAAATGAATCAGCTTAAAAAAAAAATCTTCCCCAAAAAAGACTATATCCCCTTCTGTTTGACTAGTAGTGGTAACTCCATTTCAGGATCTATCTCTATTCCTTCCTTTGATACCATAAAACCAATTAGCTTGCCTAGGGGTACCCTGAAAACACATTTTTTCAGATTTAAAGAAATCCCAAATTGTTGACACTTCTTGAAAACCTTCTCCAGATAATCAAAGTGATCATACTTTAATTCTAAAAATACAAGTAGGTCATATAGATATTAAAATAATCTAACTAATTAAACCTCTAAAAGTGATATCCATCGCTCACTGAAAAGTTGCACTAGTATTGGAGAGTTGGAAGGCAATTTTTGAGTATGCAAATGTTCCCCACTTAGTGGTGAAAGTTGTCTTATTTTGATGTCCTTCTTTGAAATATACCTGGTTATAACCTGAAAAAACATCAAGCAAAGAGAACATTTCTGATCCAACCACAGTCTACAAAATCTTCTCCATTGATGGCAAAGGATAATGATCTTTTAGTAAGGATTTTTTCAAGTCCCTGAAGTCTACATAGAGCCAGATATTTCCATTCATTTTCTGAACTAGCACCAAATTAGACACCTAGGTAGAATGCTTAACAGGGTATATGATCCTTGATTTGATTAATTTGGTGAGTTGTTTTGGCCATTAATGTTTCGACCATTAGATTGATTGGACCTTTTTTTTATTGGACAGGCTTCAAACTCTTGTCTAAGTCAATATTATGTTGTAGTATGCCAAGATCATATCCTCTATGATCATCATAGGTACAAGCTATGACTCCATCATACCTAGACCATAGCCCTTTTAATCTTTCTTTGTCCCTCGAAGGATCATCCCTACTAACTTTTAAATTTCTATCATTTCCAACATCAAGATCTTCATAGCCATTCTCATTAGTAGTGAACATTTTTTCCTATTTCTTGCATCCTTGCAATTGAAAATATTTTCAAGAGAGATCAAACCTCGAGGAAGCTTGTTGCACTTTAATTGGATTAATTTCCCTTCAGAGGTCCTGACTTTGGGTTGTGAATGGTTGAGAGCCTTTCCTAATTTTTGTAAAAAAATGATGATCTGAACATTATCCTCAAATACTTGTCAGTTCTGATCATTGTTAGGAATTGTCAGTTGGATAATGATTTATATTGAATTCTACTTTGTTGCTAAGTCAGAAACTAGTTTAAACTATGAACCAATCAAATTTATTTGATTGGAAACCTTATTCTGAGAATATGGGATAACTCGAATGTTAAAAGCCTCAAAATTATTAATCAGATCTCATATTCTATGTCTATATGACTTCATCCTTATATTTTTGGTAGCCACTTGCCCATGGATTTGGCTCACAATGAACTCTAAATCTCTCAATACCTGTATTCTCTTTATGCCTATTTGTTCTAAGAAGAAAAAAACATGGACCATGGCTTCATATTCCACATCATTATTTGAGCATGGAAATTGGAAATGAAAATCCTTGAGGGTTTCTTACCCTGTCGGGGATACTATTCGAACACTTGCTCTAAAATCAGCCTTGCATTTTGTGCCATCAAAATATAATCTCCATAGACTATTATCACCCAGACTATTATGCTCTTCTCATTCTTTTATTAACTTGGGGAAGACTTGATCATTGTTGAAGATCACATAGGTTCCTATCTCGGTAGCATGAAATATTTTGTATGGTTCATAATCAATGAATTGGTTGAAGAGGACCTCCTCTTCTGGGGTCTAGTCACACTATATTCCTCATCTTCCAAAAATTCTTCACAGTAATTCTCCCTTTGTGAGAATGATCTATGTGCTACTTCAAATCACATGAACACATTATTTGCTTTGTGTTCTAAATGGAAGGATTCAAATAGGATCTTCATCTTTGCCCCATGCTTGGTTTGCAATATTAGGTGAGACCAATAGAGTGCTAAATATCTACCAAGATTTACTGTAAAATCCCTTGAGAGGTACATCTTGAATATTGGGAGTGTTTGCAGAGGTCAGTTCTCCCCTCAAGATTCATGACATGGACTAACCGCCTCTCATGGATCCATTAACTCTATCAATTGTATCAGGCATTAAAAGGTTGATCTTTTGGTGCAATGGAAACTGTGGGCCAATAATTGGTATCAAATCCAAAGGTGCCAGGTTTGAATCCCCTCAAGTAACGCTGAGGGGGATTTTATTGTTAGAGGTAAGCACTCACATCGGGATTCATGACATGGACTAACCACCTGTTGTGGATCCATTAACTCTGTAAGTTGTATTGGGCATTAAAAGGTCAATTTTTTGGTGCAACGACAACTATGGGCCAACAGGGGGAATATCTATCAAAAGTATTTCTTGTGTGACTGTTTAGCTTGGACATGAGAAAAAATTAAAATATGGATACTTGATGTGGCCGATGGTCAGAAATTTCTTCCCATCTAATTGCATGATTCCTTTGTTAAGAGGCTCATATTTGAGTTTTAGGGTGTCGGCCACTTGTTTAGGCATGACCCTTGTACTAGCTCTTGAATCAATCATGTTGCTATGCAAAAGCTTGTCTCCTATAATAAGTGTTAAAAATAAAGGTATGGGCTTTGGATTGATTACCTCTTTCTCTTTTCTATTGTTTACGACATTCACATAAGTTGTGGTTTTTGAAAGTTGGGGTCTTGATGCAAGACCTTTGTCTTTATTTTGATCACATAGCGGATTCATCTCTATATGTGAAATTTTTTATTCTTTTTTTAATGCTTCCTAGAGCAACATCTTTTGTTTTGGAATGGATATTACGTCCCATAGGGACATGTTAGTGGGTTCATTCTTTAAATTTTCGACCATGTTGAGCATCCCAAGGGGTGGGGTCTTTGGTTTGACCAATGGTATCTCCCTTGTCTTGTGGAGGAGTTGATCTGACATGAGCAGACTTGAAATTTTGTTCATTTCCTTTCCTGGCAATGACGAAGTTTGTGATTATTGAGTAGGTTTGGCGATGGCCTGTGGAACTTTCTTTTCCTATGACTATGGTTGAAGAAGTTGTAGATGTAGTAGAGCTTGTTGTACGTATTGTCAAATGAGCCTTCTTTTAGACCTTGTGTTATAGTCTAACTCTACTTTTGGGGCACTATTCATTAGAGTGTCATTTGTGAATATTGCATCCTCTTTCTCCATCCATGAGTAAATTGCTTGATCTAGTGTGATATCCAACTCTTGTTCTAAAGATATTCCTTGTGTTTGCACTCGAAAGCTAGAATTCTCCATTTCTATTGATTGATATTCTTCCATACTTGAGAACATGCCTTGGCTTCTCTAGTTTGTTAATTGTTTTTGTAGGTTTCCCCATGGGAAATTTCAGGGCATAAGACTATCATTGGTTCTGGCTTGGGACTAAATAATTACTTGGACTTCTCTTGATAGCTTCAAGCAGCATGGTGACCAAGACTATATAGTTTGTAGATGTTGGTTGCTGAAATTCTCCCTTGGAGGATCCCTAGTACACATTTTTTTGATAAGATGGCCTTCCTCCTTGATAGGTCTATGTGGATTACTTCAATGGTGCTACTTGTTGTCATCAGATGAGGACTAGCCCATTAGAAAATGACCACATGAGACTCTTCATATCATTGATGTCTTCCGCTAGTGAAGAGGAACCTGATGTACTTGGCTATGCAACAAGGTATACATACATAGATGGTAGTGCAGCCAACATGGTTTCTTTTGGAGTAGGGAAGCTTGTAGTAATTTCTTCCAGGGGACTATTAGAGATTTCTGCAAATACTAGCATTGGTAGGTGTGATGGAATCTTCCCGACATTGATCAGACTATTCTCTACATGCACAACCAAATCATATGTGTTAGGTAGAGTATCTCCTCCCATAGAGGTTATCATGTCAATGATGTTTGTTCATTTAAAGCCTTTAGGTAAAACATAAACACCATGATCATTAGAGGTCAGACACTCACAGTAATCCTTTGCGAGGTTTTATGGAACCTGTTGTTGAAATCACTCATGGCTTCCTACGAGGCACTTTTGATGGTAATTAATTAATGTAATAGTGAGGAGCAATCTCCTTTTTTTGAGAAGGATTCAAAAAACCTCTCTTTGAGCTGATCCAAAGAGTAGATAGAATTGGAAACTAGAGACCTATACCAATCTTGAGCCTTTCCTTTGAAAGATGTGGCCAACAACCTAAGAGAAATATTTTACTCTTCTATGTTATGTACTTTGAATACCTCTACTATCTCTTGGAAATGTTCAGAGGGAGTTTTAAAATCTTCCCCAAAAAAAATTGGGATAGCTTTGAGGGCATTGGTGGGTATGGTAGGCCACACATCTGGGAGAATAGGCGGTTGTAGTGGACTAATGTTATCTTAGGTTACAAAAATTCTTAGAGTGAGGGTAGCTATATGGGCCATTGCAAATAAATTCCTATGAATTGGGTATATGAGTATTCTAATTTGAAAAGATTAGCCTCCAAGTTGGGTAGATAAAGCTCTAGATCATGGGCTCTTGCTTCTTTCCCTATTTCTCCTTACACGTGATATGCAACCTATAAGTCTTCTTCTCCTTGGTACTGAGGTAGGTAACTGGGAGTATTGGAAGTGGCCTTTTGAGGATGCCCTTCTTTGGATTCTAGGAATGAAAGCTTCTAGCCTCTTTCCTTGGTCTGATTTTAGAAATATTTTTGACTTCTAATCGGGTGTTTAAAAAAATTGTCCCACTAGATGTGCCAAAAAAGAACTATTCATCATGAATTTTTGTGCCTCTCTCATAGTCTTATGGGAAATTCAGTGAGTGGGGGATTAATTTGCACCTCACTGAATACCTCTAAGATTTTTATAGAAAGTCGATTCTTCTTTTTGTTGGGAGAAAAGATAGAAGGAAATTTAAACAAAAACATGAAAATGGTGATGTGCCAAAGCTTTTACAACATTTTAAACCTCAAATTATTTCCTATGAATGATATAATAGACACAAAATTTCACAAACCCTTCATTGTTGGGAAGAGAACAAACAACAAAGGTCAAGTAAAAGAACAATGTAGTCTTTCAAATCTCCCCACCAAAAGCATCTATTAGGATTGTAAAATTTTGCAAAATTTTAAATGCCCATCATGAATTTTTTTTTTTGCACACTCAGAAATGCACTTGAAAAATCTGCCCCAATGAATTAATTTGGAGGGTCATAATTTGGAGCCCATTTTCTTTCATGTCAAATCCCTTGGTGAGTGTATTCATTTGTCATATGTGAACATTATGTTTGATTTCAAATTTCTATGATGATTTTTGACATGGCTTTGAATCGACAAGTTAGAGGGTTGTAGAATTGTTTTGATGTTTGCATACTCTCAGGGCTGTAAAGTGGCCTCTTGTTTAGACTGATATTTCACAACTGGATGATCGTCATGCCAAATGGATTGGTGCTTTGGATTCCACTCATATGCATATACTCCCTAGTTCAATTTCAGAGTCTCAGGATCAAGTTTGATATTTTTACTAGGTCAAAAGCAAATGTAGTTTGTTTAGTTTTTACATCTACTTTTCTAGAAAGTTTCATGGAGGTCAAGTTTGACCCTAAATATCTTGTGAATAATGCGGATTGAAAGAAAACCCTCTTCCACACATACTCAATGGCCCTAAATGATTTAGTCTTTCTAGTGGCAATTTTTGAGGAGGTGATTTGGTATTTTTTCAGGATGTTGACTTGGTGAGCCCTAATTGATTTTTGATAGGTGTAGTTGTAGAAAAGTTTAACTGAGCCACTTTGGATGTTAATATCTTGCTCCTTGAATGAATTTTACCAATTTGTTTATTGCATTGAATTTTTTGTTTAAATTTCTACATGCCTACTCAGTTTTAGGCTCCCAAGATGAGTTTTGATGGGCTATTTAATTGTTTTCTAATCGCAATAGGACCAAAATTGGTGTTCCAAAAACTTTCAAATTTTCAATTTCTAAACGCAACCCATTTCTCATTTTTCTCTGAAACATCTCCAGCTCCATTTTTTTGAATAATATATCATATGATGTATTATTTTAATGCACTTCAGTTGTGGTGAAGGCATCTGACAGACTAGTTTATAGATGAGATATTAGAAATCTTTCAATGATGCAAGTTTTAAGGAAATGGGTTTGCTCTAAATAATTAATAATGTCCCTACATAATTTTTTGTGGCTTCAGGTGTCGCGTTTTTCCTGTAGTGAATTTCCATTAATTGGGTGGTAGGTCAAATTAAAATTTCACTATTTCTTAATGTTCAAGTTACAAATATTTAATATATTTTAAGTATTTTAAATACTTGTAAAAGGAAAAATGCATGTAAAAAAAAGGAAATTTTAGGGAAACATCAGATATTTTGACAAACATTATAAGATCTTTATAAAGTTTAAAACTTTATTAAAGCAAGTCTTCCCCACTATCCCATGCAAGCTAATGTTGATGGAAACAAAGGATAGCAGGCAAGCAGGGAGAATGTTGAGAGGATGATTTTGATCTGCAATCTCTATTTTTGTGAAGATTGAAGTGTTTCTTTCTCCATGGATGTTCCTTTGAGGCATTATGGGAAGATTCAAGCAAGTATTGTTGCAAGATGAACAAATCTCACATTTTTGGCTTTACGGCAAGATTTTGGGGGCTATTATTAGCTCACAATTACTAATCCATGGTCTGAAATCACCCCCTGACCATTCCTAATGATTGGGAAGAGATTTTAAGTATGTTTGGAATGAAATTTAGGTGCCTGCAACCATACAAATGCCCCTACACTATCAAAAACGACCTAGCTATGAATAAATTAGGTAAAAATTAATAGAACGCTTCATAAGCATGGGTTTGATGGAGAGGAAGCTATAGTTTCATGTTGCCTACTGTAAACATTTGCTTATCGCCCATGTTCATGGACAATGCAATAAATCATGAAATGAGTTTCTCCCTACCATCCTATGTCTGTGAGTGTTGATGAAAACATCTCCTTATGGAGAAGTGGGGATTGGTAGAAAGGATTGCATCGATTATAATGTTTAAATAATAATGTCTCATTATTGTTGTTGAGAGAGGAAAAATATATGAAAAGGTTGCAAATGTTTAAGTATTATAAATTTATTTGCCTGCCAACCCATGGATTTGATAATGTTGTCCAAGAAAAGTAGTTGGGGTGTGGGGAAAGGCTTATGGTGGGCTAGCGGAGAAATATTTAAAGTTTGTGTTTAAAGTATTTGATGGTAACTAAAAAGTGTAAAAGGTTCTAACTGTTGGATGAAAGAATTAAATGATTTGAAATTTAAAAGAAAATATTTTAAATGTGTAAATGTAAATGCATGGGTAAACATTTTATATTTCCCATGAAATCATTCAAGTTTCCACTGAGGTAAAAGGAATGGTTTTTAAATGTGAAGTGTGAAACAAAAGGTGCTAGAGAAAATAAAGTTGTATATAGCTAGATGAGTAATTAAAGATTCTACTATTAAAAATAGAAGGACTTCAATGGTTGCGAAAAAATTGAAGATGAAATGTCCGAGTAAATATTTTAACATTCTTTGGTGGAGAATAAAATATAAAATTCAGTAGTAAGTGCATGGGAAAAACAAAAGAGTAGAGTAGAGGGCTTTTACTACATAAAACAAAATTATTTTCAACTACACGAAAAAATGGAACAGAGTTAAAAGATCTGATGGAGGAACACAAATATTTTCACTGCAGGGATAAATAGAGGAGTGAAGATTTTCCACAATGGAGAAAATTTTCAACTTTAGGGAAAATAAAGATTGAAAATCTTCTTGAGGGTAAAGTAATTTTTTGTTATTGGGTGAATGCAAGAAAAGTGTAGATTGAAGATTCTTTGAGTGTTGGAGATGGTCATTGATCAATGGAGCTGAGTGTGCCAAATGTCTATTAAGGATTTCTATTTAGGGTTTCTTCTTCCTTAAGTGTAATTTTCTGCTTCACTCCAAAGAGGTTGCTCATTCTTTGTTCTAACAAGAATACCCTTTTGTAATAGGGTCTTAAATGTATAGTGTTTGTTTTAGGTTTTTGGATTAATTTCAGTCATGTAATGGAGAATGTAATTACAACAATGTCATGTTAGATAAATAAATGGCAAGATATTCTTGGTCAATTTTCTCCATTGTAGACATTGCATAAGTTTTGAATATAAGAAATCAAGGGTTTATGTTGTTCATCTTCCTGTCTTTCCCTGAATGTTTGTTCACTACTATTACTCTTATTCATGGAGTAAGTTAAATTGTATTAACAAGAATGAAGATTTGTGAAATTGTATGCTTGGATTAATAAGTATGACTATTTTAGTTTCTACTATCAATGGTGTAAGGAATCATTTGACAGGCATAGTTATGACAGAGATAATTTTGTGATGTATTTTTAATTTCATGGTTTAAATGACTCCACCCTAGGATGAGGCACTGGTCCCTTGATGTTACAGTTACTTGAGATTATTTTTTCAAAAGCTACAATTTTAAATCAATTTACTTATTTATCTTGTTGTGAATGTGTGTGTGATTTAATACTCTACAAATCTCATGTTTAACTAGGCATTACCATGAAGGTTAGCCAAACCTTTATGGTAGTATGCCCATTAAATAGTTAAAGGAGAATCATCTGTTTATAGTGTCTTAGGTACTTTGGCACACAAGTATTTGCAACTGCATTGTCTGGATTACCCTCTTGGGTCTCACACGGCCTAAAGTGCAAGGGAGAAAGGGGTTTTCATTCAATCTCCCATTCATTGGCCAAATATCTCCTTGAATCTGACCATTATGCCTAACAACCCTTTAGGATTCAAGTGGATTGTATATTTTGGAACCAAAAACATCTATTAAGGTCTGATCAAACATAAGAGAGTTCCAAAAGTTAACAGAAATACTCAAAAATTTCAGAAAACCCTTCTTTTTATGAAATAATATGAAAAATAAAAACCCTTAAAGAAAGTAGAAAATTTCAACAAACATAATCCAATTTTTGAAAGCTATCATTCAACATAGAAGCTTACAACATAAAAATTAGCTACCCAAACTATCAAAGTAATCTTGGCACAATATTTTTAACATGAACAAAAACATTAAGAAGGAACTTGATAAAGTCCATAACATTCACAATTTCAAATATTTCTTCTAAATAGATCAAACTTCAATATTAAATGAACTAAAAAACAAAGGTTAGATGCCAATCCGATGATAGTTTCAAATAAAAATCTATAAAATACTGGGGAATAATAGTATTTTTTCAACTTCCAACTTCTAAAAAAATACCTCTAGAAAACTAAGGAAAGCTAAACAACTTCGAGAGCTAACTTCACAAAAAAAATTGTTTGCATATGTTGTCAACCCTTATTTATAACTAGAAGAAGACAATACCGCCACCAATATTCTTAAAACAAAAATTGTTAGATGCCTGCACCTGATAGCCCAATATTTGATCTTAGATATTTATTATATCGAAGCAATATTTTCTCATTAAGTCCCAACTCCATTAATGAGTTAGATATTTTAGCAAAGATTGCAATTTGAAAACAATCGAATCTTAACACAACCTAACAAAAATCTGATTGTTCAACCATACAGATTGATGGTACTAACTTGAATGTTCCATCCTGAAGACAAGATATACACTGCCTTTTGACAAACTCCACCTAAAGAGACCCTTCCACAAAAATAACAACTACTTAGATGAATATATGTTGTGTTGAGCAGGCAGACAATCTCAAAAACTAAGAGAAAGGCTTTAAGAAAAACCCCGCCAAGATGGCACGTGTGTCAGCCCATGTCTAAAGAGAAAAGCAATATACAAAACTTGTGCAGCCACCGCATGGTGCATTGAACAATTTTTACTGTAATTTATTTTCCATTAAGAACAAAATATTTTTGAATCCTAAAAGGTAAAACCGAAAAACCAAAAGATTTAAAACAAAGCAAAGTTTGACTTACACATAGAATGAACATGCACTTATTGATATGCACAAAGTGAGTTTTTATTATAAAATTTATTTCATGATTTTAGAGGATGAGTAATCAAGCAGGCTTTAGGAAGCCTTGAAAAAATATAGTCTTGCTTAGTAGTAGAAGATATATTTTTCTCTTGTGAAGGAACTATTTCTTGCTTACCACAATATGTAATAAATAAGTAGGTGATAAAGCATTCGACCAAGATGGGGAGGAAGTTTGGAAACCTAGACCCTATTTGGAAAGGTATAGTATAAAATTCAATTGATCCTTATAAGTTTTCTCCATATTTACATGATATCAATTGTTAGAAAGAATTTTATATCCAAGCCCATAAAATTTTTCTAACTCAAATGAATAAATTGTATCTACATGCTTCTAAGAAGAATTGGCTTTTTCTCGAGCATATAAATCCTTTTTAAGTTGTTTAAAGTTAGGAATCTTCCACTCATGAGCATCGTAAGTTAACAAGACACCATAATAATCATGGGGTGATCTCTTTGAATTTACTAATGTAGAACAAGAGAAAACACAAGAATCTTTAGGTTTACACTATGATATTTTATGCTCTCCAATAAAATAGGGTATAAAATTTAATGAACCCCAATCACCATCTAAATTTTTTGTTACAGATGAAAGAGAATTAGGGTTATCTTCAACATGTATAGGTTCTCTCTTTGAAGTTTGAATAAAAGTATTAAGATAGTTTGAAGGGTTATTTTTGGATTCTTCTTGTGAATTATAACTTTTTTCATCTATTTTAATCTTATATATTGTTATTATATTCATACTTAATCTCACAATGAAGAGTAGAAGGGTCTCCCTTCATGGCATGAATCTATAGTCTACCTAGGAGAAGATTACATAAAAGAGATCCTCACATGATATGGACAGGGGGAGGCAAAACCATAGGCCCTACCTTAATGGGTATTGTAATCAATCCTAATGGTTCCTTATTAACATTATCAAAGACACAAATATTAACATTATTAGGTTTTATAAGATTCTTGTCTCCATCAATTTTATCTAGAAGGTCAATGATACAAACATTAAGACCCAATCCATTGTCTATGAGGTATATCTAACCCTAATTTTATTAATGACCACTACTATCATTAGGGCTTCATGTTTGTTTTGGATCTTGAGAGAAGGTAATTCATGTTGAGGAAATGTAATATTCAACTTTTTCACTTGTATAAAATAAAAAAAGGTGGCTACATCATTTGGTTTAATAAATTTTTTGACATCAATCTTCTAAAAATCCTCTTGGAACATCTCATGGTATGTAGACGATGTTTGAATCATATCCCAAAGGGGTATTTTTTTCTAGAGTATTACAAAAATTCACAAGAAGATTATATTCTTTTACATTATGTTGAGGAATATTAGGTGTAGGTTGAAGGTATGGTTGAGGTAATGGGATGGATGTTGGCATTTATTTTTATTTCTTATTATTTATATTATTATATGTGTAGGAAATTATATGATAACTTGGTTGTTGTGACACATGATTACTAGTGAGTTGTTTCACAAATTTTATCATATTTCCATGAGGTTTAGGAGGTCCTATTATGAGAGGTGAATCAGGAGGTCCAATAATTAAAAGAGATCTAAATGTTAATCATGCATTCATAACCTCAATGTAGTAAACTATTTGTTGATGATCTTCTATAAACATGAGATCTAAAAATAATTTACCATCTTAATCTATGAAATCCATAATACAATATTTTGAAAGAAATATATCAATGATTTTATCCTCTTTTCCTACAATACCTTCCCAAGTAGGAGAGGTATTGGGAGAGAAACAAACAATATTTTGATTGAAACTAAATGATTAAATCTTCTAAAACCAAGATACATTCTTCAAAAGTAGGTGAGGTATCGATAGAAGAATAAATATGAATGTCATGATTTCTAATGATTGAATTCTCTTGCACCAAAATAAACTCACAAATATGATAGATTGTGGGGAAGGATCAATGAAAAATAATAAAAGATGAGAAATAAATTCATTTTCACATGCTTATAATAAAAATCCTATGCAATGCATAACACGATATGACAATAGAAAATGAATTATGACAACACAATATTTTGCAATGAGAGTGTTTTTTTATGCACTATGGATCAAGATAGCAATATTTTTAGCAAAATCAAATAGTTATAGTAATGATCTTCAGAGATTGAGGAGAAATATGGGAAAATACTAGAGACAAGGTTTTGCACATAAAATTTAGGCTCAAATTGGGTGGAAAAGAGAACATAGGGCACCCTATTCTAAAGGGTTAATTTTAAAAAATTAAAAATTGGCAATCATCTATAGTCTTTGAGGGTTCTATGCTTCAGATTTTTAAGTCTAAAAGTGAATAGATTTTTGGAAATGCACCAAAACCTAATTTTTCTATATGAAGCACATGTATGTATGTAATTTTTGATATGTTGAGGATAATTCAATATGTTAAAATGATTATTTATATAAATTAAATATTTTAGTTAATTGATTTTTCTATAAAATATAAAAAATTAATGATTTTTTAATTTTTGGAATGAAAACACTATGCAATTTTGTCACTTTAAAAAAAACCATTAAAATATGCATGCATAAATGATCAATTTTACAATTAATTTCCTTAATGATAATAAATAAGATCTGAATTTTTTTTCAAATTTTATGATAAAAAATAAATGAAAATGGATAGTTTTTAAAGAATAAATGTAAATTATCACAAATATTTTTAAAAAACGTAGGTTTTAAATTAATTTTTTTAGATTTTATACATTGAAAAATCATAAAAATTGTAATTGTAATGTATGTCAATGCATATATTTCCAATATCAATCCTAGGTCAAATGCATATTCTACTAACATCAATCCTTTTTCAAAGAATATTAGGATGTTGTAGCATCATAAATTGTCACCCTTGATAATTTCACACTATGTTTTTATCCCCCTTAATTTATTGGACATGAATAAGCACCTAATTCCCCAAATTATGCATTCTATGGACTACTTATAAATATTTTTTGTGAAATTGCAATCATCAAAACAATACATTTATTTAATGTTTTGCCCTCAACACCCAAAATCTTGAAAAATAGGCCCAAGATTGGGATGTCATTGAGTGTCTAAGTCCACCTATTTTTCCAAGATCTAAATTGAATATTTTGGTGCTAAAATTTTAACTTTTGAAATTCAATTTGTAAATGTCTGCTATTGATATTTAATTTACAAGAAATTAGAATAAATTCCTATAAATACCTAGTTATTGCATCATTTTAAAGCTAACAAGAAAGAAGTGGAATGTTGAGCAAATATTATTGTCAAAAGCACTATCAAGAAATTCAACAGTGATATTTTATTTATTTATTTCAGCAATTCAAAATCCAAGCATCATGTCAAATCCTATGTTAGTTTATGAAGGCTAATTGTTTTGTAGGTATCCAAGAAATTCACCAAATTCAAGCAAGATCCAACACCTTGAGGTGATGTGCATGACTTCAGTTCTTCAAAGAAGACATTGAATGGTGGTGAGTTTTAACACTTTATTGATTCATCATTTTTTCCTATCATTTATCTTTCTTACCATTGGAATTGCCATTGTGTAAGTGGAAACACTAATATGAAGTTTGACTAAAGCAAGTCCCTGAATAGAAAAAAATCTCTTCTATCATTGACTATGTTGATTTTAGGTTTGGAGAGATTTGAAGGAAGCTTGAAGATCATTTATTCATTATTTTACTAATATCCCTACACCTTGCCAACTCAAAAAAACTCACCTATAGAACTATCTGACAGTGATCCAGCAAGTCTGCAAGAAAAAAACATGGATCTCAGATATGAAATTAGAGCACTACAAAAATAGAATAAAAGAGGCATACAATGACTCAAATTTCCTTGGGTAACACTATCCTCATGTTCAAACTAACACCAAACATTTTGAATATGTACATAGAACTCTGTGCTTCCTAGATATGCCTGCAAATCTCTATTTCAGTCTATCAGTTGTCGGGAAATTATAATTTTCATAGTAGGACATGTAGTCTAATTCAGTTAATTAAGGAAACTAAATTCTAATTCATTCCAAGAATTAAAAATATTCAGATCTAGGTCTTATTCTCTCACCTTCATGGTTGAAAGTCAATCTAATCACCTCATTGATCTCATCATAATTAAACACTAGAAAAACAATCCCTGACAACCACACAAATTTTGAATCTTAGGTTTTTACAATTTAGATGTAGGATTTGTTGGTTTTTTTTACTGTAACTAGATTGATCTTCTAATCTACCTATGGAATTACTAATTCCAATCAGGGGCATCTCGAAGGACTTGAACCAACCGACGAGGGTTTTAATAAACCTCCTACACTTTGGGCTCTAAAAGACTTGAGAGGGTGATCCCTTAATGTGTTTACAAACTCTGCACCAATATTGTAAACAACATTGACAACAAAATATAATTTCATTTAATATCTGAACATAACAGGATAATGCCGAAATGAATTGGTTGTTCATCAATAATATCAACTATTTGGAGCATGAGATAACTACAACAAAATTTTACAGCTTAAGATAGTCATTGATTTGCAATTTGTAGCAAGCTTTAAGCAAAGACAAACAAATACTGAACCTCATAAATAAGATCAACTTAGACCAAGCCATATACCATTGGAGGAGTCAAATTCATAAGTATCTAAGGATTCATGACAAATTTAAACACATAACATATAAGATCTCTGATAATATTGCCTTACAATACCATCAATTTGTATTCTAACCCAATACTACTTATCAAATCCTGATATGAACACATCCACATATAACCCCATTCAAGCATTTTAATTAGTTCCTTGAATTGAAGCTAAAATGAGAATCACACACACCATAATAGTAAGATGAATGAAACAACCCTTGATCATTTTATTCAGGCATCTGATATGGTCATACAATGGAGAGACATGAGTTCAAAATGAATCATTTCCATTCAAATGTTAGTACTATCATGAAATATCAAACTCCCATGAATTCAAAACCTAGTACAAAATGACACAATACTTAAATTGCATTTTCACTAAACCAATATGCCTTTTACAATTTTCTCTACAACTTTACTTAGACTCAACCCAAAATTATCTAACTTGCTAACCTATATTTTTGGCCTTGAAATCCTACTTATAGAGAATGGAGCAAACAAGCATCGGGCTAGAAATACATGTCACCGGTCACTTGGACCACCTTGTGACATTTCAAAAATCTATTACAATAGCTGAGTCCCTAGAGAATCTTCTTGTTCATCCCATCCATTCAAAAATGGTTGAGGCATCCACAAAACTTCAAGAAACCTGTGCCAAAATTGCCATCAAAACATAACTAAAATCTTTTATAACTATAATGGCTGAGCTGTTAATCGCCAGTAGCCAATTCTATCTTACTCTTCCTCGATTAAATATTTATTTACCCATCTCTAGTATTCTTCATCTGTCAACCAATCAAAATTAAGCACCTCATTTACCTTAGCACTATAAGGTGTGTATATTACCGCTACCTAATTTGCTTCCCTTTCAAAAGATTCCAAAAATGTCCTGGTGCTAATGATCTTGTCCATACAACTCACCAATAGGTAATAGTCTAAGTCATCACAAATTAATTTGATTTGTGCATTGATGACCTCATCTACTCTATTATGCCACTACTGTAGTGATTTAACATTTCCTTGTGTATCAATTATATCAGGTAGAGATATATCACTCCAATCATCAAAACTCTTTACCAATTATCTGATTTTCCTACTCAAATCATTTGGTAAGGCTTGAAAACCTTGCAATGATGTTACAAATATTTGAGTAGGCCTTAATTATTAGGGCCTATTATTTGTATCAAATCTTGAGGCTTTATTAATATTATCTAAATCATTGGCCCTAGAGATCCACTTCTCAACTAAGGGCAATACTACTTCCTTATCCATAGTAATGTTCTTTATTCCATCCAAAAATAAAGAATACAAAGAATACACTGATAGAAATCTTCCATCAACCTTTTCATTTAAGTGCCTCAAAATTGTGTCAACAACCTCACTCTATTTTACAAGTGCTCCCTCCCCACTTTCCTTTAAGGCTGCTTGTAACTCTGTAATCTTATTGAGCGACTACTTCTTAGTAGGATCCATAGAGTATTCAATTTCCTCTTCAACCAGCTCTAATGTAGGGCTGAGAGAAGGAGTTTGGATGGGAGACCCTGGAGTAGAAACAATTAGAGAAGTAGGAGGTATTGATCCTGATGTGGAAGGAAATTTCATGACACTAGGAGCACTTGAGGACTCCCCAACTTGCCTATAATTTAACCTATCCACCTCAGTTTGTAGCTCAACATTCCTTTGCTACACCCTGTTGTATTCTCCAATTATAATATTATACTTCTCCATTAAAATCTTCTTTTCAACTTCTTCCCTCTCAGCAGTCTTCTAGGCCAATTTGGCCACATTCACAATTAGGTTTGTAGCCTTTGTAGTTGAAGTTTCAGAGGCTCTTTTTATTATTAACCCTCCCCTTAGGTTTGTCCTAATGTTAGTAACATCAATATTTTTGCCTTGAGGTGCCAATGCCCAAATTTCTAGGGTCTCATACTCCTCACTAAAAGCAGAATCTTGCAGTGCTTCATTGACCTCTTCCTCAGAGTTCTGCATGGGATGCTTGGATTTTAAAATAGCATTAAATGCTACTACATCTACTATATCCCATTCAGGAAAAAATAGCACACCAGCCCGAGTTACTAATTTCCTCCCCTCCTCAGGAGTGATGCTCTTGAATTCTTCCATCAATTCAAATTTTACTTCATCATCATTCTCTTGGTTAGACCTATCAGGTTTCAACTCTCTTCTCTTCTTACATTTTTCTTGATATTCTTATAATATCATTCTCCATACCAGTTGTAATAAAACTGGAGTTTTAACAAATGCATCATCATCTAAAAATGCCTTGCATGCATCCATCCTGGCATCTTGCACACATTGTCCCTTCACATCCATATCAGACACAACTAATTGAGTTGACCTGGGAGGAGAAGGAATACCAACCTACATGTCCTGATTTGTGACAATGATTTCATCAATTAGAGCCTCTTGTGCCTCTTCAACTCTTTGCCTCTTAGGGCTTGGCTCTGATGCTGGTAGTGCAAGATTATCTTTTGGTGATGAGTCCAAATCAATAATTCTTATTCCTCCAGGTGCTTTGATCTTCTGACGTGGTTGTGTCGATGCCTTCATGATTTGTATTCCCTTCTTATCTTTCTCCTCCTCATCACTACTATCATTCCTCTTTCTCTTATAAAGAGTCCAATTCACCGTCGGTTGATATTTTGGCCTTGTTTCAACATGCCTCACATCTAGCCTTTGTATGCCAAAGTCCAACTCCAAGTTGATCTTGTTTGTCATCAAAATACCCATGATCTCATTGAATTTTTCCATCAAGAAATTAATTTTCTTATGGAATGGGGTGAAATCCATTCATGGATCATATTTGGGATCCATTTTATGCACAATGGCTAATAGCTTCTCATATGCTATCCATTTTTCCTTGTTCAATTCTTGCTTGTTCAAATTAAACTCATTCCTAATTAAATCCTCAGGAAAATTGAACTCATGTGCAAAATTACCACCCTTTATCCGTTGTCTAAAAAGGGCAAAGAAGCCTTCAGGGTCATTTTGTTGCTTGGGACCACATCTTAAATAAAAATCATCAAAAAACCTCCCAAAGTGGACCCATCCTACCTTTGAGAACACAAAATTAGATACAATGGTATAATCAGGGAAAAGAGTCCCTTTTCCCTTCCCTGTTAGGTTGTCTTCATGAATAAAACCTATCTGCCACATAACCTCAACAAACCCTAATATTGTTGGAACATTGAATGGGAGGATATGTGGAGTTCCTTGGAAGCCATACACCCTTAAAATAGTGCTGAATGGGTACAAGATAATGTCACCCTAGTTGTGACAAACTTTTAAATCTGGCTTCCTCCCTTTCGGTCTGAGAAAGTCATGTAAATCCTTGAGGATTCTAGGTACATTTACTATCAAGTGAGCCCTCAGTCTAGAAGCAAAGCAATGATCAAATTGCACAAAACTAGCACTCTCCCTATTATATGATAAATATGTAGTCTAAGCCTGTATCGATAATCTTTCTCCATTTACCTCCTACCTCAACTCCATCTTCTCTGAGAAGAAGTCAACATTCTTGTACAAGAACATGTACATAAATAGGGAATACCAAAATAATGGAGTGCCTACATCCCCTACATGCAACTTTAACAACCCTTCATGTATCTTCTCTGCCAGAAAGGATGCAAAATCATAAATCACAAAGAAATTAGGGTGTTGTATTTGCACCCCCGTAAACATATAGGCAATTGGCATTACTGTATTAGGGTTAAAACCCAAAATTTGGTACAATGAATAAAAGGTGGCCAAGAAATGGTTTGCAAAACAAATTAGCTTGAAAGGATCCTAGTCACTTGGGATGATATAAATATTTTAATTGCCTACCCTTGTCAGATGAGGGGGAAGCAACTTTAGCCTGAAGAGTGACTTTGATTTTGCCTATTCCTACTTCATCATCTCAAGATTTATTTGAACCAAGACCAGACTAGGTTCACTCAGGTCAAAAACTTGTTGAATTTCTTCCCTACTTATACTTAATAAGACCCCTCCATCATTGTATCTTATTTCTCTCATAATAGGTTCATACCGTGCTACCACCGCCCTAAGCAAATCCACATTCGGGAACACATTTGGCACCACTAGCTCCCCCATGTCATATCTCCAACCATTTGAGAAAGGGTGATGAAAATTCCACTATCCATACCACAACCTAAACATCTCTAGACTAGTCATGGGAACCCTAGCATCAACAATGTTGGAATTCTTGCATACTAATCCCTTGCCTAGGGTTCTTCCATGCATAAAACCCAAACCCCTATTCCTATCATTTGTCGACAATGGGAGTTGATCCAGGAAATCATCATACAAATTTCTCTATAAATAATCAACATGGATGGAATGCTTCTTTGGCAGTGCCATCTTAAATAAACTAGGGCTTCCTTAAAATTTCAAATCCTTCGAATAGAATAGGGTTAAATAGAAAATGAAATTACAGCAAATAGCTTTGCAATTTTTCACAATTCAACTAACCAATAGCCCTAAAACAATTTATTAGCAAGCTTTCCCACATGCACACCACAACTCTTCTCAAAATCTCAATCAAATTAACCAAAAAGCACAAAAAACAACTCACGGCGTTTATGCTTTGTAGAAGACCAAATCCTTGTTGTGATTGCTCGTAACTTTGTCCTTGCCTCTGAGACTGCTTCGCAAAGGTGCTGGAATAATTTGTGATAAAATAGAGAGAAAGAAAATCACTTTATGTTGATCATATTGAGCCAGTAGATGTTTCGTCTTCCATTAAAGCTTATTTACATGTCGTGCCAATGGCTCGAATCACATTCGATGTGAATTCAAATTCCAACCTTTGATCCTTCACTTTTGTCAGATCATCAAACAACTACCTTCAAAAAGGCTAACATAATCTCCATCTCAACACCAAGGGCTTGCCACATTATGCATTGTTGAAGAAATCCACATGGTGCGCCCCCATGAAATCGTGATCAATAAACACCTTCCATCTTGTGATCACGCGATGGCGGTCAACCATTGATCTCTACCATCAGCAATTGTGTTGACTCAAAGTAGTCACTAGCATTGAACATAACCATCAAGAAGCTTTTCCATCAAAATTATAACATCTCTGTTGATTTTGAGCACGTGCATCTTGTAGCTACTTTAGAAACCTGCCATATAACATATTAAAACTTGAAAGATATATTAAAAAAATTTGATTATCTCTTTGGCATCGCCAGTTGAGACACGTGGCACTCTCTCATGATATTGCAATCAGTTGAGATGCTATAGTGGGGTCATCACAGGATTACAAGGAACGACTAAGATCAACCGATGGTTGATCAACAGTCATTTAAAAATTGTTCCCTACAAAATATAAAACATTTATTAAAAGGATAAGGGGACATTGCCTAGGACGATGACAAACAAATGGCTTAATGTTGTTTTAAACATGGGGGCATGAGACCAACCTAGACTTAGGGAATAATAAAGTTGGGAAAAAAATATAAATTAGTCTATTAAAAGGGGCCTAACCTAGATGGAGCAATGGGGCATAAGTTTTTTTAAAACCCACTCCAAAAAGGTAATGGCCAAATAGATCCCACCCAAGGCATAACATAGAACATTAGGATTTTCATGAAAGGAAAAAATAAAAAATCCAAACCTTAGGTTTTCCCAAACAATATGACAAACCAGAACAAGGGCAAGACAAAATGGAATTCAAAGAGTAAAATTTCGAAGTTCCATCAAGGTTCACTTTTTCTTTGTTCCATTTTGGTGTACCTAAACTATTAACATTATATACCTTGTAAAAATTTCATCCTAGATCTAAGTTTTGCATTACACTGTTTTGCATTTCTCATTTAGGGTTTCAATTTTTGCATCATAAAAGGCATAAAAATAAAAAAATATTCCATACAATATTACATCATAGGTTGCATTAGGGTTTATTTTAGTCATTTTGATTAGATCTACAATCAAAATTATATTCACTGTTGACATTTATTATTGAAATGTTGTTACACATTTGCATTTGAGTCACATTATCTTAAATTAAGAAAATTTTGGATAAATATTGACTTTCAAAACTATTTGCACACATTAATAGAAACTTTAAATAGTTTAATAAAAATTTAACTTTTTAGTTTTCAGATGCCCTTGGGTGTCTCTATCCTTCTAAACTTTGATCAACAATTTTTTTCACAATTCTCTATCTCTATGCCTTCAGTGTGTGTTTTCGTGTAGATCTCTATTTTAGAATTCTTAATTGTATTGATTAAGGATTCTTTCATATAGCTCAAAAAGTAGAAACGTTACAATGTTTGGTTTCAAAATTGCATCAATCAGTCAATTATTACACTTTAGATCTATAAATTTCATTTATAGTTCACACATTATTACACAATTGCATTGGCATTAATTGAGAAAAATCTGGAAACACATTTATTGTCTAACCTACCTACAACTAGAGCTAGAATCCTTAAAAAAAATCACACACAATTAGACTTTGATTTTTTGGGAAATCTATCTAGGACATAGATGAAATTGGGAATCTCTATCCTCCTACTTTTGGCTCAGCCAAATTTTGCACAATTCATTTTTTTTTGTATTCTTTGTCTTCTTTTGTTTTCTCAATTATGTTTTTGAGTATTTTGTTGTGGTTATCTGATAATTTAGTGTTCATCTTGGGTACACCTAGTCTTTTGAAACTCGCATGAGCTTCGTGACCTATTGTCCTATTTCCAATACTTTAGTTAGACATTTTTGTAGAATTATAGCATCTCATGGTGTTATTATATCCATTGTGGCTCTCGAGTCTTCCAAATTTTTCATGCAAAGTGCTGTCAATACACAACCAATTTTGGACTCTATCCCTAATGCTATCATAACAATGAAAACCTTAAAATCAACTATTTTTATAGATATTGAGACTATTATTTCTTATGTTCCCAAAGATAAATTGAAACAATTAGAAAAATATTTAGGACTTCAATATTCTGTGAGTATGGATTGTTTAGTTGGCTTAGCAATCCCTATAATATATAACATGAGGAAATTTATTAGTGATGCTAAAGGATTATAGGTTTTGTGTATCCTAGCCCATATAGTTGATGCTAATGTAACTAAAATGGATAGTTGCAATCAAGCCTTAGGTTTCACCCAAATTCAAGGAAGAAATCAAGAATATCTCCCTATAGCTATAGCCTCTATTCTTGCATACATGAATCCAATTGTGACTTCAACAATACAACTGAGAATTGGCATAACTCCAACCTTAGGCCTTCCAACTAACAATTCTTATGTTTTTGGGTCCTCACATGTTACAACTCAAATTTCATCACCTCTCATAAATTTTCAACATAGTAATCCAAAAATCATATACACAAGTCCTCCATATTCAACACATTCCCAAAATGTGTCAACTAATGATTCTATCATTAACTAACTTTTGCAAAATGTAACCTTCAATAACAAATCTGAACAGTGAACCAAAACTAAATGGGACAGCCATTACAATATGTCAAAATAATCCCATTCTAACTTCAAATATTGAAAACAGCAATGCAACAAAACATTGAGATACCTCAATTTAATAAGTATAATAGCAAATAAGAACCTAGAAATCATATATCAACATATATTGCCTTGACTAGTGACTTTAGTTTTGAAGATAAACTCTTAGCTGATATTTTTTATAGGTCATTGAAAGACATGGCTTTAGAATGGTTTTTTTCATTAGTGAATAACTCAATTGACTCTTTTGATGAAATTTTTTATGTTTTCCTTTAAAATTTCTAGTAAACATTAGACCTAAAATTACACTTACTGACTTAATGTGATGCAAGCAAAGACAAAATGAAAATGTAACAAAATTTATAGGGTGTTATTAGTTGCTTTATTCACAAATCAATATTACTCACCTTGATGTAGATGTTTAGAGAATGTTTGTGAAAAATTTACAACCTATTATAAGGGATAAAATATTATTGATGGAATATCCATCCTTTATATACTTGTGTATAGTCCTTTGGGATTATTACAATTTGACTAGTCAATATGATGACACTTATTCATCAGCCCCTACTAAGAAATCTAAATCTATACCTCAAAATAACTATCAACCTTTCAAAAAACAAAAAAATAACTTTATCAAGATAATGTATACACCTCAAAAAAATAACCAAATTAAATATCAATTTTCTTGAATAAGTTCAAGCCCATACCAATTTAGATTGAGAAATAGTCAATTTACCAAATTACTTGAATCCCTCCATTAGATCATGTTGTAACTCTTAAACAAGAACTTAATATAATTACTTTTGATTAAAACTACGAACACAACCAAGCCTCTACCTCCAAGTTACAATCCAAATTCCTTTTGTCAATATCATTGCACAAGTGGACATAATACAAAATGATGTACATACATATTAAACATCAAGTGTAAGACCTCATAGATTCTAATCACATCCATTGTGGTGTTTTAATGATCAAGGGAATAATTTTATTACTCTACCTAACCAAAACTTCCAAATTTTTACCAATCCAATGCCAAATCATTCCTCCAACTTTGTGCAAGCTTGTGATGTTAATAATGATCAGATGAATGTTGATAATATTGATGACATGAATAATGATAAGGATGATGATAAGAGTGATAATGATTATGGTCTAAAAGATATGGTAGCTCTCATATATTTTCAACCTCATAAGGTCCAAACCACTTTGCTACCCAACATTTCTTTCACCCATATTGATGCAACCATATATACACTTGATGAAACACTCTATATAATGAAACGTATTAGTGAAAAGAATATTTATGCAGATCAGGGGTGGGTGAATACAAACCAACTCAAAAACAACTCAACAAAACCAACTTAGAACCCAAACTTAGAGGATTTCTCTCACAACTCTTCAAATTCCCTTGTAGCACTCCATAATTGGTTTCTCTCACAAAATATCCTTCAAAGAACTCAAAAATAAAAAATATCACTAGTATATATACTAATTAATCCCTTTGACAACATATCTTAATTTCATGGTTGTTTACTTTGGAATAAAGTCCTAAAAAATTGACAAATACGCCTAGGTTTAGGCCTAGTTAGGCTTGGTTAGAGAGGTCCCAACATATATTTTCAAACCCAAACCTCAACCTACTTTTCCAAGACTCAAAAAAGTGTTAAATATGGTCTACAAAAACATTTCCCATCACCCTAATCCACATTCCAAAGCTTTTCTACAAACCCTCACACCTATGCTTATCAATTGCCTAAAATCATGAGTTTAATCAACTAAGGCATCAACCCATTTTCCCCAATCCTCATTCCTTGCTACTAAATACTTCATAACACAAAATAAATCCTATCTACTCCCATTCCACCAACTCTCAAATATTTTTACTAGTAGAATGATGAGATTTCCATTATTCTTCCCTCAAAATAACAAAAAACCTAGGGTTTCTAACCCAGTCTTAGAAAATCTACTATAAAATTCTCAAATCTTGATGAAATCCAATTAGAAAAAAACCAAAAGGAAGCTAACTCAACACTTAATCAATTCCAATACATAAAATTTCACTCTCAGGACCTACCAAGCCATATAAAGTTCTATAGCAGCAAATTTTCTTCAAAAACACAAGAAAATGAAGTTTTTTTACTCAAGTTTCAAATTTACATCATCAACACCCTATATCAATGTTTACACATTCCCTTTAAATTATTACCAAGCTTTCAAAATTATTTTCAAACTAATTTTCAAATCCCAATGCTTCACCTTCCCAGTTAGACACAAAAATGCAAAATTGCATATGCAACATTTTGCAACTTTTTTTGCAAGTTTACAAAATTGACTAACTTGATTCCAAAATGACTCAACTGACCCACAAGAAATAAAGCATTGTCTTTAACACCTTATTACAAACAAAAAATACTTCACATCCCAAAAACCTAACATTTTCAATATTTTAGCATAAAAGCTTATGGTGCCCTTCACCATTATCCTGGGGCAAAAAGGAACACAAGTTCCATTGAGGATTGTGCGAAAATAGTAGATCCCTACTCAATCAAGTTATTCTTTGACCTCTAAGTTCTTTCTCCATCAGGTAAACCCTTTCAATGGACCAAAAACTTGAAATTTCCATCAACCCTTACCTTTTTGAATTCTTTGGCACTTAGGGAATGCTCCAATTTCAGCGACCTACTTGATGGATGATCTTTGTCTCTTTCCTCATTTGAAAATGTTGTTGAACCTGCAATCAGGCCTCCTCCATACTTGAAATGAAATTTCTTCTTATTCACTTTAATGGTGTGCTTGGACTTTCTAACTTTCCCTAGCAACTTATCTTTGACCTCTTCACATTTTCTTTCCATCTCTTTCGTCTAATGCGTTGCCCCTGGGTATGTGCGGGATCATCATGGAAAAAATAGGCCCTTAAGTGGCAAAGAGAATTCAAAAAATTACAATTGGGCAACTTGAAGTAAAACTTTGAATAAGTTATCTATATTATTTCAAAAATATGTAAGAATAGAATCTGTAGAAAATCGAATGTAGTTTCTAAACTACTAGCTTTATTTAAAAAATAAATAAATCTATTTGGTGAAATTTTTAAATTTCAATTCAGTAGTACTTAAATTTCAGGGTAAAATTAAGAAGTAGGTGTCTGTTTGACCACCCTAACCACAATAAAATGATAATATTTTTTTATAATATTTTAGATATAAGTAGAGGACTCATGTCTCGATGTGATACATATTTTTTTGTAATTTTTTTGCAAGTAAATAATTAATTATTATTTTTTCATTACAAATTTTAAAAAATATAAAAACTTGAATGTCTAACCACCTTAACTTGGTCAAAACTTCATGAAATTCAATTTTTTTGTTTTTAATCCTATAGTATGTGAAGCAGAGAATGTGACGCATGTTTTAGATTCAAAAAATGTGATAGCGTTTGAAAGCTATAGATGTTTTGCAATAATCCAATCAATCAGGAATTTAGTCATAATTCAAATAGAAAATGAATAATAATTATTTATTAAATTCAAAGTAAAGAATAATTTATATTGGTGAAAGCTGAGAATCTCCTTTAAAAACCCTTTTCATTTCATAAATTTTGGGTAAAAAAAAAGTCCTCAACCACATGGGTCATCATATCACTTACATATCACCATTTTTTGGCCCATCATGATCTTGCACATACCCCCCTATGACTATTGCTTGATCATGTGTATGAACATCTGGTATGGAAGAATTAGAATGACCACTATTCACTTTTGAAAGTAATGTATGGAACACCTCTTCTATCCTCATATCAACATACCTTTGAAGCTAACCTTGAATTTGCAAAATAAATTCATCCTTTACCTTTAACTCAATATCATTTGCCTATAAAATCAAATAATCCTTCAAGTCTACTATCTTAGTACCTCCAGGTTTAGTAGAGGCTACAATGTGGAATTTTTCCTCTTCATCTACCTTTATAAAATCCTTTCTACCTATCATTATCACATTATCTCTCTTGGTTTTCCCTTCGTCCTCCTCTCTTAATGGTGTCAAAGAATAGGCAAATCCATCTTTGTCTATCTCATAGGTATTCCCTCTCCCATCATACATATCATGCCTACCATATTGCCAAGACCTCCCTTGTAGAAAATGGAATGCATCCATGGGTATTATGTCACACAAAGTTTTGTCTTTAGACCCTCCAATGTTAAATTTAACCCAACTTTATTCATTTTCCAAAAAAATTTGACCCTCATTCAACCAAGAAAATTTCTTAGCAATATCATGCGGTATTCTAGGAAATTTAAGTTTCTCAACCATCTCAATCGAAACCATGTTATATGTGTTTCCTCAATCAATTACTTTACATACCTTATGCACTTACAAGTTGTTTTGGAAAGAAATCTTCATTGTGATGGATCCCTTTCTTCAAATGTTTTTATTAGAGTTCTCCTTACCATGATTGATTCTCCAACTTCTGGAACAACATTCTGTGATGGAGATTTTGCATATCATTATCCTCTTCTTGTACCACTTGAGCTCTCCTTTCTCCTCCATGTGAAGTAGTAGGTAGATTTTCATTGCACGGTCATGCTTGATGTCCAAATTTGTTACACTGATAACAACTTCTTGTGAATCCACTAGTGTTGGATGTTGTGGTCGAGTTGTTGATTTGTGGTTATCATTGATGTCAACACTATTAGCATTAATGTCTTTAAGACTGTATATGTCGAGGATATTGAGAAAATTATAATAAATATGTTATAGGTTTCCTGTGAAGCAATGAAGATCAGTATGGTAGAAAATTTAATATGGTGATAACTAGATATTTTTTATTAAAGGGTTCATTTTCAAGCCTATCTAGTGTCTACTCCATAAGTTTCAAAGGTGTGCATGAAGATTTCAGGAAGTTAGAAGTTTCTATGTTCTGAAAACTATTGTATTACTACAAATGTTGTTCATGGAAAGAGATAATGTGTTTCTGGTAATATCAGTTGCATATGTTCCTCTAGTGTTTTTGGATGTTTCTAGATCATGTTCTATCTATGTTACACGTACACATTGATCATTGTGTTCGCGATCTAAAATTTTCTCTTATGTGTTCATGTTTTTCATGTTCATGGTCAACAAGTTATTTGAAGCATGTTGTGGATCTTTGTGGAAGAATATTTGAAGTTTTTTCATGTTCAAGGATGTTGTTTTTGGTGTCTAATATGTTGTGGTTGACTTTCGTTGGTGCACATTAAGAAATGATTATGAATTGATCCAACAATTTGCATTCATTTTATTATTTTGTTGAAGCTGACATGAACAAATGTAATTTATTGTTGTGGATATATATAAGTGATTTTTTCTTCATTTGAAGTGTGTGTGCAAGTGTGAAATGTGAAGTGTGCAAGTGATATGTGCGAAAAAATTTCAGATGATTTGAAATTAGAGCAGAGTGTGAAGAAGTGTGAAGAAGTATTTTTGTGCTTAACCGAAACTTTAATCAGGATTTTGCAGAAACTAATTTCTCAGTTCAAATTATTCAGATGGTTTTAATCTGAATATTTAATGTAAGACAACGAGTCTTCTTTGAGCAGTGAGCTCTAGGCAGTGTTCTTGAATGCATATGCATTCCCCACATATTCTTCTTTATACTTTTAATAGGGTATAACTTGTGGACTAACCTCTACCATTTTTTTACCCTAATAGGGTTTCCATGCAAAAAATCTTTGTGTTGTGTGTGTTTCGAATCCATTGTTGATTCATACTTTCATTGTTATTAATCAGATCTAAGATTAAAGGTTAATAAATTTAATAAGTTTGAAATTTTGTGAGAACTGACTCACTCCCCCTCTCAGTTCTCTACCCTTGTGTTACCAAAAATTGGTATCAAAGCAGGTTCCTTGGAAGAATTTTAACAACTTGAGGTGATTCAGGATGGAAAAATACAAGAGGAATAGTTCAAGATTTGATGGAACAAATTTCTCTTTGTTGAAGACTTGAATGGAGTGTCACCTGAGATGCATTGGTGAATCCTACTGGAACATCACATTTAATGGGCATGTTATTCTTATAGGTGGTCCTACTACTACTGTTGAGCTTAGAGATGTGAATACAATATCATGGCTAAGGAAGCATTTTTGAGTGCTTTGACTGATTCGAAGATGACAAATGTTATGAATCTAAAGACTTCTTATGACATCTGGAAAAAGTTGGAAACTTTATATGAAGGTGATGCTAATGTGAAGATGGCTAAGCTACAGTGTCTGAAAGGAAAATATGAACTTTTTGAAGATGGGTAATGATGAGACTATTGCTACCTTCATGTAAAGAGTGAATGAACTTTTGTGTGGTATCGGATGTGCTGGTGGACAAGTGGATGAATAAGAGATTGTTGCTAAAGTGCTTAGATGCTTGCCTGATGCATACAAGATCAAATCTATAGCCATTGAGGAGCTTCAAACTATAACAAATATAACTAGAGATATTTTGGTTGGTAAACTTATTGCTTTTGAGTTGAGTGAGTTTGGTGATGCCCTTCCTATGATATAATATCCATTTAAAGCTACTATTTCTGGGAGAGACAAGCAAATATATGATCTAGGTGAAATTTCTTCTAGAAAGGTATTCAGATATGAGGAAAAAATGAGATAGTTTGAAGAAGAAGAAAGAGAATTGAATGATCTTGAAGAACTTATTGTCAAAATGGAAGCTAGAGGAGAAGGTAAGTATAAAGGAGAGTATCCTATTAAATTTTTCTCTTGTAACAAGATAAGTCATTTTGCATCAAGGTTAGCTCAAAGAGTTCCTAAGCTAGAACCTTACAAGCATAAATTTTAAAAGAATTATTATTATGCTACTGATGAAGGTGTGATAGTTGATGAATCTAGCAAAGGTGAAGATGAGTTTGTGTTTATTGCTATCAAGGAAAATAATGTTCTATCTACTGAATTTGCTAATTGTACAAATGTGGAGAAAGCCCTAGCTACTCAAGTTGAAGAAAAATATGAATGGGTTATCGACAATGGATGCTCACATCACATGAAAGGTGATATGAGTAAATTTGTAAGCCTAGAGAAGTATGATGGTGGTATTGTAACATTTGGTGACAAAAATGGTGGTATAATGTATGCTAAAGGATGTATTTCTTTTGATGGTAAGCATAATACTGATGATGTTCTTTACATTGAAGTTTTGAAGCATAATCTTTTGAGTGTTGGATAGATGGTTGATAAGGGATACAATCATTAATTCAAAGATGGATAATGTAGCATATTGGGAAGCTCTAGAAATGTGATTGCTTCAGGTACTAAAACAAAAGGTAACATCTTTCATCTGAATGCTACTAGTAAAAGTTGTCTAATTGCTCAAGTTGATGAAATTTTGTTGTGACATAGAATAATGTGCCATGTAAAATTTTAAAATATTATCAAGATAAGTTCATCATAGGAAGTGAGATATCTTCCTATGTTGGTGAAGCCTACTAATGCCATATGCAAGGAATATTAGTTGGGAAAGAAAACTAGAATTTTATTTTACAGCAAACAACATTGTTCAAATGAATTGTTGGAGCTTGTGCATACTGATTTGTGTGGTCCTACTAGGATCAAAAGTCTACAAGGTTACAAGTACTTCATTTTTCTTATTTATGATTACTCTAGGATGATGTGGGTTACTTTATTAAGGGAGAAATTTGAAGCTCTATAAAATTTTAAGATCTTTAAGGATATGGTTGAGACAGAGACATGTCTGAAGATTAAGTGTCTAAAATCAGATCGAGGTGGTGAATTTACTTCTGGTGAGTTCATTTCTTTTTGTGAAGAGCATGGGATAAAGAGATAATTATCTGCACTGTGGACCCCTCAAAAGAATGGAGTTATGGAAAGAAGAAATAAGATAGTTCAAGATGCTGCTAGAACTATGATGTTGGAAGGAAATGTCCCTCATATCCATTAGAGAGAAGCTATGAGTACTACTATTTATATTCTTAATTGGGTACAAATCAAAGGTAATAATGGTAGGACTCCTTTTGAGTTGTGGTTTGGTTATAAGTCTACTATTAGATATTTCAAAATCTTTGGGAGGAAATGCTATATCAAGAGAGATGAATATCTAGGAAAGTTTGATGCTAGAAGTGATGAAGGAATATTTCTTAGTTATTCTACAAAGAGTAAAGCCTACTGGTGCTACAACATGACATTGAAGAAAATGGTTGAAAGTGAAAATTTTAAGGTTGATGAAGACATTGCCAAACCCTCCAGAACTTGTGGATATGATTTTGATGATTAGAATGATAGTACAAACAAGAGTCAGACTTTAAATCAAGTTTAGATCATTGTAATGAATCAAGATGATCAAGAAGAAGGAGAGACTAGTGAGAGTACAAAAGAGAGATCGCAAGAGCCCAGAACTCAAGAACACTCTAGGACTCCAAGGTATGTGGGATTAAATCATTCAAAAAATCAAATTATAGGAGATAAGAACAAAGGTGTCTAGACTAGGAGAAAAATTATAGAAGAATACTGTTTAATTTCAAAGGCTGAGCCAAGTAATGTCAATGAAGCATGTGAAGACGAACACTAGATTGAAGAAATGAAAGAAGAACTACAACAAATTAAGAAGAATAATACATGGATTCTTGTTCCTAGACCTAAAGACAAATTTAATTGGAACTAAATGGGTCTTTAGAAACAAACTGAATGAACAAGGTGGAGTTATCAGAAACAAAGCAAGATTGGTATGTAAATGATATTCTCAAATGGAAGGAATGTACTTTGACAAAAAACATTCTCTTGTTGCTAGAATTGAAGCTGTGAGACTATTTCTTGCTTGCACTTCTTACAAGAACTAAAAATTATCAAATGGATGTCAAGTCAACATTATTGAATGGTTAGCTAGAAGAAGAAGTATATATTGAGAAACCTGATGGATTTCAATTGTCTGATTAGGGAGAAATGGTTTTTCAGTTGAAGAAAGAATTGTATGGACTCAAGAAAGTCCCTAGAGCCTAGCATACTAGACTAGATAAGTATTTGATGAAGCTTGGATTTAACAAAGGTACTGTTGATAGTAATATATATTCCAATATTGATGATGATAAAGATTTGTTTATAGAAGCCTTTGTTGATGATATCATTTTTGGAGGAGATGATGGTTTGTGCATGAAGTTTTCTAATGAGATGTAGAATGAGTTTGAGATGTCAATAATTGGAGAGTTTAAATTATTTTTGGGATTGAAAATTACTCAGGTAGATAAAGGGATATTTATATCTCAGTCCAAGTATGTGAGAGAACTGCTAAAGAATTTTGGTATGGAAGACTCAAAACTAGTCGGTACACCCATGGTGACCAGATGTAAGTTGACACAGAATGATGATTCTCCTAAGGCAAATCAAACTAGATATAGATCAATAATTGGTGGATTGATGTATTTCAGTCAAAATAGACCTAATATCATGAATGTGGTATGCATTGTTACTAGATTTGAAGCCGATCCTAAGGAATCTCATGTGACTGTTGTGGAGAGAATTTTCAGATACTTGAATGGAAAAATTGATTTTGGCCTATGGTATCCTAAAGATGATGATCTTACTTTAATTTTCTTTACTGATGTTTCTTGGGTAGGAGATGTGGATGATAGGAAAAGTAATAGTTGTGGTGCCTTCTTCTTAGGGAAGAAGTTGGTGTCTTGGTTAAGTAAAAAGAAAAACTATATTTCCTCATCTACTACTAAGGGAGAATATATTGTTGCTAACAATTGTACTCAACTAATACGGATGAAACAAATACTCAGAGATATCAGAGTTGTGTATGATGAACCTACTACCATATTCTATGATAATTCAAGTGCTATTAAACTTTCTAAGAATTTGGTGTTGCATTCAAACAAAAAAGCATGTATCTATCAAGTACTACTTTTTGAGAGATAAAGTGAGTGATAAGAAAGCCATATTGGAGTATGTGCCTACTAAGGAGTAGATTACAAAAATCTTTACTAATCCATTGCCTAAGGATACTTTTGAGTATCTCAAAGGGAACTTAGGGGTGACCACCCCTCCTAATCAAAACTAATATGTATAGTCTTTGCATCAATTCATGCATTCAAAGTCATATCTTGATCCAGATTGATGTTGTGGTGGCTGCTACTTGGGGGGATTATTCACATGATTCAATTATGTGGCTCAGAGCTTGTGTACCTTCGTCATTGATGTTAAAGGGGGAGAAGAGTAATGTGAAAAACTATGGAAGAGCCAAAAGAAAAGGGGAGAAGAATAGTGTGAACTAAGGGACATACAAATAATGTAAAAAGTGGAGATTGTTGGAAAAAGAGTTAGTTGCATTGATGGTGTGTTTTTCACGTCATGTCTTGCCATCAATTCCAAAGGCCATAAATTCCAAAGGGGGAGATTGTTGGATGTTGTGGTCAATTTTCTGATATGTGGTTGTCATTGATGTCAATTCTATTAGCATTAATGTCTTTAAGACTATATATGTTGAGGATATAAAGAAAATTGTAATAAATACGTTATAGGTTGTCTATGAATTAGTGAAGATCGATATGGTGATAACTAGATATTGTGGATTAAATGGTTTATTTTCAAGCCTATCTAGTTTCTACTCTATAAGTTTTAGAGGTGTGCATGAATATTTGAGGAAGTTATAATTTTTTGTGTTGTGATAGCTATTTTGTTACTGCAAATGGTGTTCATGGAAAGAGATAATGTGTTTCTAGTAATATGAGTTGTTGTGCGTGTTCCTTTAGTGTTCCTGGATGTTTCTATATCATGTTCTATTGATGTTGCATGTCTGCGTTGATCTTTGTGCTCGCAATCTGATATTTTCTTTTGCATGTTCATGGTCGATAAGGTGTTTGAAGCATGTTGTGGATCTTTATGGAAGAATATTTGAAGGTTTTTCATGTATGAGGATGTTATTTTTGGTCTCTACTATGTTATGGCTGACTTTTTTTAGTGTGCATTAAGAATTGATTATGAATTGAGTCAATAGTTTGCATTCATTTTATTATTATGTTGAAGTTGACATGAAGCAATGCAATTTATTGTTGTGGATATATATAAGCAATTGTTTCTTTATTTTAAGTGTGTGTGCAAGTGTGAAATGTGAAGTGTGTGAGCTCTATTTGTGAAAAAGGTTCAAATAATTTGAAAGAAAAGTAGAGTGTGAAGAAATATTTATGTGCTTAACTAGAACTATAATCAAGCTTTTGTAGAAGCTAATTTCTCAGTTCAAATTCTTCAGATGGTTTTCATTTGAATATTTTTTGTAAGATAGTGATTATTCTCTGAGCAGTGAGCTCTAGGAATTGTACCTAAATGCATTTGCATTCCCCATATATTATTCTTTATAATTTTAATAGGGTATAACTTGTGGATTAACCTCCACCATGGTTTTCCCCTTACAAGGTTTCCACATAAAAAAATATTGGTGTTGTGTGTGTTGTTGATCTATTATTAATTCATGGTTTCATTGTTATTAATCAGATCTAATATTGAAGGTTAATAAGTTTAAAATTTAGTGACAACTGATTCACCCCCCCTCTCATTTTTTTTCCTTTTGTTTTCAACAACTAGAGCCTCTTCCTTGACCTTCAAATTTGCCTCTAAAACCTTATCTACCACCTCTAAATCCACCTCTTTGATCAACAACTTGGTCTTGGGATTTACTTGCATTTTCTTGGCTTTCATATGACTTGATTGAAGTAGAAAATATCCCTCTTACTCTAGAATTTCTGCCTCTACCCCTTGTTTGTTTGTCTTGCCTTCTCCTTAAATTTTCTTCTACCCTTATTGTTATTTGATATCATTTCTCAACATTCTTGGATTTTCCAAAGTTACCTAATTTTGAATGTTGAATCTTAACCCACTAAGATACCTAGCCACCTTCTCCACATCATCATCCATGTGACCTACCCTTATGCTCAACTTATAGAACTTATTAGTGTAAGTTTTAACATAGATCTCTCTTTTTTTCAAACCTTGAAGTTTCTTATACATTTGAAGTGCACAATCACTCGGTAGAAACTTACACTTGAGCTTTGCCACCATTATTTCCCAATAAACTACTTTTGACTTTCCCTTTTTCCTCTTTTTTGTTTCCTCATTATCCCACCATAATAAGGCATGCCCCTTCAACTTTGAATTTTCTATCTTGATCTTTTTCTCCTCAAGTACATCTTCACGCTCAAAATAGTTATCAAGTATTTCAATCCAATCCAAAATCTATCCATCATTCAAATTACCTCCATAAATTGGTAAATCAATCTTCACCTTGTGTTTATCTTTCTTGACTACTCTCAGTAGGTTGGCCCTCCTCTGCTAATCAGGATCCAACTCCTCCTCTTCTTGAGTCTCTTCTTGGGGGTTTTCCTTTTCCCCTTCCAATTCACTGTCATTGTCTTCACTAGTGACTATACCTCTTCCCTAGCCTATTTACATATCCTCTAACCTTGCTACCAACCTATATTTCAGCTCCTTCAACTTTCCAATCTCTCTTGTAGTCTTCTCTTCAATTTCATTCATTTTTGTAACCATAGTATTTCTTTTTGGAGGAATCTTGCTTTCTTTTTCACTTCACAGTTTCCTTCTTATAGACCTACCTATGCTCTGATACCAATTTATGCAAGGTAGGTGTGGGTGAATACAAACCAACTCAAAATCAACTCAAAAAAACAAACTTTTCAAATTTAGAACCCAAACTCAGAGGGTTTCTCTCACACCTCTTTAAATTCCCTTATAACACTCCATATCTGGTTTCTCTCACACAATATCTGTCACAAATTTCAAACCAAAAAAATAATCACCATTATAGATAACCATTATGCACTTTGACAACATATCTTAATTGAAGGGGTGGTTACTTTGGAAGAAAGTCCTAAAAAAATGTCTGCTACGCCTAGGTTTAGGCCTAATTAGGCTTGGTTAGAGAGGTCCCAAAAAATATTTTCAAACCCAGACCTCAAACTACTTTTCCAAGACTCCAAACATGTTAAATATGGCCTGCACAAACATTTCCCATCACCCTAAACCACTTCTCATAATATTTTCTACAAACCCTCACACCTATGCATCTTAATTGCCTAAAAACATGAGTTTAATTAACTAGGGCATCAACCCATTTCCCCAAATCCTCATTCCTTTCTCCTAAAAACTTCAAACACAAAATAAACCCTATCTAATCCCATTACACTGTCTCTCAAATATTTTCACCACTAGAATGGTGAGATTTCCATTATTCTTCCTTCAAAATATGAAAACCTAGGGTTTCTGACATAGTCTTAGAAAATCTACTATAAAATCCTCAAATATTAATGAAATCCAATGAGACAAAATCAAAATTGAAGCTAACTCAACACTTCATCAATTCCAATGTACAAAAGTTCACTCCCAGATTAGACTAGTATGTATAAAGTTCTATAGCAGAAAATTTCCTTCAAAAACATAGGAAAATGGAATCTTTTATTCAAATTTCAAACTTACATCATCAGCACCTTGTATCAACATTCAAAAATTCATTTTAAAGCATTAAAAATATTTCCAAACCATTCTCCAACTACTTTCCAAATCCCAATTTTTCACCTTCCCATTTAGACATAAAAATGTGAAATTGCATATGCAACATTTTGCAACTTTTTTTGCAACTTTACAAAATTGACCAAATTGACTCCAAAATGACTCAACTAACCCAAAAGACATAAAAAATGGTCTTCAATAACTTATTACAAAAAATAAATATTTCACATCCCAAAAACCTAACATTTCCAACATTTTAGCATAAAATCCTATGTTGCCCTACACCATACTCACCGAGAAAACGAAACCTCAAGTCCCCTTTAGGACAATTTTGCAATAGTAGATCCCTACTCAATTAATCTATTTTATGACCTCCAAGTTCTTTCTCCATTTGGTAAAACCTTTCAATGGACAAAAAACTAGAAATTTTCATCATCCCTTACCTTTTTCAATTCTTTGGCACCTAGGGAATGCTCCAATTTGAGCAACCTACTTGATGGATGGTCTTTATCTCTTTCCTCATTTGAAAATTTTGTTGAACATGCAATCAGACCTCCCTCATCCTTGAACTAAATTTTTTTCTTCTTCACTTTAATGGTGTGCTTGGACTTCCTCCCTTTCCCTTGCAACTTATCTTTGACCTCTTCACATTTTCTTTCCATCTCTTCCATCAGATGCACTTCCCCTATGACTACTACTTGATCATGTGTATGAACTTCTGGTATGGAGGAGTAAGAATGACCACCATTCTCTTTTTAATTTAATGTATGGAACACATATTCTATCCCCATATCAACATACCTTTGAAGCCAACCTCCAATCTGCAAAATTAATTCATCCTTGACCTTTAACTCAATATCATTTCCCTCCAAAATAAAATCATCCTTCAAGTTTGATGTCTTAGTACCTCTAGGTTTAGTAGAGGCTGCAATGTCCAGGTTTTTCTCTCCATCTACCTTTATAAAATCCTTTCTACCTAACACCATCACATTAGGTATTCCTTGTCCCATCATACATAGCATCCTATCAAATTTCCAAGGCTCCCTTAATAGGAAAGGCATACATCTATGGGTATTATGTCACACAAAATTCTTTCCTGATACCCTCCAATATTAAACTCCATCCAACTTTATTCATTTACCAAAAAATTTTGACCCTCATTCAACCAAGAAACTTTCTAAGGAGTATCGTATGGTATTCTAGCAAATTTAAGATTCTCAACCATCTCCATGGAAACAATGTTATTTGTACTTCCTAAATCAATTGCAAGTTTACATAGCTTACCCATGCACTTACAAGTTGTTTTGAAGAGAGTTCTTCTTTTTGATGGATCCCTTTCTTTAGATGCTTTGATGAGAGTTCTCCTTACCATGAGTGATTCTCCAACTTCTAGAGCAGCATACTATGATGGAGAGTTTACACTCTCATTATCATCTTCTTGTACCACTTGAGCTCTCCTTTCTCCTCCATGTGAAGTAGTAGACTGATTTTCATTGCACTTCCATTCTTTATGTCCAAATTTGTTACAATGACAACACCTTCATGTGAATCCGCCGGAGCCTCTTCCTTAACCTCCAAATCTGCCTCTAAAACCTGATCTACCAACTCTAAATCCACCTCTCTAATCAACAACTTGGTCTTGGGATTTTCTTGATTTTCTTGACTCTCATATGATTTTCTTGAAGTAGAAAATCTCCTTCTTCCTCTAGAATTGTTAACTTTTCCCCTTGTTTACTTGTCTTGCCTTCTCTTAACTTTTCTTCTACCCTTATTGTCATTTCATAGCATTCCTCAATTGTTCTTGGATTTTCCAAAGTTATAATATTGAATGTTGAATCTTAACCCATTAAGATAACTAGCTACCTTCTCCAGATCATCCTCCATGTGACCTTCCCTTGTGCTCAACATATAGAACTCATCAGTGTAAGTTTTAACATCAATATCTCTTTATTTTAGACCTTGAGGTTTCTTACACATTTGAAGTGCTTAATCATTTGGTAGAAACTTACTCTTGAGATTTCTTGCAATTCTATTCAATCAAACTACTTTTGACTTTCCTTTCTTCCTCCTTTATTTTTTCTCATAATACATTCATAATAAGGCATTCCCTTTCAACTTTGACTTTGGTATCTTGATTTTTTTCTCCTCAGGTACATATTCACACTCAAAATAGTTGTCAAGTGTTTTAATCCAATCCAAAATCTCCCCATCATTAAAATTAACTCCATATATTGGTAAATAAATATTCACCTTATGTTTATCTTTATTGAATACTCTTAGTAGCTTGGCCATCCTCTGCTCATCAAGATCCATCTCCTCTTCCTCTTGAGTCTCTTCTTGGGGGTTTTCCTTTTGCCCTTCCTCTTCACTATTGATCACTTTCTTCACTAGTGACTATACCTCTTCTTTGACAAGCCTCTAACCTTGCTGCCAACCTATCTTATAGCTCCTTCAACCTTCTAATCTCTCTTTTAATCTTCTCTACCATCTCATTCATTTTTAGTAATGCTTTTTAGAGGCATCTTGATTTCTGTTTCACTTCACACTTACCCTCTTATAGACCTACCTATTATTTGGTACCAATTTATGTAGATAAGGGATGGTTGAATACAAACCAACTCAAAATAACTCAACAAAACCAAATTTGCAAATTTAGAACCCAAACTCAGAGGGTTTCTCTCACAACTCTTCAAATTCCCTTATAGCACTCCATAATTGGTTTCTCTTACACAATATCCTTGAAATACCTCAAACCAAAAACCTAATCACCATTCTAGATACCCATTAATCCCTTTGAAAAAATATCTTAACTGTAGGGGTGGTTACTTTGGAACAAAGTCCTCAAAAATTGACTACTCTGCCTAGGCTTATGCCTAATTAGGCTTGGTTAGAAAGATCCCAACAAATACTTTCAAACCCAGACCTCAACCTAATTTTCCAAGAATATAAACATGTTAAATATGGTTTACACAAAAATTTACCATCACCCTAAACCACTTTTCCAAAGCTTTTCTACAAACCCTCACACCTATGCATCTCAATTGCCTAAAAACATGAGTTTAATAAACTAGGGCATCGACCCATTTTCCCAAATCCTAATTTTTTAATCCTAGAAAATTTACAATATGAAATACATCCTATCTACTCCCATTCAAATGACTCTAAAATTTTCACCGATGAAATGGTGAGATTTCTATTATTCTTCCCTCAAAATACCAAAACCTAGAGTTTTTGATCTAGACTTAGAAAATATACTATAAAATCCTCAAATCTTAATGAAATCCAATGAGAAAAAAACCAAAAGTAAGATAACTCAACACTTCATCAATTACAATGCACAAAAGTTCACTCCTAGGCCATACTAGGTCGTATTAAGTTCTATAGCAGAAAATTTTCTTCAAAAATGTAGGAAAATGGAGTCTTTTATTCAAATTTCAAACTTACATCATCAACACCTTGTATCAACATTCAAAAATTCCTTTTAAAGCATTAAAAATATTTCCAAACTATTTTCCAACTACTTTCCAAATCCCAACACTTCACCTTCCCATTTAGACACAAAAATGCAAAATTGCATAGGGAACATTTTGCAACATTTTTTACAACTACACAAAATTAACCAACTTGACTCTGAAATGACTCAACCAACCCACAAGATATAAAACATGGTCTTTAAGACCTTAATACAAACAAAACAGACTTCACATTCCAAAAACCTAACATTTGCAACATTTTAGCATAAAACCTATAGTGCCCTACACCATACTCCCCGAGAAAAAGGGAACTCAAATCCCATTGAGGACTATGCTGAAACAATAGATCCATGCTCAATCAGGTTAATCTCTGGCCTCCAAGTTCATTTTCCATCTAGTAAACCCTTCCAATGTACCAAAAACTTATTCATTTTTCTAGCCATCAGTGTAAGTTTTAACATCCATATCTCTTTGTTTTAGACCTTGAAGTTTCTTATACATTTGAAGTGCATAATCACTCGATAGAAACTTATTCTTGAGATTTTCCACCATTTTTAAGAAATTACTTTTGACTTTCGTTTCTTCCTACTTTTAGTTTGCCCATAATCCCACCATAATAAGGCATGCCCCTTGAACTTTGATTTTTCTATCTTGATATTTTTCTCCTCAGTTACATCTTCACACTCAAAATAGTTATCAAGTGTTGAAATCCAATCTAAAATTTGTCCATCATTCAAATATTTACCTTGTGTTTATCTTCCTTGAATACTCTTAGTAGCTTGGCCATTGTCTGCTCATCAGGATCCAACTCCTTTTCTTCTTGAGTCTCTTCTTGGGGGTTTTCCTTTTCCCCTTCCACTTCACTATCACTCTCTACACCAGTGACTATACCTCTTCTATGACCTATTTCCATAGCCTCTAAAATTTCTACCAACCTATCTTCTAGCTCCTTCAACCTTATAATCTCTCTTGTAGTATTATCTTCCATCTCATTCATTTTTCTAGCCATAATATTTCTTTTTGGAGGCATCCTGGTTTCCTTTTTACTTCACACTTTCCCTCTTATAGACCTACCTATTCTCTAATACCAATTGATGTAAAGAAAAGGTGGGTGAATATAAAAAAACTCAAAACCATCTCAACAAAACTAACTTTTCAAATTTAGAACCCAAACTTAGAGGTTTTCTCTCACAAATCTTCAAATTCCCTTCTAGCACTCCATAACTATTTTCTCTCACAAAATCTCCTTGAAGGACCTCAAACCCAAAAAATAATCACCATTCTAGAAACAAATTAATCCCTTTGACAACATATCTTAACTTTAGGGGTTGTTACCTTGGAACGAAGTCCTCAAAAATTGACTGGTATGCCTAGGTTTAGGCCTAATTAGGCCTTGTTAGAGAGGTCCCAACGAATATTTTCAAACCTAGACCTAAACCCACTCTTCTAAGACTCCAAACATGTTAAATATGGTCTTAAAAAACATTTCCCATGACCTTAAACCACTTTTCAAAAGCTTTTCTACAACCCCTCACACCTATGCATCTCAATTGCCTAAAAACATGAGTTTAATCAATAAGGGAATCAACCCATTTTCTCAAATCCTCTTTCCCTGCTCTTGCAAAATTCAGAATGTAAAAATAAACCTATCTACTCCCATTCCACCGACTCTCAAATATTTTCCATTCGAATGGTGAGATTTCCATTATTCTTCCCTCAAAATACCAAAACCTAGGGTTTCTGACCCAATTTTAGAAAATCTACTATAAAATCCCCAAATATTGATGAAATCTAATAAAAAAAAAACAAAAAAAAAGATAACTCAACACTTCATCAATTCCAATGCACAAAATTTAACTCCAAGGTTGTACCAGGTTGTACAAAGTTTTGTAGCAACAAATTTGCTTCAAAAATGTAGGAAAATTGAGTCTTTTTATTCAAATTTCAAACTTACATCAACAACACCCTATATAAATGTTCACACATGACTTTTAAAGAATTATAAACATTTCCAAACTATTTTCCAACTTCTTTCCAAATCTCAATGCTTTACCTTCCCATTTAGACATAAAAATACAAAATTGCATATGCAACATTTTGTAACTTAACAAAATTGACCAACTTGACTCCAAAATGATTAAACTGAACCACAAGACACAAAACATGGTCTTTAAGACCTTATCTCAAATAAAAAAGACTTCACATCCCAAAAACCTAACATTTAGAACATTTTAGCACAAAATCCTATAAATATAATATTGATTGCCTTTAAATATAATTACATAGTAAGATATCATGAAATCATGTCTTTGGAATGTTTTAGGTTGGGAATAAATCAATAGGATTCAACTAAAATTATGATGGGGGATACTCCACCTATCCACCACACATAACACAAAAACAAATGTTAACATAAAAAAGAAATAAGGAAAATAACCAACTTATGATTTCTTCCAAGAAATGAAATTAAAGATTTAAAAATTACAATGTTATAACAACATGGGCTTGTCACACTACAATAGAAAATAATTTTTTTATGAAACTTTGTAATTCAAAGCCACAATTTTCACTAATGGACATACCTTTTGTAACCTCTATTTAACCCTTTAACTGAAATGAATAACTACCTTATTATTTTCTAGAAAGTATAATTCCCACTTTTTCTTTCGTTCCTAAAATGCTAGTTGTTCATTTTCCTACATTAGAAGACATTTCATTTGCAATTCACATTTTGGTGGCACTTCCTAGAGCTATAAATTTTGACTTGGGTGTCTGATATAATATTAAAACATATTTTTGGAAAGAGAACAAAGAGATATACAATGTTTAAGTGATCTAAATAGAATCCCTTCTACTTTTTAATCTTTTTCTAAGAATTTTAAGGGCTTCAAATTTGAGCTCGAAACTTTATTAGAGGAATTTCGTAGGATGAAAATTTCAATATCTCCCAAATGGTACAAGATATGGAGATTCTTGCTTGACCACTATATTTATTTTTCAATTTCACTCGAGGTGAATTTTTATGTCCATACATGTCTATTTGGAATGACTTTCTAAAAATACGATGTGACTATTTTTTGTCTTGTTGAAATTTTAGCTTACACCTCTTAAATTTTGCCATGGGACTCAAAAAATCTATAAAAAAATGATTTAGATAAATAACCAAGAATCCTATTGGATTTTTTTGTTACAACATAGGAAAAAATCTTGGAAATGACAAAATCAATTATTTGAAAACTCAAACATAAATTCTCCAGTATGGATAATGACAATAATTTCAAAACAACATGCTAATTTCATTCATTATAATATCCATGAGATGGTAACATCAGGCTATGAGAAAAACAAAGCACATGAAATCAACTATAGGCATGTTTATCTCCCTCAACATAACAATTTATATAAAAAGACATCCCTAAGAAATTACAACAATAGTAATTCACTACAAAAATATACCTACTCATTCATGGATGCCCCTTGAGTTTCTAGATGATTCCTTCTCTCCAAATATTTATTCTTTTCCTCTTGTTGTCTCCTCTCCTCTATTGTACGTTTCTTTTTCTGTATCGGCTAGTAGTAATAATTGTTGCAAGTATGAATGAGTATGGTGGCATTGTCATTAATGTTGTCATTGATGTCAACACAGTAAAGGTTTTTGCAGTGAAAGGAATCAAGTGATTTTAGGTGGTACATGTATGTTTGAGATACTATATAGATGTTGTGAGTACATGGAGCTATCTTTATGGTGTTCTAGGTGTGTTGATATGATGATTTATCAAGTCCTTTTGAGAAAATTAATAAATAGTGAAGAAAGAATTGTGTGTGTGTTATGAATGTTCTCCAATAATGTGCTATATATTTCTTCTATGTTGATCCTATGCTTGTGCAGATCTATAGTGATGGTTATGGGCATCCTTGGATGATATATCTCGAGTTATAGTTTCTGGGTTGATGAGAAGTGAAAATTATATTCACCAGTTTGTCAACTGGTTTGGAAGAGTTGTTTGTTTGCAGACTGGGAGAAATATTTTTTCTCTGCAGTCCTCTAGTGGTTTTTCTTAGATCTTGTGGATCTATAAGAATTATTTTAAAGGTTTTTTATGTGTTCTAGCAAAATTTCTTGTGGTTTGGTGCTCCAGAAGACTAGTTCCAAAGATACTATGTGTGTTTTTACAGTCTAGTTGGACTGATGGAAAGTGTTCTTTGTATGAAGATTGTTGAAGTTGTTGTGGATGAATTCAAAGGTATCTAAGTTGTATTCTAGTTTTTGGTGAAGTGTGTTATTTGATCCACTTGTTATCTTATTGTTGCAAATATGTGTACTTCAATGTTCATTAGTGTTTTCATTAGGTTTGACCGACCTAATGTCTACACGTTACATAAAGGATAAGTATCAATTAAAGAAGAATGTGATTGATCCAATATGTTTTTTGGGTCTTGGTTATATATTGATTTGGTCCACTCTCATTCTTATCCATTGCATTAATGTTGAGTCACTAAACTAGTTTGAATTTGTAAAATGAAAAATGTGTAGCCAACCTTGGAGAAAGTTTCTAAGGTTGAAGATAGTATAAATACAAGTAAAGATGTTATGGATTAGAAGTTACAAGTGTAAGAAGTGAGAACTATGAGAAGAAAGAGTGTGCAAAAGTGAATTAAGGAAGTAGTATTTCAATGTGTTAGACTCTTGAAAGTAGTCATTCGATGGTGTCTACAATTCTCTGATCAAGGCTTCGAATGTGTGGAATTTATTATGGTGGATCTTCTATTGTGAATTGAGATAATGTTCTGTATGTAACATTATTCTTTACATGTTTCTGTATTTGTAGGTAGTGAGCCTCCCTTCTGGACAATGAGTCTTATCTAGAGAGTGAATCCTATCTTGAGCACTGAGCCCTTTGGTAGTGAGCCGCTTCTATCCAGTTTTGACATTAATATTATATTGTGAGTTAATCCTCATTGTGGTTTTTCCCTTATTGGGTTTTCCATGTAAATCTGGTGTTTCTTGTGTTGATATTACTTGTTGTTATTTTCACTTCATGCTCATACTTAATAAAAGATTAAAGTGGATGAGGAGATAATAATTGTTTGAGATTTGTGAATGAGATTGGTGACAACTAATTCACCCCCCCTCCTAGCTATCTTATTCATTTCAACAATTGGTATCAAATCTTTGGTTCCTCACATAAGAGATTAACCACATGAGGTAGATCTATTGGAACACAAATTTTCAATCCCTATGTTTGTTGGATCTGACTATAGTGAATGGAAATCAAATGAGAGGTTATCTAATCTCTCTTAGCTTCAAGACTTGGAAATCTATTAAGATAAAATATGTTGAGCCAGCTAGTGGTCCTTCTTCTATAGATAAGATTTATGCCTATGAGGAGAATGAAAAATTGAGGTATGCAATCTATAGTGTTTTATCTAAGATTGAGCAGACAAAAAATATTTCATTAGGCACTATTTATGAAGTGTGGGAAAATTTGAAAGATATCTATGAAGGAAATGATAGAGTCAAATTATCAAAGAAGCTAATAGTAAAGTGAAAATATGAGAACTTGAAAATGTAAGAAGGTGAATACATTCCAAGCTACTTTCAAAGGATTGATATTACAGCAAATGAAGTCAAAAATCAAGGTGGTGCTTTGATAGATGAAGATGTAATAGAGACAAAAGGGATAAAAAGTTCAAGAAATTGTATTATGTTAGAGAAGATGCTAGAATTTCTAATGATGAATCTAATTTTGAGGATGATAAAGATGAATTCTTGTTTCTAGCCTTGGAGAATAAATATGTGTCTACTAATCATGAAAGATGTGCAAGGGAATTTGGTCTAGAAAACAAGAAGGATGTGATGGAAGGTACTCTGGTTATTTCCTTTCATTCTAGACAAGACAAAGATTATTGGGTAATTGAAAGTGCTTGTTCAAATCATATGCCTAGAGAAAAAATTAAGTTTACTAAACTTGAAAAGTATGATGGAGTATTAGTCATGTTTGGAGATGATTCTGGTGCAAATATTGTTGGAAAAGGAACAATTTGTTTTGATGGAAAACACAGTACTAATGATATCTATTATGTTAAGAGATTAAGGCATAATATTTTGAGTGTTTGGAAAATGTGTAGCAAAGGATTTAAACTTGTGTTCCATGATAATACTTGTGAGATCAGAAAAGGGTCTAAAACTATGGTAGATATTGGAAGAATAACATATGGAAACATTTATCAACTTAAGATTTTTGATGGTCAGTGTTTTGTGTCTCAAGTTAATGAAAGTTGGTCATGGCACTGGAGGATGAGACATGTAAAATTTGACAATTTGATTAGGATTAGTTCAAGAGAAGTTATCTAGGATCTGCCTAAAATCACAAAGCCCACCAATACTATTTGTAGAAGTTATCAATTGAGAAAACAAACAAGATACTATTTTAAAGAAAAAGAAAAATCAACTACCAAAATGTTGGAATTGATTCATATAGATCTCTGTGGTCCTAGAAGAACAAGAAATCTTAATGGTGATAAGTATTTTATGCTTTTGATTGATGATTATTCTAGAATGACATGGGCTACTTTACTTAGGGAGAAAGCTGAAGGTCTAGATAGAGTCAAAGAGTTCAAGTTCAGGGTAGAGAATGAAGTGAATTTGAGAATCAAATGTTTAAAGTTTTAAAGAGGTGCAGAATTCACTTCTAGTGAATAAATTATGTGAAGAGTGTGGTATAAAGAGACATTTTTTTTCTCCTAGAACTCCTCAGAAGAATGGTGTTGTAGAAAAGAAGAACTAGACTATTCAAGAGGTTGCAAGGACTATGATGAAAGAGGAAAATGTACCTAATTTATATTTGAGAGAGGCAATCCACACTATTTTTTATATTCTTAATAGAGTTCCCATTATAGGTAACAACACAAAGACTCCTTATGAACTGTGGACTTGAAAGATTCCTACTATTAAGTACTTTAAGGTGTTTGGAATTAGATTCTATATTAAATGAGATTATGAGAACCTTGGAAATTTTGATGCAAGATGTGATGAAGGTATTTTTCTTGGATATTCAACTAATAGAAGAGAATATAGATGCTACGATAAAATATTGAGAAAGATAGCTGAAAGTGAGAATGTAAAAGTTGATGAAGATATGCAGAGACTAGTTGAAATAAGTGAAGTTGAATCTGATGAACCTATCTTTGGACAAGTACAAGAAGAGAATAAGGAAGAAGAAGAAGAATCTCTGAAACCTGCTCCTAAAACCCAAAAGTGTGTACAGAATAATCATCTAGAAGAACAGATAATTGGAGACAAAGGCAAGGGTGTAGGGTGCTGCCACAATAGTGGTTTACACTTTCTGGGAGATCTTGATTTTTGCTGAAATCAAATATTTTTACAAAATATAATGATTTAAGCATTTAAAAGTTCCATTTAAAGGATTACAATTGAAGATGGTTTAATCAAACCACATTAGACCAAACCCCCTTAGATAGAACAGTGCTAGTTTTAAACCATACCTATAATAGAGTCTCCTTTACACCTATCAAAATGCTGATAAAAAACCACTTTTGATTTACCTTTTAGGGAATCAAGTAAATTCATTCAAAAAAATTTTTTGTAAGTATGTATTCCTTATTATAAGCTTCCAAAAAGTATAATTTTAATTAAATTTAATTTGATTATTATATTTATTTTTAATTTCTTGTGAATGTAGGTCTTTTACTAAAAATCAAGCTCTATGTTCTACACATGTGGAAAAATAGTAGATTATCAAAATAAAATTTTGAAAAATATGTTTGAGTTGGGTATTGATGTCCTTGATCCATTAAAAAAAAAATTGAATTTTGATACATACATAAAAAATTATGTTGTATATAGTCCACCTTTGTCTAGATTATAATTGGTTCGAATTTGAAACTTTATTAAGAAAAAATATTAAATAAAACACTATGAAACCAAATGAACTGGTTAGATATCATAGTTACAAATCTAAATTCAAAAAAATTACAATTTTATCCTTCATAAAAAAAAGTTATGTTGTATATAGTGAGCATCACTCTTTAAAAAAGTTGTTTACTGATAAAAACTAGTTTTCAAAGGAGATGAAAAAAAAGTGCAATCTGATTCCAAAAAAATTGAAAAAAATATATTTAGAATATATGGACAAAAGTTCAAAAATCACTAGTTTGCATCATCATCAAATTCCTCACAATTTATTCACCATAGGAGCCCGAAAGTGAAGATTTAGTTAAAAAAAATCAATTCAGTGTCCTGTTTGCCCATAAATTGTAAACCAGTATTGTGGGATCACCCTATAACAACAAGAAGCAAAGTGGTAGTAGCTAAGGTAAATTTGTGCCTACTATCCAAGAAAGAACAAAAAACAATGTTTGAAGCATGCAAAGATGAAAATTAAGTTAGAGACATGAAAGAGGAATTACAGAAGCTAGAGAAAAATTAGACATGGGAATTGGTTCCTAGACCGTTAAACAAGAATGTAATTGGTAGAGAATGGGTATTTAGGAATAAGATGAATGAATATGGTGAAGAAGTAAGAAACAAAGAAAGGCTTGTGTGCAAATTTTATTTACCGGTTGAAGGAATAGACTTCAAGGAGACATTTTCTTTGGTGGAAAGAATGGAGGCCATTCAGATGTTCTTGGAATTTTCTTGTCAAAAAGATTTCAAGGTATACTAGATGGATGCTAAGTTTGTATTCCTAAATGCATAATTGGTAGAAGAGGTGTACATGGAACAACCAGAGGGATTTCAGTTATTAGATAAACTAGACATGGTTTGTAAGTTGAAAAAGGCACTATACAAAATTAAACAAACTCCCATAGTATGATATGCAAGGTTGGACAAATATTTGACACAACAAAGGCTTAAAAAAGGCTCCATAGACAATAATCTCTATTTCAAAGTTGAAGGAAATAGAATGTTGATAGTGGTTGTGTATGTTGATGATGTTATCTTTGGAGAAAATGAGTGTACGTGCAATAAATTTGCAGAGGAGATGAAAAAATAGTTTAAAATGTCCATGATTAGTGAGTTGAACTTATTTTTGAATATCCAAGATACTGAGAGGGGGGGTGAATCAATATCTTCTTAAACTTATTGAACAAATGCCATCCAATTAATCCAATGCATATGATAGATAAGATAAGTAGTAGCATTCACAAAACATGAAGACACACAACACATGAACACCAAGATATTTATGTGGAAAACCCAAAGAGGGAAAAACTGTGGTGAGGATTAACTTAAAATATAGTATAACCGGTTATAAGATATTACAAATGAGTGGCTCATTGTCAAGACTCATAGTCCAAAGAGAGACTCACTACCTACAAGTGATATAGAAACAAAAATGGCTTACAACCATAAATGAACTGATGAAATTACACCACAAGTGTTGATTCAATTCCTTTGTAGCTCAATAAATGCGCAAGCTAGCAAATCAATATTCTCTCCTTTCACATCCACACACAATATGCTAATATTCACATACACCCAAAACTCATACACTTCATCTCCAAACAATCCTGTACATATATATGGCTTACTTGATCATAAGAAACACTTCAATCAACTTCAAGCAATAATAAAATTTCTCAAATATAATTAAAACATGTAGCACACTACACCAAGTTGGCACAAATCATCCAAACAAGATTTAATCCAGTACAACTTAAACCGATCACTAAGTCAGCCAAAGATAGACCTAACATCAAAATTGTAAACAACAAAATAATGACAGCAATGGACATGAGGACTTAAACACATGAGATCTTGTCCATGCATGCTTCCATCAACCAGGAACCATTTCCCAACATTGAAGTAACAACTATGACTAGAGCGGAAATCGAGAGTAAAATACCAGAGGACAAATCTGCATTACCAGTTTAGAATACCAGATCAACATGTCTTGAACTTGCAGTTGTAACTCATATTTCATGGTCACATTAATGAAAACAAAAAATTATATCAAGATATTTCTTCTTCTTCACTCTTCAAAAAATCTCCCACTTTGTCTTTAATGGAAACATGTGCCAAAATAATTTATAGAATTCCTATGTACAGAGTATACTCCATTACACTTGCTCTCTCCCCCTTTGACATCAAGGACAAAGGTAAATAAAAAACATGAATATGTACATATGGTTTGGAATGTACAGAGAAACAAAAATACTGAACTCCCCCTAAGGAGTTGAACCCAAACAATGTGAAAACCAAGAAAACTTTATCCGAAGGAGGGAGCACTTTGAAGCTCCTAAAGAATACCTCGCTAGGTTGCTTTTCTATTTTACCAACTCTGTTTATCAGATATTAACATTCTATTAAAATAATATAAAGCTATAAATATTTCTTCAACCTCATCTAGAGTATCCGGGGTCAGATTTATCTTATCCAAATTCTTAGCACTAGCCAAATGATTAGTTATTTGAGTGTACTCTATCTTGACATTGTCACCAAGCAAACCAAATTTTCTAATTTCCCTTCCTTCTATTTATGTAGCATGAATATTTTTTTCTCTATGCATAGAGATGGCATTCCAATTTGAGCTTTCTTTGTCCTTCGATACATTGTAAGTACTTGAAACAATAGTCAATTGGGACTCAATTGAGTCCACAAGATCCTTTATGCTTTGTTTTGCATTAGGCCATCTTATGTAGTAATAATACATAGAATTAGATTTAGATTCATATGCCTTTATAAGTTCAAGGTTCTTTTCTACATTGGTATGTGCCATAGCACACTCGTCATCGAGGATCAATAGCCTTTTCTCGACCATTTTCTCTTCAAAATTCTATTTTTTTCTCAACAATTCAAGAGGCATGCTCCTTGAAGGACTCTAGAAGAATTTTTAGGTTCTCAACCGGAGTGACAAATGTATCTATAGATGTACCAAGTGTAACTTCTTGCAAGGACTTAATGGTATCTTCAATTAGCTCAGTTCCTTTTTGGTGCATTTCCAAAATTTATCTTTTGTTGGATGCATGGAATACATCACCTAATATCATTTTATGAATAGGATAAATTTTATCCAGGTCTGCATATCCTTGATTCATGGGAAGTTGCAAGAGTTCTAGTGGAATTACAAGCTGGAATGTAATTTTCTTAGATAGTAGTCTCTTCAAGACATCGTCATCAGAGGAGGATTTTGTAGTGGAATTTTGTGATTCAACAATCTGATGAGATACTTCTTCATTATTTCTAGAAATCTCATCTAATTTCTCATTTGTCTCTTCTTCCTTAGCTACCTCTTCCTCTACTCTCTTTAATTCCATCTCCTTTTCTTCTATCTTCTCTTGTTCTATCTTTTCTTCTTGTATCTTTTCCTCTTCTTTTTCTTCTTCCTTTTCAACTTCACTTGTCACTTCTTTATCTTTATTTATTTCCTCTTCATATTGTACCAGAGGGGTAACATCATGAATCTATGCATTGACATTTTCTTCAACCTATATTTCAATTTCCAAAGCCTCATTAACAAAATTAATTTCTAGTAGACCATATGTACTACCTAATTCTGGAGGGATATTAGGGACATTCATTTCTAGAGGTACATATTTATCAGTAGTACCAGAAGGAGGATCTTCTTTGACTTCAGTAGAAGTTTTTTTTCTTCATTCAGGTGTCATACCAGATGCACCAAGCATACCATACATGACATTTGTACTTCTGAAAGAATCTATAGTTTCCTTATTATCTTAATCTCTTTCTTATCTCTAGTCATCAGATTATTAACTATTTTCTTCATCTAGAACAAGTTAGCACAAGTATTCTTCAAAGTTTCAAGATCACCTAGAGACAAATAGGATGCAATTTCCTTATATGCTTTAGCTCTTATTTTCTCTTCCAACTCAACTGCCGCTACTCTTCTCATCATTAGTACTTCCCACAATTTTTCCAGTACATCACACTTTACATTATTCCACTTAACTTCCAATATAATGACAAATTTAATGATAGCCATTATTATTGTTTCCTTATTTTCTTCAACTACTAAATCATACACTTTTATAGTGGGTTTCATCATATTTTCTTGATGCACTAAATTGGTCACTAGGGCATCTAGTTTTAGAGGGTAATTAGGTCTTACCGAAGAGACATCTTGTTCTAGAGAGACTTTCTCTTCAAAATTTTCTTTCTTTGCTCCTACCTCAAGATCACTAACATCCTAATCTTCATCATCTTTGGAGGACGATACAAAGTGAAATATCCTCAAACCAACACTAGCTTTGTGAGAAGCACTTTCACCAGACGAAACACTCACCCTTCTTTTTCTTGTTAGATTTGTAGTTGGATCTTCCTCCTCTTCCTCCTGATCATCTATAATGCTCATGTTCTTCTCCATAGTAGATTTTTATTTTCTTCCTTGATTAGCAGGCACTACCATAGGAACACCTTTTCTCTTACCTAATTTGGTAGTGGTTCTAGATGGGACAAGGCTTTTTCCTTTGTCAGAGGTGTTGGGCTCAATATTTACTGTAGCCAAACTAGAAGCTGGTATGGAAGGAGGGATCTTGCCAGATCTCCTTACACTAGATGATTCTCTAGATTTCTATTCACCATGAGCTCTTCCTTATGCTATCTATTCATCTATGAAACTAGATTTTCTAAGCATTTCAATTATATTTTTCTTCCTTTTAGTTTTGATTTCTTCCAAATGCACTTCCATAGACTTTTCTGCATATGTTCCAATCTAGGGTTCATTGGCATTCTTTCAAATTTTTAATAATAGCTACACATAACCTTCAGCTTCTTCTTCTAAGATACCATATCACAAGGGTTGAATCCAGATGGTTTGGGGTTCAACTGCTTCAATCATCCATTCACTAGTTGAAACATGAAATATGATATCATCCTTATAATTTTGAACAATCTTTCTTAAAATTTTGTCTCTCTCATTCATGTTTTTCCTAAATACAACAAAGAATGCTGTCAAGGAATTCTTTGTGACCTTCAACTCATCCAACTTATGCAAATGATAAAAAATTTGATGGGAAACTAATTGGGAAGGGCCCCAAAAGATAGTTTCATCTTTTCTCAGAAACCTTCTAAGGAAATAAAATAGTAGACAAATGATTCGAGAACCACACTTGAAATGATATTTCTTCTCTTTTTTCATCTTCAATTTCTCAAGTAGCTATTGTCTGAGAATCTCACATAATTCATAGTTTGCACCATGTACAGCCATATCAAAACTAGTATAGATCATTGTGGCATACATGAAATTCTCTTTGTTGGTGAAGTAAATCTTATTTCCAATAATTATCGATGCATAATTCTGTTAGAAACCAAGATTAGACATGCAAACCAGAAAAATCCTTCCACAAGAGAAAAACAATAAAAAGCAGAGCTTTGCATGAAGATGTGCAAATTGATATTATTCAAGAACTAAGAAATTACAAAAGATTAATTGCTTTATACAAGAAAAGTATGCAAAACCCTAATGTTGACCTAAAACAAATCAACTAAATAAAGCTTACTTATTAATTAAGTAAACTAATTATTGCCTAAGCAAACTTAATAAAGTGTAATTAATTACACCAACACCCTCCCTTAAATGCAATTTAGGGAGACTAAAAACACATGCACCTAATGCTAGGATGAATGCAAGAAAGCATGAATGGGTTCTGACAACAAGGGTTGATTAGGTACCCATGTACAAATGTAATGAATGGGAAAGAGGAGAAGACCTAGTGGGACAAACCCCCCCTCAATGAGATAACCTATTGCAAAGAAGCACTGGAACCTAAATCTAGAAAGAAAGGAAAGATCCTTTTGTTTACTACTGAAACCAGATGAGAATCACTAATTGATTCAAGGAATCATGATAAAGCAATAGAAGACCTGATGCCACAAAACACTAGAAACTCACAAATTGGAACAACCCTAGAATTGTGAAGCAATAGTAGATGAAAAAAGATGCCCCCCATAAGAGGGAATGATATGATGAAAGAATCTAGAAGCTATGTGTATCTCGATGTCGATGCCAAACTATGACTAAAATAGATCCATAGGAGCAAGTACCATGAATATTCTAGAACACTAACCATAAATTTAGTGGTCCTCAAACTAAGATGTGATCCAATGTGAATCTAATATGATTCAGGATCATTAACCATAGGCTCTCAATCTGAGATGTGAACCAATGTGAACCAAAATGTGTCAAGCTATGAACAAGATGTGGCCAAAAGAAATAGAAAAATCTAGATACAACCCATGCGAGTTGTCATCAATATCAAGATGAGATCAAAGTACAACTACACTCTAATAATTTTATTATGCAAGAAACCCCCCTAATGGAACTTTATATTAGTTCATTTATTACAATACTTGATGATTTTTAAAGGAGAGAATGCTAAATATACATAAACTAAAGAGAAAATGCAAACCTAGTGCATGAAAACAAAAATAGAGTGCATGCAAATACCAAAGTTCACATCTACCTCCCTGATAAAAATGGACCTCAGATTTGTGTAGAGGACTAAACTAGCTTTCCAATTCCATGAGAATGGTGAAAAAAGGATAACTAGGGGCTCCACCCCATCACTTTAGAATATTTTGATGCATCCAAAGAATATTCTAGCGATCGCTTTTTTTCTGGCAAGGGGGGCTGATTTTTCTGGTGATAGCTAGATGGCCATCAAATTTATACTTATGAACCACTAACATCAATAGTTGTACAGATCTCCTAGCCCCCCTCCTAGCCCCCATTTACCCTAAAGGAGTAGTTTTTTTCTTTTTGGCATAACTTGGGTATACAAAGTCAAAATCGGGAAAATGAGATATCGTGAGAAAGCTGGTTTTGAGCACTATCCTGTGGTATAGTTTATTTTTGAATATTTTTTAGTTTAGATACATTTATTTCTATTTGAAGTAAAATTTTCATTTATCACTTTCAAGCTCATAACGTTTTGCCATGATCTCCAATTTTCACAATCTTTGTGGTGTTGGAAAGGTATTGAGGAGCTCTATGTTAATATCCATGCACTTTTTTCTGTATCTGTCCTAAGTTGATCATTATTCCAAATTTGACCTGATGGGTGTTTTGGAGATTAATTAGTTTTTTTGGTATTTTGGAGGGTACAACTTGAATCTTTTCACTTCATTTCAGTAATACACCATTCTATAATCTACTGCTACTACATAGATTCCAGGGTTATGCTAGTTTGGAGTTTTTGAGTGTTCCATGGCATTGGGTCTGCTATTGCTTTATCATGATTCCTTGAGTCAATCAGTGACTCTCATATGGTTTTAGTAGTAAAAAAATGTATCTTTCCTTGCTTGTTGGATTTAGGTTCTAGTGTTACTCCAGAGTGTTCTTCCAGTGCGTCTTTGCAACAGGTCATCTCATTGTAGGGGGATTTTGTTCCATTGGTTTTTTCTTCTCTACCTCATTCTTGCATTTGTACTTGAGTACTTGGGTTTTTATTTTCTCCATGTCCTTCCCTTTTGAAATATGCACATCCAACCTTCTCCTTCTTAGATGATTTCCCCTTAGAAGAGGAGGATGAACCTGAGGACTCCTTTTTCTACTCATAAGTTTTAGAATCCTTTTGTTTTTGTTTCTTTCCCTTTCCACTGGAAGCCTTTTGATTTGTGGGCCCTTGAGATGCAATGAGTACATGTGATGAAGAGGGCTTCAAGTTTCCCATGCTATCCAACTTGGCCTACTCTCGAGTGAGAGAAGATACAAAATCATCAAAAAAGACATAGTAAATCTAGTACCAAGTGCATCCCTAGTAGCATAAAAGGTAGATACAAAAACTGAATAATTTGGTCCAAGCTTTGAATGAATGTACACTATCAACTAAGAGTCTTCCTTTTGAACACCACACTATGAAATTTGTAGTCTGAGAGACTTAAGATTTTTGAAAAATTCTTGGATGCTATGAAAATACTGAGGATTTAAGCCAATAATCTCATTCTCCAACTGAAACCCTCTCATAGTATCCTACTTCCTAAGCAAAGACTCCAAAGTAGTCCAGATCTAATTGGGTGTAGTGCAAGACTCTAGATGGAAGAGGAGATATGAAGAAATAGACAAGCATAATGTCCCAAAAGCCTCATCACACCTATTAAACCATTTTCTCTTCTCATCAACACCTATAGGTTCAACCTCTATACCCATGGTCACCCTAAGTAACACTTTGTACTTCAAATGGATCTCCATTTGTTTTTTCCAACCAAAGTAGTTTTATGAAGTAAGGGGTGAAATTTTATGCGAATCCATGTGAATACGTCAGTCTATACTCTCAAATAAAAAAAGATAGCTCTTTGATCTCAAAAAATGGCCTGAATGCATGTTTCCTAGGAAAATAACCAAGAAAACAAAATATGAGATCAAATAAAAATATTAGATACCTAGTAAATATTCTAGAAAATCAGATCTGAGATCTCTGTAGAGAACTGAACCAGCTTTCTGATGCCTATTCATTTGTGTAAAATGGAGTTCAAACACAAAAGTTATGCCTTTGAGAGTGAACACAAAAACTTCTGACTTTAGAGGCTGAAAAAAGCATCAAAACTCCAAAATCATAACATCACACCTACACTGCTAGATAGAGCGTCAAACCAACTTTTTGACAATACCTCTTTTTTGAAAAAAGGACACTGTATGAAAAATTTATAGCCAATTTCATGAAACTACTCTGAATCTGCCCAATAAAGCCTCCAGAGCCCTCATGGGCTAAAAAACAGAGCCCCTAGTTGCATGCAAGACCAAGGGGTTGGTGGCAGGGGCTAGGACCAAAGCTCCTATTCACTGATAGGACCGATCGTGGGGCCTAAAGTTTGGCAGGGGCTAAAAGGGGCACCTAGACGCCGATGTGAACCTACGCTAAGCCCTCAGAGGCTGGATGGGGAGCCAACAGCCCAAAGGTGGCACCATTCATCCAAGCAATGGGTGGGTAGTTGCTAGCTGGTGGGAGGGCAGTGTGTTCCTTTTGAATTGGGAGCAGTGAAATTTAAAAAAAAACATGTGTTTTTTAATCATTTTTTATTTTTTGTTCAATTTTTGTGCCTCGGGAAGCGAGGTGCGGAGGCCATACTGCCTCTCTAGCTTTTGTTTTTTCCTTTTTTTCAACTTTCTCAGAAATCGATGAAACAAAAGGATTTTCTAGGGTTTTTGGGTGCTCTGAATGTGATGGTGACATCCGTTTTTCCCAAAAATGCATAGAAAAATTACCTACCCCTAGATCCACAAAAAAGATGCCTGGCTTGAAACCCTTACATAGAAAGAGAAAATATCTTCAAAAGATGAACAAGCAACTATAGGTTTGGAGCTTTGATTCCATGTAGAAGTTGAGAAACCCAACTTCACAAACCCCAAGAATCGCCTGCATGTAATAACCTATCACATGCAAAAGATATTCAAAACCAAAGAAGATGTTCTACAAACCTCAAAGTAAAAAATACATTAAGAGAATCTAATAATTACAAAAACATCAATCCTTATGAAGGAGATCAAGAAACCCTAAAGTGAAACCTAAAAGGAAAACCCTAGTGTGCACACTTAATGATTAATAAACAATTAATTATTAATGTGCCTAAGTTTAGATTAATTGACTAAAGTGATAAGTGACTTAATTAATTAACCAATATGATTAAATTAATTAAGTGAAATAACTAGTTACTCTAACACCCCCCCTTAAGATGAACTTAGGGAGTAGCTAAAACACTAGGAAAAAGATGCATGAAAGCAAAGATGGGTCCTGAAAACAAAAGCCTAATCAGGTACCCAAGTACAAATGCCAGAATAAGCTAGAGAAGAAAAACCCAGTGGGACAAAATCCCCCTACAATGAGATGACCTACTGCAAAGAAGAATTGGAAGAACACTATGGTGTAACACTAGAAACCTAAATATGACAAGCAAGGAAAGATACTTCTATTTAATACTCAAACCAAATGAGAGTCACTAATTGAATAAAAGAATCATGATAAATCAACAACAAATCCAATGCCACAGAACATATGAAAACTCAAAACAGGCCCAACCCTAGAATCTATGAAGCAACAGTAGATTACTGAATGATATATTATTGAAATGAAGTGCAAAGATTCAAGTTGCACACTCCCAACTACCAAAAAATCAAAGTAATCTCCAAAACACCCATTGGGCCAAATATGGAATAACAATCAACCTATGATAGATACAAAAAATTGTGCATGGATAGTAATGTAGAGCTCCTCAATACCTTTCCAATACCGCAAATATTGCAAAAATTAGAGATCATGGCAAAAATTTATGAGCTCTAAAGTGATAAATTAACATCTGACTTCAAACAACATTAAATACAATTAAACAAAAAAATACTAAAAAATAAACTGTACCACTGGAGAGTGCTTGGAACCAGCTTTCTGACAATATCTTGTTTTCTTGATTTTGGCTCTGTATGCCCAAGTTATGCCAAAAAAACAAAAGAATACTCCTTTAACAAAAATGGGGGCTAGGAGAGTCATACGATAGCTAACATCAGTGGTTCATGAGCATAAATTTGATGGCCATTTGGCCATCGCTGGAAAAAATCAGCCCTCCCCTACCAAAAAAAAGCGGCCACCAAAATATTCTTTGGATGCATTAGAATATTTTGAAGTGATGGGGCAAAGCCCCTGGTCACCTATGTTGCACCAGTGAGATCCATTTCTACTTCATTCTTCACTACTTTCAACACAAGTACTGGTTTGGTGTGATAGAGTCTAATGAGAGATTTGATCGGTTCCTTAGTTATCAAATATAGTTTGACGGTCCACAAGAACTGATCATGCATTCTACTCAAGACTAGTTTGACATACTGATCATCCATAGTGGAATATAATTTATGGAAATGTTTCCACTAGTCTAGCTTCTTTGTCATGATGTTTGAATACTAGAGTTTCACCATGAAGTCATCTCTAGTGAGTTCATTAATCCATTTTTCAATCAATTTTGTCTAATTTAATTCTTCATTCTTAGCCCTAATGAACATTTTTTTATCCTCTATAGGCATAACGCAATGAGGAATTGAGAAGAAAGCACCCATAGGGTCATCTTCAAAGACCTTAATTGAATATTTTCTATAGGAGGGCCTAGGTCTTTCTGCTGCTTTCACAACTACAAGAGTTGCCATTCTATACATCAAGCTCTAATAGATTTAGAGAATGAATTTGCACAAGCTCACAAAATTGAGAAATACATTTTTCCTTTTACGAAGACCTTAAGGAAGGGTTTGCACAAGTCACACTTAAATTCACCTCAAGAATGCTCCAAATTGCTCCAAGTCACTCTTTAACTCCTTTGAATGTACAAGTGATTGAAATAACTTTAAAAATATCCTTTAAAGATCAATGCAATTCCCTAATTCACATTTAATGTGATGCAACCCAAAAAAGCTGGCAAAAACCCTTTCAACCAACTAAGAAACCCTAATATGCTCCACAAATGAACATACCTACACTTTTTCTTCTAGGTTCTTTTTTAAAACCTCTCCTTATTCATTTCTTACAATATTTCCTCGTGCCAAAGACTGACATGCCCAAAATCAAGGGGTTCAAAGGATTTTTTTCTAGAACTCCCCCTAAGCCCCTGCTAGGTCTAATTCTTGGAGGAATTGTCTATACCATATGATGGCATAGATGCAACAAAAGATTCTAGCTCTTCTTTATTTTTCCATATCATGTTCATCTCCTGCTTAACCTGATATTTTTTTACCTCCTTCATAGGCTCATTCTCTTTTACCAGAGTAGTCTACTTTCCCTTTTTTCTTCTACAAACTCTTGAAATGTGTCCCAGTTTGTTGTAATTGTAGTAGATCACTTTTCTTTGATTATCCTGACTTCTATTCATCCTTGATCTACATTTATTTTCTTTATGCCCAACCTTATTGCAATTATAGAAATAACTGGTAAAGGATTGATTCATCCTTCCTCTATTAGACCAGATCACCATCTAAGTTTTGCATTCACTAGCTCTATGTCCAATCTTATTATAAGCATATCATTGTTCAAAGAAGGAACGAGAAAATTGATCCATCCTACTTTTGCATTTGATTTCCTTATGACCAAACTTATTTCATGAGAAACAAGTTCAGGATGGATACCTTTGAGCATTTGGCTACCTAATAGGTGGTCTTCTTTCTGAGTTTCTTGTTTGTTCTCCTTTTCCTTGAGTCTTTTGATATTTCATAGCTTTAGAGATTTCAACTGCTTCATATCCCAATCCACCTTTGTCTTTAGAAGGTTTTTATATTCCAATTATTCCATCAAGTCTGGTAGAACTTGTCTTGAAATTATCTTCATAGACTTTTTATTTTTGAAGTTTTACTCTTAGATCTACCACTTCTTGTTCAGGCCTGAAACACTCATTAGACTTGCTTTGCATTGCTTCATTCAAACATTATTTAATTCTCTTCTTCTTCTCTACTTGCACTTTTATTCTAGTAACATCTTCATCTTCTTGTTTCAATTGCTCAGTAACTTCTCTATGTCTATCTTTGAATTTCTTTAATTGCTCCTTAAACTTTTAGACACATTCATTTGCTTCATCAATATTTTCTTTCAAATATTTATTTTCATTTTCACCTTTGTCAAGATCATCAAGGGTAGTCTGAAGTTCTGCATTGTCATCCATTTGTTCAATCTTCAAGATCTCCCTCAAGTCGTTAGGCTTCACCAGAGGAACTTGGCTCTGATACCAATTGTTGAATATTGAAGATACTAAGAGGGGGGTGAATTAGTATCTTCTTAAACTTATTGAACAAATTCCATCTAATTAATCCAATGCATATGATAGATAAGATAACTAGTAGCATTAACAGAGCATGAAGACACACAACATATGAACACCAAGATTTTTATGTGGAAAACCCAATAAGGGAAAAACCATGGTGAGGATTAACTTACAATATAGTATAGCCGGTTATAAGTTATTACAAATGGGTGGTTCATTGCCAAGACTCACTATCAAAAATAGAGGCTCACTACCTACAAGTGATAAAGAAACAAAAATGGATTACATCCATAAATGAACTGATGAAAGTACACCCTGAGTGTGGATTTAGTTCCTTTGTAGCTTAAGAAATTCACAGCTAGCAGATCAATATTTGGTCCTTTCACAACCATATACAATCTGCCAATATTTGCATACACCCAAAAATCATACACTTCATCTCCAAACAATCCTATATATATACGGATTACTTGATCACAAGAAACACTTCAGTCAACTTCAACAAAATACAAAGTTTCTCAAAGATAATTAAAATGTGTAGCATTCTACACCATGTCAGCATAGATCATCCAAACGAGATTTAATCCATTACAAATTCAATCACTCACTAGGTCAGCCAAAGATATACCTAATATCAAAAATGTAAACAACAAAAGGATGCTAGCAACAAACAAGAGCACTTGAACATACGAGATCATGTCTATGCATGCTTCCATCAACCTAGAAATATTTCCCAAAAATTGAAGTAACAACTATCATTGAAGGGGAAATCTAGAGAAAAGTACAAGAGGACAAATCTACATTATTGGTTCAGAATACCAGATCAACATGTCTTGAACTTGCAGTTACAACTCATATCTCATGGTGGCATCAATGAAAAAAAAATCTATATCAAGTGATGTGTTCTTCATTCTTCCAACACTTATTTCTTGGACTTCAAGTGAATAAAGCTGATAAGGGAATATTCATCTCATAATCAAAGTATGTTAAAAAATTGTTGAAGAAGTTTGGAATGGATGATTCCAAATTGGTTTGTACCCCTAGGGTGACTAGATGCAAGCTGAGTAAGGATGATGATTCTCCTAAAGTTGATTAGAGAAAGTAAAAATCTATGATTGGTGGACTATTATATCTTACTACTAATAGGAAGGATATCATGCATGCAGTATGTTTGGTTGCCATATTTCAAGAAGAAACTAAAGAAACACATTTTACAACTATAAATAGGATATTCAAATATCTAAAAGGCACTCTGGATTATGGTCTGTGGTATCCTAAGGATATTGATTTCACTTTCAATTATTGCACTGATGCATATTGGGTTGGCTATGTAGATAACCATAAGAGTACAAGTGGTGGTGCATTCTTTCATGGATGAAGGTTGGTTTAATGGCTAAGAAAGAAACATGATTGAGTTTTTTTATCCCCTGTAGAGGCTGAGTACATTGCAACAAAATCTTGCTACACACAAGTATTATGGATGAGGAAAAAATTGAATGATATATGAGTGATGTGTGATGAGCCTATCCCTATCCTCTATGACAATAAAAGTGTAATACATATTTCAAAGAATCTAGTAATGCATTCATGGACAAAGCATATATCTATCATATATCATTTCTTAAGGGAGAAGGTGTTGGAGAATGAAGTCAAACCTGAATATGTGCCTACAAATGATCAGATTGTAGATATATTTACTAAGGTTCTTCCTAAGGATACTTTTTAATGTCTTTGGGAGAAGTTGGGGGATACTATTTCCCCTTCTTTGAACTAGGTTCACATAGAGGTCCATCAGTTCATGATTGGGGTATACTCCTCAGGGGGGGTAGAGAGTATCATTGTTGTTGTATGATATGTGTGTTTTCATGGGTGCAATCCTAAGGGGGAGTGATAAGAGATTTATGGCTGAAGAATAATGTAAAAAAATTTCTTTTCCATTGATGTCAAAGGGGGAGAGATATAATGTGAAAAATTCTATATCTCAAAAATTTGAAAGGGAGTGAGAATATTGTAAGGAAAAGAGTGTGCAGGAAGGTTGAGTAGGCTGTCTAATCTGAAAAAAAAAATGAGAAGAAGAAGAAGGAGAGTGTGTATGTTTCATTTGATGGTTTTTCACACCATGTGTTGCCATCAATGACAAAGGGGGAGATTGTTGCAAGTATGAATGAATATGGTGGTGTTGCCATTAATTGTTTTATTGATGTCAACACAATAGAGGTTATTGCAGTGAAAGGAATCAAGTGATTACAGGTAGTAAATTTATTTTTGAGATACTATAGAGATTTTGTGAGTATATGGAGCTATCTTTATGGTGTTGTGGGTGTGTTGATATGATGAGTTATCAAGTGCTTTTGAGAAAATTAATAAATAGTGAAGACAAAATTATGTGTGTGTTCTAAATGTGCTTCTATAATATGCTCTACATTTCTTTTGTGTTGATCCTATGCTTGTTCAGATCTGTAGTGACGTTTATGGGCATCCTTGGGTGATATATCTTAAATTATAACTTTTGGGTTGATGAAGAGTGAAAGTTGTGTTGACTGGTTTGTGAATGGGTCTAGAAGACTTCTTTATTTATGGACTAGGAGAATTTTTTCTTCTTTGTAGTACTCTGGTGGTTTGTCTTAGATCTTGTGGATTTGGAAGAATTCTTTTAATGGTTTTATTTGTGTTCTAGAAAAAGTGCTCATGGTTTGGTGCCCCAGAAGACTAGTTCTAGAGTTACTATGTGTGTTTGTATAGTCTGGGTGGACTGCTAGAAAGTGTTATTTGTATGAATATTTTTGTAGTTGATGTGGATGAATCTAAAGGTATCTAAGTTTTTTACTAGTTTCTAGTTAAGTGTGTTATGTGATCCACATGTTATCTTCTTGTTGCAAATGCACACACTTCAATGTTCATTGGTGTTTTCATTAGGTTTGGCTAACCTAGTGTCTACACATTACATGAAGGATAAGTACTAATTAATTAATCATGTGATTGATCCAAGATGTTGTTTTGGGTCTTGATTAAGTATTAAGTTGGTCCACTCTCATTCTTATCCACCACATGAATGTTGAGTCACCAACCTAATTTGAATTTGTAAAATGAAGAATGTGTAGCCGACCTTGGAGAAAGTTTCTAAGGTTGAAGATGGTATACTTACAAGTCAAGATGTTATGGATTAGAAGTGAAAAGTGTGAAAAGTGAGAAGTGTGAGAAGCAAGAGTGTGTGAAATTAAATTAAGGAAAGCATACTTCAATGTGTTAGACTCCTAAAAGTAGTAAGTTGATGGTGTCTACAATTCTCTGATCAAGGCTTCAAATGTGTGGAAGTTGTTGTGGTGGATTTTTTTTGCATTGAGATAATTTTATTTGTGTAAAATTCATCTTTACATGTTTCTATATCTATAGGTAGTGAGCCTGCCTTCTGGAGAGTGAGTCCTATCTTGGGTAGTGAGCCCTCTGGTAGTGAGCCTCTTGTATCTAATTTTTCAATTACTATTATATTGTGAGTTAATCCTCACTGTGGTTTTTCCTCTATTGTTTTTTCCACATAAATGTGGTGTTTCTTGTGTTGATATTAATTTATTTTATTTGCACTTCATGCTCATAATTAATAACAAATTAAAGTGGATGTGGAGATAATAATATTTTGAGATTTGTGAATGGGATTGGTGACAATTGATTCAACCCCCCTCTCAGTTCTCTTGTGCATTTCAACAATAAATCTCCTCAACACCTCTTGTACACGGTTATTTACCTCCATTTCATTTTTCCTTGGAAATTTAACTAAATTTTTTCCAAAAATGATCTTATCATTAATTCAATTTACTCCTTTTTGTGGCAGGCACTTCGATTATTTTTCATCTCCTTTAAGAATTTTTTCAATGAATATGGGAGTTACCAATTTCTAAGAATATGCTCCATAAAACTGGGCATTGTATTTTGGGTGTAACTCTCAAATCCCAATAAATACCAAATTCCAACACCTTCATCACAAAAATTGGATTAAAATTCAAATTTAATTCAATTAATTCCAATTTCTAAGAGTTGGGAGCAAAAATATAATATATTCTTATAACAAAATGGCTAGGAAATAATGCTTCATCAGTGTAGGCTTATGAAAATTCACTTAGATTTGGAATTCCAAGCCTCTAAATTTTTTAAGTTGCAAGACATGATGCCTCTTTCATCTTTTCCCTTTTCGTTTGATGAAAGATTCCCTGTATTCATTTCTCAGTGTCTTCTAGATTGTTCTTGAATCCATCAATTTATCAATATACTTTTTCTTCTTCTCTGGTATTAGCTACCCCCATTTCTCTAAGTGTTAAAAATTGGAAACAACATCATCCTTTCTACTAAGATATCCTTCATAAAAATGGTAGAAATTAGCCACATTAATAACTTGTGAAGCATCAAATTATTATTTTCTCCATTTTAGATCAAGGTTCCCTTTGTACATCTTCGTTCTTGTTTCTAAATTCTCCTTAAAAAAACTATATTTATTAAGGTTAACCATAAACTTATCTTCCTTTAAATTTTATAAAATATTTCTCATTTACTTTAAATGGTCTGAAATTTCATCTAAAACAATTGTAAACATACGAAGGAATGCCTTCTGTCATTTATTATTCAAAATATCACTAAATTATTGCAACATACCTTTGATCTCCATGGGTCTTTCTTGCTCTTCCTTTGTTCTCTCAACTTCCTTAAGACTAGGAATAGATGCATAATATATTTCTTACTTTGTTACTTCTTTCAAAAATAGATTTCTTAGGATTACACATGTTTATTTCTACCCTCTTCCTTCTATTTGTCCTTTAGTGGATTCATAACATACCTTTTCTTGTCCTTGACTATAGTTTAAGTATTTGCTTCACCATCATGCATAGCCTTTTATCATATTTCCATGGCCTACCTAAGAGGAAATGGAAAGAATCCATAGGAATCACATCACACATTACCTCATCACTATAATTACTAATTTGAAATCTCACAAAGCATTACTCATGTAACATGAGTTGATGTCCCTTATGCAACCAAGTAACCTTATATGGATTGGGGTTCATTGTTTTATCCAATTTTAGCTTCTCAACCATCTCTCATGACACAAAATTATATGTGCTATCATTGTCCAAAATTATGATGCAACACTTTATTTGGGATCTACAAATTGTCTTGGATAAACTCCTTTATATAGGTTCCTACTAATCCTTCTCTAGTTTTTAGATCACTCTATTTAACATAAGAATTTCTCCATATTCTAGGTCTATTTTATATTCCTCTTCTTCACCCTCTATAGTAAAGGTCCTTCCAACATTTTTTCCCACCTTCTTGTTCTTCTAGTTTAGTTGTCATTGATGTCAGAAGAGTCAAAAGAGAGTTGTAATTTGGTTGTTTGGTTGCTAGAGTCTCTAAGAAATTCTCCACATTTCTGCATTGGTGATGTTGTGCTTCTATTATTTGGAATTTAGCTTCATGATGTGTTAGATCATGTGTCACTCAAGTCTCAAGTTTTTTTTTTTACCATAAAGTTTTTTGTAAAACTTATAGTTTGAAGTCTAGGTTGATTATGTGAGGATGCTCATAGAGGTGCAATGTTTTTTTCTACTTTCCTTCTATTGGATAGGACAATTGAGAGGGGTGGGGTGAATCAACTATCATAGATTATAAGCTTCAATTCAATTACCAGAACTAATACATAATCTTCTTAAATGATTAATCATCAAATGCAAAGAAAAAACAAACTAACACTAGATTTATGTGGAAAACCAAATGAGGGAGAAACCATGGTGAGGATTAACTCACACTATAGAGAATATCAGAACTGATTAAAAAATAGTTCAATGCCTATGATAAGGCTCACTGCCCACAATAAGGACTCATTATTCAACAAGGCTACAACCCGAAGGGCTCACTACCACAAAGATACAAAGAAGAAAAAAATCCCTATGCAATAAAGGATACCACCACAATCACTAATCAAATTGAATGAATGGTAGAGTTCACCTTTTGATCAATGCATCTAGAAACTCAACATTAAGCTTGACACTAATCTACCACACATGTAACTCACACACAATTTCTGAATAGCATCAAAGTCATGTCTTCTCTTTCACGTATCTTCCTTATTTTCGCTTGTACAATTTTGATTGCTAGCTCATCTTTTATTTATACTCTCTCCAACCTTGAAAAGATATAAATTCAACCATCCAACTTCAAATTCAAATTAGTTCAGCACCAAAATAGCCTAGGGTGGAATTAGAATGAGGGAAAAAAAACACACGCTTCACCAAGACCCATAATAGTTCCAACATAATTCATCAAGTTTTAAGATAGTTCAACACACAGTCTGCCAAACCTACCTTGAAACTTTGAGAAAACAAAAAATATCTTCAATGCAATCAAAAAATCTCATATCTAGAACCACAAGTCAAAAGACTTCATCAAACAGAAATCCAGACCAGCAATATTTCTCTCCAACCACAGCTAAAACACAAAAAACCATAGTTTGCAACTGGTGAACACAACTCAAAATTCTCAAAGAATCAATAGCCAAGAATCTGGATATAGTAGCCTTCAACAATCACGACTAACATATCTCAACCACATAAGAATAAGAACAAGTAGCAGACCATCATCCTGAATACCTGTAAACTTCCTTTAATACAATTTTCTAAATATCCTCAACATATACAACCAACAACAACTATTAGATAACCAGTTGACCAATTGAAATCAATGATAACATTTTTATTCCTTCTTCCATTCTTGAAACAATCTCCCCCTTTGTCATTAATGGCAACACATGATGTGAAAAACCATCAAAGATACCATACTAGTTCTAAAGATATTTATTTTTGCTTCTCCCCATTAGGAGATCATCTCCCTCATTACCTTCTTTACTATCTTTATTTCCTTTTCAGATGCTTTCTCTCCCCCTTTGACATCAATGGAAAAGGAAAACAAAAGATATGTTCACTAAATCTTCTTTTGACATGAAAAAAGAATACTCATAAAGACAACACTTGAAACTACCTACTCCCCCTAAGAGGTAGCCACCAAAACATCAGTCCAAAGAAGGTAGAACCATGAATCCTCTAGATTTATGCATCTCCAAATGAATCTTAGTTTATGAAAGGACGGGAAATAAACCCTAACTTCTCTTGAAGATACTCAAAAGTATTTGTTGAACAATCTAGATAACTAAGAGGGGGGTAAATAATTTATCATAAAATAATTTTCTTAACCTCAATTAATCTGGTGCAATCTTAAATCAATTAGATAATAATTAAAATAGATATGAACATGAAAGCACATAACAACACCATGCAGAATAAACAACATAATTTACGTGGAAACTGAAGATAGGAAAAACCATGGAGAATGTTAATTCTTTATTATAAAACACCATTTAAGGTTATTTTTACAAGGGCTCACTGCCGATGGGCTCACTTCTTGGCTATTATAGCCAAAAATAAAAAAGGCTCACTACCATAAGAAAAAGGTTCACTCCAAGAAGAATGATGAAAGGGAATCCACCATTGGAAATAGCTATCACCAACAGTCAGACCAAAAGAACCTAACTATCTACTACCTTCGAATATATACTTTCACATACTTCACAATATCTATATTTTTGAATTCACATTCACCACACTTGCTTTCATCAAACACAATCATTTTTTTACTTATACCGTTCTATGCCTTCATAATCTCCTAAGTCAAACAAACACAATTTGAATCAAGTCACCAAAAAAAATTCCTATGGTCAAAAGAAATGAAACATGAACCATACAAAACCTCTTTGTTCAAATCAACATGCTACATATTAATCATGATATCAAGAACCAAAGAATAGAATATACACATTACAATGCAAACAATTTTCTAGGGCACGTTAACCAATTTCAAAATCAGTTTGGACCCATAAGAGTGCATCTCATTATGTTTCAAAATGAATGGGACCAGGACAAGCACAACCAAAGATGGATCATTATAGCATTATATTTAAAGCACACCAAACTGGATCATGAAAGAATAAAAAACAAACCTTAATCAAACAACCAAGATATGCTAAAATCAATGACAACCATTAATGACAACAATCAATAGCATCACATTCCAACAATCTCCTCCTTTGTCATTGATGGCAACATTCACCAACAAAAAAAAAAAACTCAATGTCAACATCAATAGCATCAAGGACCTTCTTTTCTTATCCCCCTTTGACATTAAGGAAAAAGGGAAAAAAATCCCCTTGGAAAACTTACTTTGCTCCCCCTATGAGGAAGAAACCAAGCATTGATCTAGATAAGAGTGAGCATATAATACCCTGGACAAATGCACACCCTGGTGCAAATTATTGTAGACTAGGAGGGGGAATAACCCCTAACTTCTCTCAGAGATACTCAAAAGTATTTTTTCTCCATGGTTTTGTGAAAATGTCTACAATGTTCTCTTTTGTAGGTACATATTAAATTCTTACCTCATTGTCTAATACCTTCTCTCTCAAGAAGTGATATCTAATGGACAGATGTTTAGTTCTAGAGTGTTGTATTAGATTCTTGGAAATGTTTGTTGCACTTGTATCATCACACATAATTGAGCTCAGTTCATCAAATGATATGCCAATGTCTCTCAACATTTGTTTCATCCAGAGTACCTGAGTGCAACATGAGGATGTTGCAATGTATTCAGTTTCCATAGTAGATAAAGAAACATAATCTTGTTTCTTGCTTGACTAAGAAACCAATTAGGGGCCAAGGAAATAAGCTACACCACTTGTGCTCCACCTATTATCAACACACTCATCCTAATCAACATTAGTATAGGTTTTCAAATGAAATTTGTATCCTTTAGATACTATAACCCAATATCTAAAGATCCTTTTTACTACAACATGTTATTCCTTTGGTTCTTGCTGAAATTTAGCAACTAAATGAACATAATACATAATTTCTAGTCTAGTAGCAGTCAAATATATCAATCCTCCAATCATTGACCTATACATACTTGCATCAACTTTAGGTGAATTATCTTCTTTTGTCAACTTACATCCAATAACAATAGGTGTACAAACTAGTTTGGAGTTCTCCAATCCAAACTTCTTCAAAAATTATTTGGTATATTTGGATTTAGAGATGAAAATTCCTTTGTTGTTCTGATGTACTTGTAATCCAAGGAAGAAATTTAACTCATGTATCATAGACATTTTGAATTCCTTTTTTATTTCATCTACAAATTTTCTACACAAATCATCATGTTCTCAAAAGATTATGTCATCAACATAAACCACAATAATCAACATTTGATTTCAAAAATTTTTGTAGTATAAATTACTGTTAGCAGATCCCTTTTGAATTATTTATCCAATGAAATACTTGTCTAATCTACCATACCAAGCTTTAGGTTCCTACTTCAATCCATATAAAGTTTTCTTCAACCTACAAACAACATCTAGGTCATTTCTGGACTAAATCCCTTTGGTTTCTCAATGTAGAATTCTTCCTTTAGTTCTCCATTTAAAAAGGTTGATTTTACATCCATTTGATAGACTTTGAAGTATTTGAAAGCTGCAAAAGCTAAGAATATCCAAATCACTTCCATCCAAGTAGTAGGAGAATATGTCTCTTCAAAATCAATACCTTTGATCTGAGTGTAACCTTTGCAAACTAATCTTTCCTTGTATCTTATTACTTTTCCATTTTCTTCCAACTTGTTCCAAAATACCAACTTTGTTCCAATCACATTTTTGTCTTCCAATCTGGGCACAAGTTTCCAAGTCTGATTTTTCTCTATTTGATCAAGATCTTCTTTCATTTCCTTCACCAAATTCTAATCATTGCATACTTCTTCCACAGTCTTTGGCTCAGTTTCTAAGAGTAAACACAGTAATACTTTCTCTTGAGCTTCTTTGCTTCTTGTGATGATCCCTTTATTCTTATCTCCAATAATCTTATTTTTTGAGTGGTTTCTATGTACATACTTTGGGGTTTTAGTTGTATATGTTGGAGCCTCCTTTGTCTCTTCTTTCTTATCCATATTTCCTTTATCATCTGAGTCATCTGATTCATATTCAATATGCCTATCAAGATTTCTTTGAACATCTTCATCCACTTTCACATTCGCACTTTCAACTATCTTGTTTAGTCTCTTGTTGTAACACTGGTATGCTTTGCTTCTTGTAGAGTAACCAAAAAATAAGCGTTCATCAACTCTACTATCAAAATTTCGAAGATTGTCCACATCTCTCTGGATGTAGCATTTACTTCCAAATTTTTTGAACTACTTTATTGTGAGAGCTCTTCCATGCCATATCTCATATGATGTCTTTCCATACCTCCTCTAGAACAATACTCTATTAAGAGTGTAAACTATAGTGTGTATCACTTCTCTTGAGTAGACCTTTGTTAAACCTACTTCCTTGATTGTTGTTCTAGATGCTTCTTGAATTGTCTAGTTCATGCTATACACTACACCATTTTGTTGTGGTGTTCTAGGAGTAGATAAATTTATTTTAATGTCATGTTTCTCACAAAAAATTTTGAATTGATTAGAAGTAAACTCTCCTCCTATATAATATCTTAAACACTTGATTCTTTGGTCAACTTCATTCTCAACTCTTGCCTTGAAAATTTTGATTTTTTCTAAAGCCTCTAATTTTTCTCTTAAAAACATAACCCAAGTTATTCTAGAATAATCAGCTCTTAAAAGAATGAAATATCTCACCTTGTGAGCTTCTTTTTATGGTTGGACTACATAGGTCAGTGTGTGCTAGGTCCAACAATTTGGTAGATTTTTCCTTCTTGACATCCTTTGCAGATAATGTTCTCTACTTTGTTCAGTCTTGGCAAGTCTCAGACTACTCCTGTTGAACTTATCCTTACCAAATTGTTGAATTTGATGTGACACATCCTCCACTACCAGAGCCAATTGTCATTACACTGAGATAATATCATCTCAATGTAGCTCCTTCCAATTGATACATATTCTCACTTGTTCTTTTTCATGCTACAATAATAGTTTTAGAACACTTTCGGATCTCACAGCCATCATCCTGAAATGCAACATTATAGCCTTTTTTGTACATCTATCCAACACTCAAAAGATTATGATATAAACCCTTCACATAGTAAACATTTTCAATGTTATGTTTTCCATAAAAGGTAATAGAACCAATTCCAACAATCTGTGTCTTTTTATCATCTCCAAATCTAACTGAACCTCCATCATATTTCTCAAGCTTCACAAACTTACTTTTATCCCCAGTCATATGATTCAATCATCCACTATCATTCAAGCATTCATCTTTGTTTATTTTAACATATAATGCATATTTAGTGTTATCGTTTGATTTTGAAAAAATATTAGGGATATCAAATCTAGGTTCATCCTTTTCTACCAAAAACAAACAATCCTATTGATCTGATTCATCATCTATAATACTAGCATTTTCATTAACATAATAGGCCTTCTTATTGATTCTTTTAAACTTTTTTCTTGTTCCTTTTTCCAAACACCTAGCTGCTAAATGATCAATCTTTCCATATCTAAAATATTTAAGAGGTAACATACCTTTGTACTTGTCGATATATTTATTTAGTTTTCTTGTGAAGTTTTCTTCCAACTCATTTGAACTTTCACTATTCGGATCTTCTTCTATTTTTGTGGCTTTGAAGGTTTTTTCAGATTTCTCCTTTTTTTTCCATGTTTCCTCATCTCAAACATGGTCAATATGCCAAAAAGTTGCTCTCTATTGAATTTCTTTAGATCATAAACTTCCTCAATAGCTGAGATCTTGTCATTGTAGCTCTCTAGTAGGGTCATCAAAATCTTCTCCATAACATATTCATTTTTCAAAGTGCCTCCTTGATTTTTAAATTCATTTGCTATGGTGTCAACTCTCTAAAAGTAGCTTGCTATATCTTCACCTTCTTCCATCCTCAAGTTTTCATATCTGCGCTTAGCTATCAACTTCTTTGATAATTTGACTCTATCATTTCCTTAATAGATTTCCTTCAACTTTTCTAAAACTTCATAAGTGGTGCTCAATGAAATATTTTTTTTTAACATAGTCTTATAAAAAGCACTATAGATTACATACCATGCTTTTTCATTGTATTCATAAGCTGAAATCTCATCCGCAGTATTAGAACCATTTGTTAGTACAACATATTTTGTCTCAATAGCTTTCCAAGTATTGTAGCCTAGAGAAATTAGGCAACCTTCTCATATGCACTTTCTAGAAACTATAGTCAGATCCATCAAACATAGGGATTGTTAGTTTGTGTGCCATCAAATCTACCTCAAGTGGTTAAGCTATTCTTCAAGGAACTAGGCTCTGATACCAATTATTGAACAATCCAAATAACTGAGAGGGAGGGTGAATCTATTATCATCAAACAGTTTTCTTGACTTTAATTAATATTATGCAATATTAAATCAATTAGATACTAATTAAAAGAGATATGAACATGAAAGAACATAACAACGCCATGCACAATGAACACCAGAATTTACATGGAAACCTAAAATGGGAGAAACCACAAAGAATGCTAATTCTCAATTATAAAACACCGATTAAGGTGACACTGGTTAAGGTGAGTTTTACAAGGGTTCATTGCCAAAATTATCACTATAGGTAAGGCTCACTATCAATGGGATCACTACCTAGCTATTACATCCAAAAATAAAAAGGCCCACTGCCAAAAGAGAAAGGCTCACTGCAAAAAGAAAAGGGATCATTGCTAGAAGAATGATGAAGGGGAATCCACTGCTAGAAATAACTATCACTAATAGTCACACAAGAAGAACCTCACTATATATAGCCTCTGGTTGTATACTTTCACATACTTCACAATATATGGATTTTTCATATTTGTATTCACCACACTTTCTTTCATTGAACAAAATCAACTTTTACTTATACTATTCCATGCCTTCATAATCTCCTAAGTTGGCTAAACATACTTTAATTAGGTCTCAACAAAACATTCTTGCAGTGGAAAGAAATGAAACATGGACCATACAGAACCTCCTCACTCAAATCAACATGCTACACATTAATCATGATATCCAGAATGAAAGAATAGAATATACACATTGTAATGCAAACAATGTTTTGAGGCATGTTAACTAATTTCTAGATTGGCCTAAACCCATACGAGCATAACTCATTATGTTGAAAAATGAATGGGACTAGGAGAAGCATGACCAAATATGGATCATTACAACATGACATCTAGAGCATGCCAATCTAGATCACCAAAGCACCAAAATTGAATCTTAATCAAACAACCAAGATATGTTGACATCAATGACAACCATTAATGACAAAAATCAATAGCATCACACTCGAACAGTATCTTTAGGAATATCCTTTGTAATTATATATACAATCTGATCTTTTGTTGAAACATACTCAAGCTTGACTTCATTCTCCATAACTTTCTCTCTCAACAAATGATACCTGATAGATATATGCTTCATTCTCGAGTGCATCATAGGATTCTTAAAATTTTTAACTACACTTGTATTATCATAGAAGATAGAAATGGGATCATCATATAACACTATGATATCTTTCAATGTATTTTCATCCATAAAACTTGTGTACAACAAGATGCAACAATGATACACTTAGGTTCAATAGTAGACAAAGAGACTGAATCTTGCTTCTTACTCAACCATGCCACCAACTTGCATCAAGGAAAGAATGCACCACCATTTGTACTCTTTCTATCATCTATACTTCCGACCCAATCTGCATATGTATAATAACTAAGTGTAAAGTTAATATCTTTAGGATACCATAATCCATACTCTGGAGTTCCATTCAAATATCTGAATATTCTCTTAGCTATAGCAACATGTGTTTCCTTCGGATCTTCTGAAATCTAGCTACAAGATAAACAACATGCATAATATCTGGTCTAGTAATAGTCAAATATAGTAGTCCACCAATCATATATCTATACTTTCTCTAATCGGCCTTAGGTGAATCATAATCTTTACCCAACTTGCAACCAGTCACCATAGGAGTACTTACTATTTTTGGAAGCATCCATCACAAACTTCTTCAACATCTCTCTCACATACTTAGATTGTGAAATGAAAATTCCTTTCTCTGATTGATTAATCTATAGCCCAAGAAAGAAATTCATCTCCCCAAACATATAAATTTCAAATTATTTATGCATCTCTTCGGTAAACATATTGCACATCTTTTCATTTCCTCTAAAGATAATGGCATCAACATATACAACTACAATCAAGATTTTTTCATTTTCAATCTTAAAGTATAAATTACTATCTTTTGTACCTTTGTTAAATCCTTGTTGAATTAGATACTTGTCTAACCTTGCATATAAGGCTCTAGGAGCTTTATTCAATTCATATAAATCTTTCTTCAATCTACACACCATATCCAGTTGATATGTTAACTAAAATCCTTCTGGTTGTTCCATGTAGACTTCTTCTAGCTCATCATTCAAAATTGTTGACTTGAAATCCATATGATAGACTTTGAAATATTTGTAAGTAGCTAATTCCAAGAACATCTTATAGCTTCCATTTTTACTACTAGGGAAAATGTCTCCTAAAAAGCTATGCCTTCTACTTGTGAGTAGCCTTTACACAAAATCCTTGCTTTATTGGATAGGAAAACTTCTCCATTCTCATTCAACTTATTTTTTAATACCCATTTTGATCTAGTGATATTTTTGTCTATTGGTCTTGGGACCCATTCCCAAGTATTTTTCTTCTCAATATGTAAAAGTTATTCTTTCATTGCTTCCTTCCAATGTTCATCTTTACAAGGTTCACTTACTATCTTCGGCTTAATCTTAGAGAATAAACACAAATTTACTTCAGTAGTAGCTTTGCTTTTGGTTAATACACCATTTGTCTTGTCTCCGATTATCTAATTTTCTAAATGATTCTCTATACATATTTTGGTGTCCTAGGGGACATCACTAGAGCATCTTTCCTTTCATTCTATTCATTCTTCTTTTCCTACTCATCTTTATCCTCTTCTTCCACAATTTCTTCTATTCTTGCACACTCATGTTCATCAGACACATACCCATCAATATCAATAGAATTCTTCACTTTTTCATCAACCTTCAAATTAAATCTCTCTACTATCTTTCTAAGTCTTTTTTTGAAACATTTCTATGCCTTTATTTTGGTAGAGTATCCAAGAAATATTCCTTCATCACTTCTTGCATCAAACTTTCCCAAAGTTTCTTCATCTCTTTTGATATAGCATTTTCTTTCAAATACCTTGAAATATTTAATTGTAGAAATTCTTTTGTGCCATAACTCATAGGGAGTATTTGTACTATTTTATCTTGCTTGAACTCAATTGAATACATATACAACTATATGAAAGACTTGTTACAAGTAAACTTCTAGTAATCCAACTTGAATGATCATTGACCTAGAAGCCTCTTGAACAGTTCTATTTCTCCTTTCAAGAACTCCATTTAGCTGAGGAATTCTTAGACCAGATATCTGACTCTTTATTCCACACACTTCACAAAAAATATTGAACTCATGGGTGGTGAATTCTCCACCTCTATTATATATTAAGAATTTTATCTTCAACTTCGCTTCATTTTCAACCATAGCCTTGAATTCCTTGAATCTATCTAATGCATTTGATTTATATATAAGAAATGTCACCCATGTATATCTAGAATAATCATCAATTAAAAGCATAAAGTACCTTTCACCAAGTAGATTTCACACTCTCATAGGACCATAGAGATCTATATCAACCAAATCCAATAATCTAGTAGTAGATTGTTCTCTTGATCTGTAATGATTTCTTGCTTGCTTCCCAAACTGACAATTTTTGCAAATTACATTGATAGAATTTTTAATTCTTGATAAATCTCTTACGGCCTAAACACCATTAATCCTTGCCGAGTTATCATAATTCATGCCGCATTCACCTATGCCATAACTAGCTATCATTTGTTCGAGTCATAAAGCATCGTCACTCGTCAGCCAATAATTATTCCCTTCATATTTCTTTCCTGTAGAAATCGATGTTCTGGATCCATTCTGGATCTCACATTTCTCATCCTTAAATACAAGATCATATCCTTTTCTACACATCTGACCAATTCTCAACAAATTATACCTTAAACCCTTAACATAGTAAAAATCATTAGTATGATGATTTCCATCAAAACTTATTGAACATAACCCAAAAAATTTAGCACTAGTATTATCTCCAAACATAACCATACCTCCATCATATTTATCAATCTTTACAAGCTTACTCTTATCACTAGTCATGTGATGTGAGTAACCACTATCAACTACCCAAAAACTCTTTTCTTTCTTAGAATGTAGGGAAGAGATAACCACACCCTAATTTTTATCCTTCTCCATCTTCATAAGACTTTCCTTTACCTATTTTTTTGAATTAGTAGTATGTTCATCCTTAATCACTAGGAAAAAGCATTCATTTTCATCTAGATATTCATATTTTGAATCTTCATCTAAAATACTAGCATTCTCATTTACATAGTAAGCCATATTAATCTTCCTTCCTTTATTTATTCCTTTTAGCTCTTTCTGGGAACTTTGCAACATAGTGACCTATTTCTCCATAAGTAAAGCACTTAAAGGGAAACTTACCTTCATACTTATTGGAGCCTTTTCTCATTCTTCTTACAAAATTATTTTCTATTTCATCAAAGTTTCTTCATTCGGATCTTTAGTTTTTGTATCTTTAAAAGAAATCACCTTTTTGCCTCCATTTCTTAGACTTGATGTCCTCATCTCATTAGATGTCAAAAATCCTAACAAAAAATCCTTAGTACAGGTCTTATAATCTATAATCTGCTCAATAACACTCACCTTTCCACTATAAGCATCAAGAATTGTTCTAAGAATCTTCTTTACAATCCTAGTTTCATCTATAGTAGCACCAAGAGATTGCATTCCAGCAACTACCTCATATAATCTGTGTACATAAGATTTGATATTTTCATCTTCATACATATGTATAAGATCAAACTGTGTTTCCAAATTTTATGATTTCACCTCTTTAACGAGTGATCCCACAATACTGGTTTACAACTTTTGGGCAAACTCAACACTGAACTGATGTTTTTTAACTAAATCTTCACTTTCAGGCTCTTATAGTGGCTAAACCGTGAGGAATTTGAAGATGATGCAAACTAGTTATTTGTGGTGTTTTGTCTATAGATTCTAAATATATTTTTTTCAAAAAATTTGGAATCAGATTGCACTTCTTTTTCCATCTCCTTCAAAAACTATCTTTTATAAAAAAAAACAGTTTTAAGGAGTGACGCTCACTGTATACAACATAATTTTTTTTGTATGAAGGATAAAATTATATTTTTTTCAAATTTATATTTTTCACTATTATATCTAGTACTTCCATTTGATTTCATAGTGTTTTATTACATATTTTTTCCTTAATTAAGTTTCAAAGTCGAACCAATTACAATTGAAACATAGGTGGACTATATAAAACATAACTTTTTCTATATGTACCAAAATCCATTTTTTTCTTTTTCAATGGATCAAGGACATCAATACCTAGCTTGAAAATATTTTAAAAAATATATTTTGATAATATGTTATTTTTCCACATGTGCAGAACATAGAGCTTGATTTTTGGTGAAAAACCTATGTTTAATAAAACTAAAAAACACATACATAATAAAACCAAAACATATTAAAATTATATTCATTGGATAGCTTGTTTATAGGACTATCATGATCATTTCAAATAAATTTTAAATGAATTATTTTGATCCCCCAAAAGTTAAATCAAAAGTGATTTTTTATTACCATTTTGATAGGTGTAAAGGAGACTCTATTGTAGGTATGGTTTAAAACTAGAGGGGTTCTATCCAAGGGGGTTTGATATGAGGTGGTTTGATCAAATCCTCTTCAATTGGAATCCTTCAAATGGAATGTTTTAAGGCTTAAATCATTATATTTTCTAAAAATATGTGATTTAAAAAAAAAATAGAATCTCCCAAAAATTGTAAACCAGTTTAGTGGGATAACCCTAACCCTTTCATCACCATCATGTGCTCTTTCTAAAGCATCCTAGACTTCCTTAGCTATCTTAAAATTTTGAACCTTAATCAACTCAAAATGTACTTGAGTATTCTTCAAGATGAACTTCGCTTTATTGTTCACTTCATGTAATTTGATTTATTCAGGTGAACTTGGACCATTAGTAGGAGGAGTGTAAGGATTATTGTAAGCTTTCTCTACATCATATCTACAATACTCCATATATCTTACATCAATAATTTATAGTTACCATAATTAGTTCCATCAAACATCAAATAATCATAGATCATTTTTCTAGCCATCTCAAACCTTTCTCAAGTGGTTAAGATCTTCACCAAGGAACCAAGCTCTTATACAAATTGTTGGATAGGACAACTAAGAGGGGGGGTAAATTAGTTGTCATAGATTATAACCTTCAATTCAATAACTACAACTAATACATAAACTATCTAAATGATTAATTATTATATTCCAATGGAAAAATAAAATAACACCACATTTATGTGGAAAACCCAATGAGGGAAAACCACTATGAGGATTAAATCACACTATAAAGAATATCAAAACCGATTACAAAAAGGCTCACTTCCTACAATAAGGAATCACTATCCAATGGGGCTATAAATGAGAGGGCTCACTACCATAGAGATACAAAGAAGACAAAGAAGACTTGTTACAAAGAAAAAACAATCCCAATGCAACAAATGATTCAACCAAAATCATTGATCAAATTACATTAATGATAGTGTTCTCCTTCTCCTCACTACATCTAGAAACTCAGTGTTAAGCTTCACATTGATCTACCACACACATAAATCACACACTTTCTAAATAGCATCAAATTCATGTATGATCTTTCACTTATCTTCCTTATTTTCTCTTGTACAATTTTGATTGCTAGCTCATCCTGTATTTATACTATCTCCAACCTTGAAAAGATACAAAGTCGACCATCTAACATCAGATTCAAATTAGGTCATCTCCAAAACATCCTAGGGTGGAATTAGAATGAGGGTGACCCATAATAGGTCCAACACACTTCATCAACTTCAAATATAGTGCTTAACACACGGTTGACCAAACCATTGTAAAACACATGGAACAATTAAGCCTGAAACTTTCAAAAACCAAAAATATCTTTAATGCAATCAAAACATCTTATCTCTAAAACTGCAAGTCAAAAGACTTCATCAGAGAGAAATCCAGACCAACAACATTTCTCTTGGACATCAGCCAAAACACATAAAACCATAGTTTACAACTAGTGAACACAACTCAAACTTCTCAAAGAAATAATAGCCAAGAATCTAGATATAAAAACTTTCAACAATCATGAATAACATATCTGAACCACACAATCATAGGGACAAGTACTATACCATCATCATAAATACCTATAAACTTCCTTTAATACAATTTTCTCAATATCCTCAACATATACAACCCATCAACTAGTAGATAACCAGTTGACTAGTTGACATCAATAACAAAACTTTCATTCCTTCTTCCATTCTTGCAACACCTTCACATTTTTATATATAGTTATGTGGTTCAAAAGTTAATTTATATACATTGGGAAGGTGTTATATCCAAATTTTCATTTCATTAGTCCTTTTGTAGAGAAATTTTTAAGTGATAACATTGAGGATTGTGTTGTCTGATGACGAGATTTAATGTCTATTGGCTTGAGAAAACTTGTTGTTGTGTAAAAATTTGAAAAGGTTGTATAAGAGTATTCTTGAATATCATATTATGTCTTATGTTTCCATACAAGATGTTTTTTGTCATCTCCAAAATAGGATGTGGTCCAAAATGAAGGTGTTGTTGGGTTATATTTTTACATGGCCAATTGAGTTATTTTGGTGTTTTCTACCACAAGATCAAGGTTATATGAAGTTCCAGAGTTTTTTGAAGATTTTGTATGGTTCATTCCAAATCATTTGGGTGAAGTGAAAATAATGTTTGATCATTAATGTTTACCCCCAATATTGTAATGAACGGTATGCTACAAGTTTCATATTTTCTTCCTTATGTATTACTTAATTTGAAATTTCAAAAGTGTGTATGTTGTTCATTGAAGACCAATGCTATGAAGAATGTTTAGGACTAGGTTAAGAATTTTTTGGAATTTTCAAGTCATTTTTCTCTTCTTGGTGTTGCATGTAGCCAGTGTGGATATTATCATCTACAGATTTCATGTTGTTGTTTGATATTTAGTTGACTTGTAATTGTAATATTATTTGTTTTTGGCTAACATTTAGTGTAATCAATGTAATATCTTGTATATATTATAAACTTAGTTAATCTAGGTCAAGTATCAATAAGTAGTTGAGGATGTGTAGTGTATTATGATTTTTGTGTAAGCGATTGAAGGAGAAAGAAAAAAAGTGATAGATCTTGTTAGGATTTAATTTGATCATATCTATATGATAGAAGAAAAGTGAAGAGTGTGCCTAACTATTTGTTGGAGGAAGTGTGCTAAAGGAAAAAATTCTTGAAGACTGAAAGTAGTGATCTAGTAAGTTGTAGAGAAGACATTTGATGAAGTTATAGAAGAGTTGTTAAAGAATAATTGAAAACATCAAAAGGGATGAACTTCATTGTCAAATTCAGACATTAGAAGGCCTATCATTCTGTAATAATTTTTTGAGTTTGTTCTTAAATTAGTCAGTAGTTGCTTCCTTGGTTTGCAACCCTAAAAATGTCTATAGGGACTTGTAGCTTCCTTAGGGATGACACAAATACCTCATTACAGGGAGCAGTAGCTTCCTAGGTTGTAGCCCTAAAATAAAATTGTAACTATGATTCATTTATGAGGTTGGATTAGGATATTAGCTCCTAGCAACTTTTCTCACCATGGGTTTTACTCTTTTGGGTTTTCCATGTACATATAGTGTTGTGTGGTGTTTTTCATTTTGTTCATCTTTCAAATTCATGTTTCTACTATAGTGTTAAAATTTTAGTTTTCTCTAGAAGTTTTGAGATTTGATATAATAATGATTCACCCCCTCTTTGTATTCTAGTGTATGCTCAAGAATTGGTATCAGAGCTTGGTTACTTCAAAGAAGTTTAACATCTTGAGGAAGATATGGTATGGTACAAGAAGGATCTCACAAGGCACCCAAGATTGATGAAAAAAAATCACTTTTTGGTGATTTAGGTTGAAAACGTATCTTTCCTCTTTAGGGTTTGGTGTTTGGAAATTAGTCAAAGACAGATATACTATTACTAATATTCATGAAACTAATCCAATAGAGATTAGGGCCTATAAGAATAATGGAAAACAAAAGAATGTTATTTTGAGTAGGCTATCAAATTTTGATCTTGTAAAAGTAATTTCCTACAAATTAGCAAAGAAATTCTTAGATAAGATTGGTGGCATCTATGAAGGAGACATCAAAGTAAAACAATACAAGTTGTAGATCTACAAAGGAAAATTTGAATGTCTAAAGATGTTAGAGGATGAAGATATTGTAGTATATCTACTCTGAGTAGATGAAGCAATAAATGTAATCAGAGGACTTTGTGAAGATTTATCAAAATTGATAATTGTGGTTAGAAAGGTACTGAGATCTCTTCATAAATATTATAATCCTAAAGTATCTTCTATTGAGGAAGCTAGATATTTAGATAAATTTTCAATGGATGAATTGTATGGTACTCTCACTTCTTATGAAATAAAATAGTTAGGCAAAGAATATCCAAATAAGGAAGAATATTTTTCAAGTGTACATGCAAGTAAAATAGTAGTCTACCTTTCAAATGTTTCAAGTGTGGAGAGGTTGGTCATTTTTCTTGAAAATTTCCCTTCAAACATTATTATAAGAGAAATAAAGAGCCTAGTAGAAATAAGGTTAAGAAGAGTCTCTAATCCATGGAATATTCTTGCTCTACAAAGGAAGATGAATCTAGTGGTCTGAATAATGAAGATGAAATCCTATTCTTGGCTACTAAGAAGGGTGAAGATAAAGCTAAAGATGCAAGTATGGTGTGTACTAATTTTCATGCTAAAGATGAGGAAAACTGTTGCGTGATTGACAATGGTTGTTTCAACCACATGATAGGGGATAAGAGTTATTTTATCAAGATTGTGAAGTGGAATGGTGGCATAGTCAAGCTTGGAGATAATAGTTCAATGTAGATCTATTGAAAAGGTTATATTAATATTGATGCAAATAGTAGAAAAAATATGTTATTTATATTAAAGGGATCTAACACAATCTTCTGGGTGTGATTCAAATATGCAAAAATGGATACAATCATATTCACTAAAAATGGAAGTGAAATTATAAAATAAAATTCTAGACAATTGGTTATCGAAGGATCTAGGGAAAGTGGTGACATATATAGTATAAGGGATTAAATGGGAGAAATGGTCTTCTAGGAAAAGAAAGTGAATGTTGGCTATGACATAAAAGAATGCAACACATTAAATTTGATAATATTGTGAAGATAATATCATTGCATTTGGTAAAGGATATGCACATGATAATCAAGTCTACAAGTATAATTTGCAAGGAATATCATTTTAGTAAGCAGAAAAGGATAAGTTTAAAGTCTAAAGAATATTCCTCTTGTAGACCTTTGGATTTGGTGCATACTGATATATGTGGACCTACCAAAATAAAAGTTTTGAATGGTGAAAGGTATTTCATAAATAGTTCCCAAATTTTCCCATATTTCCTTTGATATTTTGCAGTCAATCACTTTCACAAATTCATTATTAGTCAAACCACATAAAATAGCATTTCTAGCCTTAGCGTTAAGCTCAAGAGCTCTATTTCATGCTTGATCCTAGGGAGAGATATATTTAGGATGATAATATCCTTCTACAATAGACATCGAAATGTCCATCCCTAAAGCCATCAAATATGACTCCATCCTCACCTTGAAAAATACAAAATTAGGTACATAAAAAAATGATACTTTTTTCCAAAAGAAATTTCCTATTCCATCCCAAATCTACCTCAAGTTGTTAAAGTTTCTCAAAGGAATATAGCTATGATACCAATTGAAGGGAACATAATCTACTAAGGGGGTTTAATTAGTAGATCCAAACATTTATAATAATTCTAAAAACCTTTAAAACTACTTTATATATTTTCAACATGTAGATAATTGAACCATAAAATCTAGTAAGTAAAGAAATTAAAGCATGACAAAAGATAACACATAACACTATATTTTACATGGAAATCCAAGATGGGAAATTCATGATGAGACTCTCACAATTAGGAATATAATAGGTGAATTTTACAATGTGATGTAGGAAAAAAACTACTAGAGACACCAATCCCCAAAATATTCATTAGGCACCAACCTACAAGAGACACCAATCCCCACCAAAATAGAGACACCAATCCCTACCAAAATAATACAACTAGTAGAAAACCAATCCTACCAAAACATAAATAATGATGGATTTGAAATTTAAATTATATACACCACCAGACACTTTGATACTATCACTCTCCCTTTTCTTAATTCTTCTACTATGATACAAATGTACATACCACTACATTAATTTCACTATAGTTATCAATACATTCAATAAATTCACTCTTACACATAATGCATCTAAATATTTGAAATATATGCATGATATTAAATTAAAACTCTTCTATGTCATCTAGGGGTCCACACCAACCTAGACAACATAGGGTGGATGTAAATTAAAATTCCATGAAATCTATGATACAATGGTCCAATTTTTTTGCCAAAAGAACTTGAAACATTATACCACCATGGGAACCTTAAATAGGTCTTGTCCTCACTTCACACACTTGAATTAAATTATGGATGCTTGAGACATTACTACACATGCCTCAAACTTTGAATAGCCTTGAAACCTCTGATATTTCAAACTCCTTGTACATTAAGCTACACAATTAAAAACTCAAGAAAGTGATAGGACTAGTATAGGCACCTTCTAAACAACAAAGATACTATGTATTTTAGAAATAAATACCACCCATATTTTTGTAGTCAAGGATGGAGGGTATCGGGATAGGTTTGTCCAACCTTGCAACAAGAGTAAAAACAAAGGAAACTCAAAGAACTGGAAAAACTATCACACATGAATATAAGAAAATTGATCAATTATTCACTGGAAACATGCCCTGCCTTCAGGCTTACAAAGTTTGAGATGATATGGCCTTATGCCCAGAGTTACATAGGAGCTGAAACCCTTAATTATCTTTGATGTCAGTGTACCACTACTTATTGCTTACTGCACTATGTCTAGTCATGTTAGTGATCTTATGAAATTACTTAGTGTATTATTTCAAAGTCTTTTCCTTCTGCATCAAGTTTTGTGATCTCTTCAAGAGCTCCAACTCATAGTCCACAGGTATAAATTGATTCTTCAATTTTTTCACCATTCTATCCCATTTCACAATCTTCTCTTTACCCTTTTTGATCCTCTCCAACTAAACTGTCTTCCACCATATTATAGCATGTCCTTTCAGCTTACTCTTTGCAAATCTCACTCTCTCTAGATCTTTAATTTCCTCATATTCAAATTATTCTTCAATATCATTTATTCAATCAATCAACTCCTTAGGGTTTAGGTTACTGATATAATTCAAAATCTCCATTCAGGGGTCAACTTTTTTTTTCAAAATAGCCTCCAACATCTTCATTTGATCTGATTCTTCCTCTTCAAAGGTTTCTTCAATTAGGTTCATAGCTTGAACTTCATCTTCATCACTTTAATCATTAGGCCTAGGGTTTAACCCCTTTCTTTGGTCTTCTTCAACAACATCCAATCTTACTTTCATGGTTTACATCATTTCCATCATCTCATCCATCTTTCTAGGAATATTAACAATAGTATGAATTCTACTCGGTGGCATCTCTTCCTAGGATCTGATGGAACTGCCTCAAGTCAGCAATCTAGCTACAAGGTTGTAACTACCTCATAGATGGAAAAGTTTTGACAAACACAAGTAGGCTACCTCAATTCAATGATCTTTCCACAAAAATATCTTATAGAATTCCTTGTTCAGATTTTCTCTCCTCTCCTAGAGTTCACAAACTCACTCTGATACCACTTGGTATAGTCAAGGATGGAGGGTCCTGGGATAGGACAGTCCAACCTTGCAACAAGAGTAAACACAATGGAAACTAAAATAATTGGGACAATAATCACACATAAATATATGAAAAATTATCAATTATTCACTGGCAACATTCCCTTACTTTAGGCTTAGAAAGTGTAGGATGGTTTGGCACTATGCCTAGACTTACATGTAGGCCAAAACCCTTGGTTATCTTCGATCTTACTATATCACTATTTCTTACTAACTAACTCCCTAATTAAAACACACACACACACCCACACATATATATATATACATTGGTTTCTTAGCTCCAGAAAAGGTCATGTCGGCCTTAAGAGGTCTCAAACCCCAAAGTTGATGAAACATGCAAGAGTGAGCCAAAATATATGGTTTTTTTTTAATTCTTGGATAAAAATTATGTGGATTAGAACAAATTTTCCTTGATGAATGTGAATCCTTATGAAATGGTTTCCTAAGCCTTGCAAGTCATGGAATAGGTTCGTACACTTGAAAGGTCGAGACTGGTTGATGAATGCTCTTTGTCCAATTACAGTTGATATTTTGTTAGTTATAACTTCATATTGGAATCTTCAAAACACTTGAATTCTAGATATGATGTAGATGTTTCAATGAAGATCATATATCTGCTCCATGGTATGAAATGCTAAGACTAGGTCCTAACAGTTAACTACTGAAATGCAAGAAAGAACATGTATAAAAATACTTTTTGTTGATGCAAGATTGCTTGCAACCTGGGATTCTCTTGTATCACATATTAATTAATATATTTCCCAAAAAATATCATTATGGAACACCACACTCATGTTGAATGCATACCTGACATGGTATAATAAATTCATTAACTATCTAAAGGTAGTCACAACTCAACAAAGCTTTCTTTATGATACATGAATATATTTGATAGCCTACACAATATGCTTTTGAAACCTTGAGGTAATAGATGATACTTGTACTCCTACAATCTTCTTCATTTTGACATCCTACATCTAATAGTTTTGACACCCTTTCATAGCCACTGTCAAACACAATGACTTGATGACATTAGTTTAACATCAATGATAACCTATGCTCAATACTTATGTCCTCTTACACTTCCATCAAAAAACTTTTTCATAAATCTTTGTCTTTTTATCTTCAATTTGTTTGTGCTTGTATATCTCCATATTAGGATTCTTAATTCATTGTATTTATAAATCTTTCATATAGTTCAAAAAGTGAAAAACATTGCATTGTTTGATTTTAAAATTGCATCAAAAACATCATTTTTTAGATTGTGGCATTTTAGAATCAGTTAATTATTGTATGTTAGATCAATAAATTGCATTCAAATTTTCAAAACATCTTTCACATTGTTTCACACTCATAGTTTGCATTACATTGGTTTAAATTCATTAAAATTTAGAAAAAAATTCATTGTTAAACCTATTTACAAGTAGATCAAGAATCCTTTAGCAATGCATACAATCAAACTTTTAAATTTCAAAAACCCTATCCAAGATACATATTCCCTTCAGTGCTTATGTCTTGTTTGGGAATTTTTTCATACAGTTTTTCCTTAAATTTCTATGATAGAGCTCTATCAATGTTAACTATCAAAATTTGATGTTTATTTTTTAATTTTATTTATAGAAATATCTCATTATAATCATTTGATAATATAGTTTAGGAAAATATATCCCATTTTCACACTTAATTTGGGAATAACTTATGATAAAATGAGACTAATGTTTTTGATAAAATGGTAAAACGGGTTTTACAGGGACCCAAAACCACAAATTTTACAAGGAAGAGAAAAGACCACCAAAGGTCCACCAACAAAAATAAAGCAGTTGCTCAACAAAAAATAGCAGCAAGCAGACAAAAAGACTAGGATGGTCAAAGGGAAAAAGATAGTAGAAAAACACAGAATCACTTCAGAGACCGAAGGACAGTCTTAGTCTCTGCCTCCAACGCCTACATATTAGAAACCCCCTTTTTGAAGGTCTGCACCATTTTCGGGGTCAGGGGAGCCTTACACTTCAAATTAGCTTTGGTTCTTCTAGATATACCACCATCAATTTCTTGGCTTTTATCATCAGCTTCATCAAGATCAACCACTAAGGCACCCTACTGGGCTTTATCAAGTTTTTTGGTCATAGCGTTGTTTATTATTGCATTGTGTCTTGTAATTATGTTATTCTATTTAGCAATGGTTTTGATGTTGATTCTTAGACCCTCTATATCATTATCAATAATCCTGTTGCTGTGGATCATGTCTTTCTTGCCCAGATCCACAATCTTGACTCCCATTTCCTCAATTTTGTGTTGTAGGGCCCAGTTTTTGATTTTGAGCTCATTAATTTTGGAGAAAGTCCAGTCCAAGATTTTAAAGTGGGTTTCAGAGTTGGTTTTCACCATATGAAGAAAATACAGGGATGGCTCTTTACCAGCATTAAGAGGGGAATCATCTTTCTGAAAGTCAGGGGCAGGGCCCTCATAGCGTTCCAAAGTAAAGGTAGCGACTTCCTCTGGCTCAGAAGAATCTTCAGGATAAGAGACAAGGCTTTTCGCCTGGGTGGAATTGCGAGTAGGGCTATTCTTAGGAGGAAGATGGGTGGGCTTGAGCACACTCTAGATTTTACTCAGGTTCCTGGAAGGACCAGCTTGCAGACTAGGGTCTTTAGGCCCAGAATTAGGGCTAGGAATATAATTCGAGCCACTGGGCTCAGTATCCTCACTGTCAATATTAGGGTTGGGTTCTGAGGTAGCAAGGGCGTGCTCATGCAAATAATCGATAATGAGCCTGATTAAACTAGTATGGAGGATAGGGAATCTATTGAGATTCTTTTTGTTATCCTCCAAGCTTTTCTTTAGAGAACAAAAAATATAGTAAGGAATAGAAACCCTAACCTTATGGCGGAAATGGTTGAGGAGTGCGAAATGGTACCCGTAAACTTTTGTAAAGCGACCATCCACCATAATATATTCCATGATGGCCCGAAGCACCTTCCTCCATATAGACTTGATGGAATCAACATCAAAATAGCTATTTGCAATTTTAATCAGGTTTTGCTTTTCCATATCATTTTTCAGAAATCTAATAACAGCTTCATCTGAATAGGCCCTATCCTTGAAAAACTTCTTACCATCCATGGGTAAACCAGTAACTTTGGCAATTAAGTCTTCATTGAGCTCAATAGTACTATCGAAGAGAGTCAACTTTCCATCATGCCAGTTCTTGGCAAAGAGCTTTGTTGCCTCCATATTTGAGCCATGAAGCTTCTCCAGAAAGGGTAACAAACCTTCGCTTTTTATCTTGTTCCATACCTTTTCATTTTTCATGTGGATATCATAGTTGTCTGGCTCAGTTCGCTTTCTATCCCCACCCATATTGGCTGACACAAAGAGGAAGATCCAAACACAGTCCTTTCTAAAATTGGCCTCACCAAATCTAAACACCCACAAAGCATGTGGGGTAAACTTACAATTTACTCCACTGGGCTCATTACCATACAATCTAATGATTGTGATGTAAGATATCTGACCTATCCTCATTAAAGGGATAAAACAATGCCTTACCATGTGATATATCATAATTTAATAGGGCATAGACTTCAACCTTTAGATCGCTATAATTTAGCCAAGTACACAAGTCTTCATTCTTAACTCCTTCATTAGCAAAAATATCCGCTACAGCATTGGCTTCTCTGTAGGTGTGTGTTATTTTAACTTTTTCAAAACTTTCCAATTTTAGTTTAACTTCATCAATCCAAGGTTTGATGGTCCATGAGGGAGGAGACATGCCATGGAGGCAGTCAATTATATTTTTGGAATCTCCTTCCAACCATAAATTTTTAATATTGAGGCTTTGGGCCAAGTTTATAATATGGTAGGCACCAGCCGCCTCCACCAAATGATTAGTTTGAGAACCAAGAGGAGAGTCCATCACACCCATGAAATTTCCGTTGGTATCCCTTATAACACCACCATAGCCCGCCACCCCTGAATTACCCTTAGCTGCACCATCAAAGTTAGCTTTGATCCACCCATCGAGCGGAAAATTCTAGCAAACTCTCGCTCTGTCCTTTTTAATCTTCATTGTAAACTTAGATAGAATGGGAAGTATGTTCCAATCCTTAGCAATGCCAAGATCATAGTTCGAAAACTCAGCATTCAAAATCTTTCTATCCTTCTGGGCCGCAGCACTGAGATTTTCCTTTAGGTTCCTAACAATATTATCAAAGACTTGATCAATAGGGACTTCTTTGTTCCTGAAAATTCTATTGTTACATTCTTTCTAGATGCCCCAAGCAATATGAGGAAAACAAAGCTCCCAAAAAAACCAAAGTAATGGATTCCTTGTCGATGCTTTCCATTGAATAAAGAATTCTTCTATGAGCAAAGGAAAGACCCAGGAGAGATTCCATAATATGTTAAACTTATCCCAAATAGAGGCAATGAAATAGCAGTGAAGGAATAAATGATTACTTGACTCAGCATCCATCTTAGAAAGACAACATCTATTAGGGATTTGAAATCCCCATTTACACAGGTTGTCAATCGCTAGCAGCTTGTTTTAAAGTAGAATCCAGAAAAAGATGTTAATTTTAGGAATTAGATTATTGCACTAGGCTTTAGACCAAAAAGGAGGGTGATCCAAAGAGGATGTGAGCTTAGAAAAGGCAGAAGACAACAAAAAATTACCTGAGGGATTGTCAAACCAGACCGCACGGTCTTCCACCTGCTCCGAACTAAGTTTGATAGCCAGCAGAGAGATCTGGATCGGCGCCAGAGCCTGACTCACTCTGCATAAGTCCACCCATATACCATTCTCACTGTAATCTTTCATAAACATACCAAACCTAGCCTTGCAAGTCATAGCCCAATCTCTAAAGGGGTAGATTTTTATTAAATTTTCCTTGAAAAGCCATCTGTCTTCCCAAAATCTAGTACATTACCATTCCCAACTTGCCAACCAATGCCCTCCTCCATAATCTTTTTTCCAATAATTAAGTTGTTCCAACATATGGAGCCTTTTGGAAGAAGGTGAGGATCCATATTAATAATTGAAGAGCAATTGTTATCCATATATTTACCCACCAAGATATCAATCCATTCCTCGGAGGAAGAGAAAATTCTGCAAATTTGCTTAGCTAAAAGGATTTTATTGATAGATCTTATTCTTCTTAGCCCAAGACCATCGTTATTTCTAGATCTACAGACCAGATTCCAATCAATTAGAGGAATTCTTTTATTTTCCTCAACACCCGACCACAAAAATCTTTTTTGAATTTTTTCAATAGTATCAGCATACTTGGCAGGAATCTTAAAGAGGCTCAAGGCATAGATTGGGAGATTCTGAAGGGTGGTATTGAGGAGCTGAAGCTTTCCAGCCTAGCTAAGCAGAGAACCTTTCCAACCAGCTAGCTTTTTGCTGAATCTATCCACCAATGAAGACCAGAAAGCATCAGGAGGTTTCAAACTTAAAGGAAGACCCAGATAGGTCGCAGGAAGGTTATCCACCTTACAATCCAGAATTCTGGCAATTTTAATTTGACAATGAGCCAGAATGTTGAAAAAGAACAATGAACTTTTTTGATTGTTGATTAGCTATCCTGAAGCTCTCCCATACTTATCAGCAGCTATTTAATAGATTTAGCTTTAGTCACAGAGGCTTTACCCATAAGCATAGTATCATCAACGAATTGTTGTTGAGAACACACCAAGTTTCCTGAGGATGGTCTAAGCCCAGAGATAACTTTACAATCAATCTGTTTATTCAAGTTCCTACCAAGGCTTTCAGCCATGATAGTAAATAAAATAGGAGACATAGGGTCACCCTGCTTGAGACCTCTGGTGCTCTAGAAAAAGGAGGTCGGGGAGCCGTTTATCATAACCAATATTGAAACTATGGAAACAAGTTGTTCCACCATTTGAACCACCCTATTATTAAAACCAAAGGCCTTCAAGATTTTAAATAAAATGACCCAATCCACTCTATCATAGGCTTTTGAAATGTTGAGCTTTAAGAGAAAACCTTCAGTCTTCGATTCAACAAGGGAGTGAATGTTCTCATGAATGGAAACAATAGAGTCGAGAATTTGTCTACTAGGGACAAATCCATTATGTTGAGGAGAGATCAAGGAAGGCAATAAAACTAAGATTCTAGAATTTAAAGCCTTAGAAATGATCTTGTATACCAAATTACAAAGATTCATAGGCCTAAAGGCCTCAAAGTTGTTAGCTCCAGGTTTCTTGGGAATGAGGACCAAGAAAGTAGCATTAAGTTCTTTTAAAAGACATCTAGCTCCGAAAAATTCCTTAATAGCATTAACCACATCCTCTTCAACCAAATCCCAGAACCATTGGAAGAAGAACAAAGGAAAACCATCGGGCCCCGGAGCTTTGTTCCCATCAAAGGAGAAAATAGCCTTCTTAATTTCCTCGTTGGTGGGAATAGCAGTCAAGAAAGAGTTGTTCTCCTGGGTAATAATTCTTGGAATAGCTTCCACCAACTGATCTTTTTCAATTTGGTTTATTTCAGAGCTAGCCGATAGGAGAAGTTTAAAGAAGGAACCTGCCTGCCTCCTTATGTCTTCTTCCTCAATAAAACTAGTTCCATTCATCTCAATTTGGGATATTCTATTAACAGCTCTGTGTTTAGAAGTTGAGAGGTGAAAAAACCTGGTATTTCTATCTCCGGTGGACAGCCAAAGAGCTCTAGATCTTTGTCTCCAAAACTCTTCCTCCTTCCCAATTAGGTCATGCATTTTCTTAAGGATCTCATTCTCTTTTTCCTTAAAATGAGACTAATGTTACCTTAATTTAGTATTGTAATATGTTTTTCATATTCACATTATGTTTAGGGCCCTTTTAAATTAAATGCACTTAACTATGCCTTAGTTAGGGTGTTGTAAGGTGTACCTTTACACTTTCACATTAATCTAGGGATTTATTAATCAATTGAGGTTAATTTTCCTTAATTGGACCCTTTAATTCAAATCCAAGCCTAATTAAATGCAATTTTTGAGTGATAAAACCCAACATTTAGAAATTCCATTACACAACACTTAACTTTGGAAGATGTGTCTTTGGTAAGTGACCTAGGACCCATTTTCCATAGGGTGAATGGGTCCTCACTTAGATCTAGGACCTTGATTTTACATAATTTTTAACATTTACCAATGTGTGTCTTATGTAAATGGCCTAGGACCCATTCATCCTATGGAAAATGGGTCCTCATTTAGACCTAGGACCCCCATTTAAAATATGTTTTTGGTGGTATTTTAATGATTTCAAATCCATAATTCAATGTCGAATTATGATATTTGAATTATGGGAATTAATGATAATATATGTATAGATACAAGGTTATTTCACTTAGTTTCTTCCTAAGAACCTAGAAAATTGAAGTTTTCATAAGACAATTCAAGAGATAACTATAGAAGCATTCAAGAGCATTTTCAAGGTAGATTTGTAGAATATTATTGCAGCAATCAATATTCCATTTTCATATCAAATATGTATTGCATCATGCATGTTGTTTGAGCTAATATGGTGATGTAGTGCTCAATAGTTAATCAAGCATATCAAAGTCATTGTTTCACATCAATTTTCATTATCAATATCTACATTCATTGAAGCTAATTCATGCAAGATATATATCTACAATCCAAGGTTAAAATAGCGTCTGGTGAGTTCTCACATTGTTGTTCATTCATCATTCCTTCTTTCATGTTTCATTTTATTTCAAGGTTTAATTACCAAAATGGTGTTTGACCAAGGAAAACCCCCATTCACCTAACAAACAATATTTTTCTTTCTTTGATGTGTGATTGTAGATTTTAGGTTCAAGATCATTTTAGGAGAAAAAATGAAGAAAGTTTCAAAGTTTTCAAAGTTGCAAGAAATTTTTTCAAATCACATAAACACTTCTATAGACTTTATTTCCAACTTTTTGATAATAAACAATTGGAATCTAGGAGTGCAGACTCATAGAAGAATGGAACCTAGAAAGAATTTTCTAGAAAACCTAGTTGTGACCCATTCATCAGAGGGAGAATGAGTCCTCAATGAGCTTCAAAAGTTAACTTTTGGTGAAAGGTACACATTGCTTTCCCATTTCTAGATCTTCCTTTTGATTATAGTTTCAGTTAGATTTGATTATTGTTCCTCATTTCCATATTATAGCATACATTTTGAATGAAAGTTGGAAAATAGGACCTTTGTGCTTCATCTTGGTGTAAATAATTATTTAATTACACTAGATTAATTTTAACTTAGGTATTATATTTAATTAATTAAGTCTTAGGTTGCATTATTAGGAAAATCATTAATAATGGGGTCATCTCCCTTTCCATGTATTTAGGAGATAAAATTCCTACAAGAATATCATCTAGAGCTTATTTCAATCAGTTCATCAGTCCCTTGGTAGTTAATTATAGTTTACATTTTATCATATGTTATTTGATCAAGACACATGGAAACATAATATGCCTCTTGTATCTCAACCTTTCCTATATAAGGAAGGATCTTGTATATTTGTAATCATATTCTAGATCAATCAGATAATGTCAACTTGCATGGCCTAGTTGCAACAATTTTTGTATAGGTGGATTTCTTCTTGGAAAAGGTCCTCTTGAAGATTATAGCTTCATAGATACATTGTGCATCCATTATTTCAAGATGGTATCAAATATTTTCCATTGAAGATTCATCTCAGGATCAAGAAAGTTGGGCTAGAGAGATTCATTAAAGGCTTGAAGGTTTTCATTGCAGGCTACTTGGTTCCACCTAAGGACCAAGTTAATTTCTAGAGTAGATTGAGTTCAATATGAGTTCACCATTGTCTTTAGAAGGCCTCAAAACCCTAGGATTTCATGTTCATTCATCAAAATTGGATACATCAACCCGGGAGCCATTAGAGGTACTTTAGGGTTTTCCAAATCAAATATTATGATCTGTACAATTTGGAGAAAAAAATTTCTTCCTTATCAATTTTCCTCTATCGAATTTTTTTATAGTTGTAGGCCTTTTTTCTTTATTCAAAAAATGAGGGCTTATTTTCTATAGTTTTGCAAAAAAAATATTTATTTAGAGTGACCTGCTATTTTATTCCTCCATCGATATATACATAGGGTTTATCTTTTCAAAAAAAAAATCAGCAACATATCATTGACATTAGTTGATATATTTTGGGGTTGATTTATAATTTTTGAAGATATTATTATTTGGGTTGGAATATATAAAATATTTTTTAATATTGGTTTAAATTTCTTAATTGCCAATGGAAATATTAAAAAATTCTTGAACTCCTTATTGGCAAGTCAATTATTCTTTCTACAGTCAACATGTTTTTTTTCAGACCTTCCTGATAGGGCTTTGTGCTTTATCAAATCTAGCTGTCACATCTATCACATTCATTTTTTACCGGACCCCTCGTCATTTGTTGACCCACATGTTTCTCGTTTGCCATTGTTTGTTCTGTCAGGAACACACTTACTTCCCCACCAATTTTCTCTTTATTAGTTGTTGGGCATTCATTTTGATGCAAGAATTCACCACCAATGTTGGGTACAAATCCTCCATCATTGGAATCCTCAACCAAGTCATGCCACCTCCTATAGCTGCTTTGTCGCCACCATAGGTGGCACTTTCTTTTGCTAACCACATCGACCTATGTTCACATCAAGGACCAAGTGAATTTTTTTAGCCCAGATGCTTCAATTTTGCACCTATTTAACCTGCAAGCCTTCATAGAGACTTATTTTTTCAAATTTCCATATCTTTTCACCAGGATCTCAAAAATCAAGAAACAAGATACTGCTAAAAAGAGGATTCAATGCACTTTCCAATGGTGCACCTTGCTTTCTAGAACTTTTCTACCAGTGAAATCTATAATCAATTGAATTCAAAACCCTAATTTGGATTTAAAGGCTTATATATTCTCAACTATTTATTAGAATTTGGTGATTCTAGTAGCATTAGGGAGGGAAGTATAGTTTTTCAGTCCTTTCCTTTTTTTAGTTTCAGCTCCAAGTGCTTTGCATTAGTTTTTTTTTGTAATTTGGTGCATTTTTTTAACTACTTGGATATCTTGAATATTGGAAAAGGGTTTTTTGCATTAAGGGGCATCATTTCAGTTGCATATCATTATTTGGAAGTTTCTATATGGTATTGAAGGTCTTTGTCTTTGTAATCTTGGAGAAATTTCATAGTACATTATGGGGTTTACATATTATCCTTCTTTGGTTATGTTGCATAAGGTAAACTATAAACAATGGAGGTATGTCAATATAAAACATCTCCAATGACTTGAATTATTACCACATTTGTTTGGTATAGTTCCCCATCCAAGTCAAGGTATTCATGAATTTCCTTGGAGTTGCAGAAGATATACTATCTTAGAGATAATTACAATGCAAGTTGATTGTGATTTTTTGAATGCTATTGATAATTGTGATTGTCCTCATATCTTTTGGAATAAGATTTGGGAGCTATATGGAGATTTTGATACTCCATAATTCCTTGATGATCATGATTCAAAATTTCATTCTTCAGATCAAGTACCCCATGATGATATTGTTGCGTAGGAGGTTGATTGTTTGAAATGCCTTGAGTCTTTAGATGAGGATGTCAAGGGTTCTATAGGTGCTTCATCTCCATCAAAGATAATTTAAATACATTCAAATTTAGTGATTCATTTTCTAGAGTCATTGATTGAGGCTTCCATCATTCCCATTCATCAGGACACATTCAATTTTCCACACTTGACATCATAGGATGGCTTTGTTTCAAGTATTGCTTACTTGGCTACTTCTACAGGTTTGGAGGACATTATTGAGGGGATATCTCTCCTCTATTTATATTATACTTTGGAGAGTTCTCTTGAGTCTCCCAATTCCTTTTTCTTGACATTGATGGGGATCTTGAGACTAGCTTGGAGGCACTTGTTTTCTCTTCAAATATTTCATATATGAGACTTCTTCCCTGTCATTTCACTATGGAGTTGGAGTTTCTTCAGAATTTACCATTGGATTTGCTTCTTCCTAGCAGTATACTTGTGATTTGGATGCCTTTGTTGCTCCTAACTTCTTTCAGTGGCTTTGAGGACACTTCATTCTGGGGACAATCTAGTCTTCATCTATTGAGGGATCACTGTATTGCAGTCTTTGGATCTTGTTCAATATTAGTTTCCACATCATCCTAGTTTTTCACCTTCTTCATTTATTGGGAATGTAATTCAATTGATTGTTGCATCTTCATCTTTAGTCGAAAAGGAAACACATGAGCATTTCTTAGAGACATCTTCATCATTCCCTTCCATCATATTCAAAGTGGGAAGCATCCCTGAATTTCTACTTGGTTTTGTTTCTTTAAAAAGGGAGACAAGTTGTTTGTCAACATTGGATCATTTTTATCTTCATAAAGTTACCATTTTTCCAAGTGATCTCATATTCTAGGGGGTGTTGTATAGTCTCTATATTCCTTCCTATTAGGGGATATTGATTAAATTGCATCCATGTGATGGACGGTGTACTTGGGGGTTATCATGGAGTCCTCCATACTTCCTCACTTCTTTTAATTTCATAATGGGTACCTAAAATGGCCATCATGTAGCCAAGACCCATCATCCATCATTGTATAATCATTGCATTTTCATTTCCTCCCTAAGTTACACTTACGATGGGGTGTTGGTGTAATTAATTATTTAATTACACTAGGATAAGTTTAAATTAGGTATTTTATTTAATTATTTAAGTCCTAGGTTTCATTATTAGGAAAATCATTAATAATAGGGTTATCCCTCTTTCCATGTATTTAGGAGATAAGATTCCTTCTAGAATATCATCTAGAACTTATCTCAATCACTTCATCATTCACTAGGTAGTTAGTTAGGGTTTACATGTTGTCACATGTTGTTTAATCAAGACACATGGAAAAATCATAATGCATCTTGTATCTCAACCTTGCCTATATAAGGAAGGGTCTTGTACATTTTTAATAATATTCTAGATCAATTAGATGATCTCAATTTGTATTCCCTAGAGTTGCAACACTTTCTATGTGGGTGAACTTATTCTTAGCAAAGGTACTCTTGAAGACTCCAACTTCATAGGGATATTGTGCATCCATTATTTCAACACTTCAATACATTCCATCTTTCACATTTTCATTTTGGTGAACCTAAGTTTGATCATTTCATTTTCTAATTTTGGAGTCATCTTTCATCCTAGATTTAGATCTTGCATTCATTCACATCTCTTTGCATTGAATTAGGTTTCATTTAGGGTGTCTATTTTTCATTTTCCTTTGCATTTCATTTAATGGTTTTTATGATTACATATTTGCATTCTTTGAATTTGAAAAATACCAAAAGAATCGATCATATTGCATATCATTTACATAGAATTAAATCATATCAAATTGCATTTTAAATTAGGTTTTCTAGGTTATCATTTTCTCACATTTTTCATTTTCATCCAATCTTCATTTCACATAAAAATTCAAACCGGAACTTCTTGTAACAAACCAGAATCTAGAAACTATTGGAAATCACTCAAAAATCTATAAAAAATTGTTTCAAAACCCTAACCTAGGACAAATACTGCCTAGGGCGAATGAGTCCCTGATTAGGGTCATAATATGATCTTCTAGGTATTAAAACATTCATTTCTACATTCGTGTTTATTTCTTTCAGATTTCTTTTTTTGTTTCAAAAGTTTTTGTTTCATCAATTTAATCATATCTAGCTTAATTTGATAAATTTAGTGCATTGTGTGATTTCCAAATTTCATTTACAAGACTTCATTTTTAGGCTTTTGCATAGTGTAATCAAAAAATTACCTTGTCTAGAATCTAAAAATTGCATTTACATATTGCATTCTAGGTCACTGAATTGCACTTCATCCTCTTTCCATTTTTTGTGAGATCTTGTATAAAATTTGCAACTTGGTGTCCTATTAGCAATACTATTGTGAGATGTAGTTCAAGGCTCATGTCATTCCATGATAAATTATTCATCATGGAGCTTTGTTTTTCTAACTCTCTTTCTAATAGCATTTATAATCAACCCCCTATGGATCATAAAATGCATACCTCATTTCCCATGGCTTCCTTACCTACAACCAATGTGCATGATGTTAACAATACCATCCTAGCCTGACTAGCTGAACTCAAGATTTGGGGTATACACAAAGACAAGGTGGAAAATCAATTCCTCCTTTTACAATACCCATCTCTATTCCTATATAAACTAGTACTCATGTCACCACAACCATCTAGCCTACTAGCAATTTCAACACTTCTTTAAGCAATGTCAACACTTCTTTAGGTATTTCCACATGGAATCCTTCAAGATTTATGCATTCAAATACCATATCTCCTAAAACATCATCGCTAAAAAAATTAAAATTTACTCACCCTTCGCATACATACACCACTCCATCTTATTCCCCTGCATCTTACAATTGAACAATGATCCCAAAATTAACCCAATTTTGTAAAACATGTCAGCCATTCAACAACAAATCACCATCTGAAATCAAAACAACAATGGCCAACCTTCACAATACATCAAAACCAACCTGTTATCCCTGGAGATATTGAGAATAAAAATGCCACAAGGTATAGAGGTCCTTAGATTTGAGAAATGTGGTGGGAAAGGAGATTCTGTTAGCCATGTTTTCCACTTATACAACCCTATGTAGTGATTTCATCTTTGAAGATAGACTTGGATAATCTCTTCCCTAGATCCTTGAAGGATACTACTTTAGAGTGTTTTTGCTCCTTACCAAATAATTTAATTGGTTCATTCAATGAGATTATCGATTCCTTTTACAACCACTTCCATAGTCACATGGCTCCCAAGATGACCCTAGTTGATTTAATTTCATGCAAACAAAAGGATGAGGATAAATTCATTCATTTCATAGTATGATACCAAATGTTTTATTCACAAATAAACATTAATATTTTTGATGCTAACCTTCAATGAATTTTTATTTCCAATTTACAAAAAAAATTCAAAACCAAACTCAAGATGTTGAAATTCCCATCCTTCACATAGTTATGTACAACCCTTCGTGACTATCAAAATTTGGTTAGTAGTCATGATATGAATAATCCCCCTAGCCCTCCTAAAAAGTCTAAATCTACACTTCAAAAAAATTACCAACCTTAAAAGAAACAAAATAGGGGATTTTTACAACTTAATTACCCTCAACTAGATCAACAAGCTAATAACCATGTGGCTACTATAAAGATGACAAATCCTTTTTCCTTTGGGGATAGGAATAGAAAATCTACCCCTCTAGCTAATACCCTTCATAATATCATGTTTCATCTCATGAACAACAATATGATTTCCTTATCTCCTATTAGGGATCTTGATCCTAATAAACCATTACCATCAAACTATAGATCAAATTATTATTGCCATTATGACCAACAAAATGGACATGATACAACTATTGTAAGCATCTCAAACATTTTGTGCAAGACCTCATTGATTCTAATCAAATTCTAATTGGAGGTGTGAATGATCAAGGTAATAATTTTGTAGCTCCTCCTAACTAGAACTTACAAACGTTTACCGATCCTATGAGAAAACATACTATTTCATTTGTCAAAGCTAGTTAAACAAAGAATGATGTGATGAATGTTGACACAGATGATGAAAACACAAAATATTAAAATGGGGAAGAAATTATTAGAATGGTGTCATCTATTGAAGCTAAACCTCATATGGGCCAAACTAAAATTCCCTTGATATTGCTTTCTCAAAAAAAGAGATAATCTAACATGCACCCAATGGTCCTCATTAGATAGCTAGAAGAATCAATGAAAAGCATACTAATGGGATATGAATTGATCTCATCTATGTGGATAATATGATCATTGAAGAATTCATATTTTGGCATGAACTTTATCAAGATTCATATGAAAGACTGAAAGCATGGATCAAAACAAATAATGGTTTTTTCTTGCACTATGATTGGCTCAATAAATCTCCCTCTAAAGGTCAGACCAAAAACATTAAATGTCTCATTCACCATCATCCTATCATTAGACAAATTTTGTGTGAAGTTAGGATATCCATGACTTCACTCCATGAATTTCATCCCATCAATTGTGCATAAATGTTTGAAGTTTCCCTTTTGCAATGAAATATTTACTATAGAGCATAGTGGCTTTAATCTTGTGTCTTCCCATGGGAACTTTTCATGGATTTCTTTTGGCCTGAGCCTATTGAACCTATTAGAACTCATGAGGAATTCATTTTCAAATCATATCAAAACTTTAACGAAAAGTGTATAGTAGACTTATCCATTAGAAATATTCTTGAACCCGTGATTCAACCACTTATCCTTGACCAACCAATGATTGAACAAAATTCCCTTCCAAATATCCAATAGCAACCTATAAAAAATCCTCCTTCCATTTCCTATAAGAGACTATGATACAATCAAAGCAATCTTGTTGCGCCTCCTAAAATAAAGAAAGTGTACAAATCCAAAGAGAAAGTGGTTGAAAAATCTCCCATGGTCCCTTTCATTCCTCCCCTAAGGGATGAAAAGAAACCAATGATTGACAAACACACTCCTACACAATCATAAATCGACAACAAATTGAAACAAAATCAAAATGCTAGAGAGCATAAGCGTAGACATCGTGTTATTGCTGATATGTTACAAACTAAAGAAGAAAAGAGAAACACAAAAAATAAAAATCCAAACTTTCTTGAAGCGATGCATGATGACGCTATACCCTCACCATAATATAAACAAGAATGTTCCATGGAAATTATCATTCAACCTCCTATTCTGATTAATTTAGATGATGACATTGGTATTGAAAAGATTGATAAACAAGTATATAATGAGTTGAATTCATTTTTCTCTTCTTCGATGAACTTAAATGATGATAAGAGTGTTGAAATTAGTGCTTCCCCTAGTTTTACACTTGTTATTATCCCTTTAGCAAGTTGTTCACCTTTCACATATACTAACTGAGATTGGGATGTAGACGACCTGCTCTTGGTTGACTCAGATGTTCCTTACTAATATTTTGCAATATTTTATTTTTCATGTTTCTTTTGTTGAACACCCAAAATATTGAGAGGGGAGGTGAATCCGTATTCTACTAAACCATTTAACTACTAACTATTCAATAATTAAAGCATATCTAGCTATGGCTATAAAAAACATGAAAGGAATCATAACATCACATGACACATGAACACTGGTATTTTTACGTAGAAAACCTAGAATGAGAAAATCCATGGTGAGGATTAGCTCACTATATATTATAACCAGTCATAAGATATTATAGGGCACATTTCTAGGACACACTATCCTTGAAAGGCTCACAACCTAAATTGATTACAAAAGAGTGTGGTTCACTGCCAAAAGGATGAACCGATGAAATACACCTTTTGTGTGCTAAGTTTAGTTCCAATTAAGCTCTCAAAAATAAAATCCTACCCTAGATTGTAGGCTCATGGAAATTACCAACAACCTTTTACAATATTGCACTATCTCACATTTGTACATACATCACTATCTATATCTTCATTACAAAAATGTTTCATGCATATATAAAATCTTACATCAAAATAGATAAATTAGGTTGACCTAATTAGATGTAAAAGTAATTGATTCAAAAATAGCTTGTTAGCTCAAAATAAAAATTTCTTCGGTGTTGAAGACAAAATGTGCAAGACATAAAGTAGGCCAGCCCATACCTAATAAATAACTCTTTAATCCCCCATGAAGAAAACACCTCTTAACCAAGTCAGCCAGAAGAATATATAATGCCTATATTCCAATCTTCTATCATTTATATCTCTCAGCCTATTCAACGAAAATTGCTGAAAACTTGTCCATAGCTGCAATTAATTGTCCAAAATAACATATTAAAACTACATAGTTCGATCTTATGATCTAGACAATTCTGGACTAGATTACTAGATTGGAGTACTTGAATCATTGTTTAGTAGATAGAAAAAACCTTTTGCAAACCAATGTTGGCATCAATGACAACACATTGGAGGACTTCTTCATCAATCTTCCAACAATATCCCCCCTTTTTCATTAATGGCAACACATGCCAAAACTGAAGCTTCAAAACTTGTCTTCTCACACCAAACCAAAATTATGCAAATACAACTCCCCCTTTCAGATATACACAGTCCCTTCTACACAAAAAACATTCTCCCCCTTTCACATCAAAGAAAAAGGGTAAAAATAATAATAGAAACATTTAACAAGAACTAGGGGCACCTTGTAATTCCTTGAGAATAGCTTCCCAAGTAGGTTTTTCATCCTCTCAAATTCCCTTTGTTCTGACAATTGTTTTGTGCAGTGATTCCAGTTCTACTAGGTGTTCTTCTCCTTCTTTTAGAGTGGATGGATTAAGATTAATCTTGTCTAGTTTCTCTAAATCCACCAAGTAATTTGATAGAATAATGTGTTTGGACATTACCGATCTCCAAGCTATCCAAACCACCTCATTGTATCTTCTTTTTACCTTTGTAAGGTGAAAAAATTTCTCTACAAGTCTACAATAGAATTCTAGGTAGTATAATTTCTATCATTTGTAATCCTATAAGTTTTGGGGGGATTGGAAATTTGAGACTTTATTGAGTCCATTAAGTCTTTAATGCCTTGAGTGGCAATGACCACCACATACAATACACAAATAGTATTTGAGCTTCCTCTTCACAATCCTTCACCTCTTTCAAATTTTGCAACACCTTATTGTGTGTGATTACACATTTATCTAGTATAATTAGTAACCTTTTCTCTAGAAGCCTTGACTCTGCCTCTTTCTTAGTTTGTATCTTAAGACTAGAGGTATATTTTTTTATAGAATCAACTAAGAACTTTAAGTTTTCAATAGGATCTAAATATTAATCAATTGTATCACTCAGAGTTGTTTCCTATAAAGCCTTAATAGCTTCATTTACCAATTCAGCCCCTCTTTGATAGGTATGTTCAATTTCCTACATTTCATAGTTAAGAAAAGTACCACAAGTCTTTATCCTTTCTACGAGTGACATCTTGCATAGATCCACATAGCCTAGGTTTAATGGAAGTTGAATCAATTGAGGTGGTAGCATAGGCTAAAGCCTTCTTTTCCTTGTCAATAGACCCTTAAGAGTACATCTAGATGCTTCTTTGAATGGATTTGATGGCTTAATGGTCTTGGGGATTTCTTCTTCACTTCTAATCTTTTTTTCTTCCTTGTTTTCTTATTTCTTTTCCTCATCTTCTTCTACTTTGGAGGATTTTTTTTCATGATTTTTCTTTTGTTTCTTCCTCCTCATCTTCATCATTTTTTCTATCATTACCCTTTTCATATTTTTTCCTTCATCTTCATTCTTGTCTTCTTCTCCACTGTTTCTAATATCCTCATGGTGTTCTTTTGGATTGTTACGAGTATCGTTCTTATGTTGATCTTTAGTGTGTTTATTGGTTGTTTCCTCTATATAATTTGGAGTAGATATCTCCAAAGTAACATGTGTATCACACACCATATCCAAAACAAGATTATCCTTAACTTCTATGATATTAATGGGATCCTATGATTGATTTGTATGAGATGAAGAACCAGTTCCCATCCCATAATTCTTTGTCATTTCCCTAACTGTATCAAGAGTCTCTTTCCTCAATATTTTAGTACTATATTTCTCTTTATTCATTAGAAGAGTGACTCTGTATTTGACTCTGAACAACTCAGAACATTCATTTAGTAGGGTAGCAACATCTTCTTCAAATAAGGAGGATCCATATGTGTTCAAGGCATCATATTTCATTTTTTCATCAGGAATTACAACTTCATGCCTTCTTTGTACTAAATCTTCCTGTACATTGTCAGTCACCTTCCTCATAGTTTCCATATTCTCATAAAAAATTACCATGTATTGAATGAAATATTTTACAATTGTTTCCTTATCCTCTTTATTAACTTCATCAAATAACTTAGTAGTAGCTAGAAAGTCTTTAGTTTCTATCATATTATTTACTAAAGCTTCCATCTTCAAAGGTGGATGATCACTTATTGGAGGAGATTTTTGAATTTCCTCCATAGGTTCTAATGTATCTTCTTCTCTATTCTTCTCATGCATGTGAATTTTAAAGATTCCATTTCATCTTCTATCTCTTCTTCATCATATAAGATTTCAACATTGTTTCTGGTTTCTATTTCTTCATTGTTGGTGTAGGTACTGCTTCTTCTATTCCTTTTCAACTGTTTCTCTTCTTGCAAGATAAGATCAATTTATTCTTATACAACATCGATTATGTTCCTTTTTATATTTTCCTTTTCCTTTATTCTTATTCTAGAGGTAGAAAATGGTGCAACAAGGGGTACATTTCTCTTCTTAGAAGCTTTGGTGATGGTTGTAGAGGAAGCAACTACATTAACTGCTATAGGGGTACTATGCTCTGCCTTCTTTCCTTTTATTGCTTCCACTAAATTAGGTATTTCAGGTAATGCAGAGGTAGTGGAGGAAGATGCTCTTCTTGATCTTCTATGCCCGGAGGACACTTCAACTGATCCGGTCCTCTTCTCTTTAGAAACTTCTCTTAGCCTTTCAACATCATCCTTAGAAATTGAATGTATTTGAAAGAATTCCTCAACATTTTTATTTACTATTTTAACCCTTTGAGGTGTGAAATTTTCTAAATTCACTTCAGTAGAATTATCTCCATATGTACCATTTTGAGGCAGAGTGGAATCCTTAGAACTAATTAACAACATTTCAATGAGGCCCTTGTATATTTACTCATCAATCTCATACCCTAGAGGCTATATCCATAGAGTTCTACGTTCTACCACCTATATGATGTACTCATCAATGGACACAAGAAAAATTATCTCCTTCACATATTTCCTTACTAAGTTCCTTGGAACTCTATCTCTTTCATACATGTTCTAAAAACTGCAAAGAATGCATTTAAAGCATAATTATGTTCTTTTAAATCTCTAAGGCTATATAAAAATTCAAATATTTCATTTGCCATCAATCTGTTGTGATTCCATATAATTTTTTTCCTTCCAAGCAGCTCTCTCATAAAATAAAATAGCAAGCAAACCACCAATATAGCAAAGTTAAATGCATACTTCTTTTTCTTAGTTTGATTCAAGTTATCCATAAGTTTTTTTTGGAGAATCTTACACAAATAATAATCCCTTCCATTAACCACCATGTCATATGGAACACAAATTGTAGTTATAGACACCAAGTTTCCTCTATTGGTAAAATACATTTTTTGACCAATCATGATTGTAGCATATCTCATAGCAGGGTTTATAATGGGTTTGGTTGTTAGTTCTCTCCCATCATATGTGGCAATAGTTAGTTTCTTGACCACATCACTCTTCATAGATTTTAGCATAGGTATAGGTCCAATGTCATAGGACCAGTTACAAATTTAATCACTTCCTTGGTAATTACTCTAGATACACTCATCCCATAAATTTATCATGTACTTTGTTGAGATCTATCCTTACAAACTTTGCATTCATTTCATTGCAAAATTCAATGAACCAATTCCATACATCTAGCTTCTTTCTTACAAGATTTTCATATTTTGGCTTCATTGAGGAATCATTTCAAACTAACTCCATTAGCCATTGATCCTTGAGCACCTAATGTTCAAATTCTTCCAATTTCATATGAATGTAGGTTCTAGTGTGCTTAGTGGATAAAACGCTACTTATAATTTGTGAAAATGCACCCAGGACATCCATTTCATCAACCTTCCATAAAAATATTCTAAATTTTGGTTGTAGTCTCTCAAAAGTTTCAACCATAATGGGAGTAGCCATTTTTCCCTAAAAAATTATATATGCTTATGAAAATTGCTTCTAATTCAAATCTATAGAGTACAGATAGTTGTAAATTCCTTTTTCAAGCCTCGACAAAAACTAGGATTTGATACTAGATACTCTTAATCACCTTTAAATCATTCTACTTTCTTCCAAATGTGTAAAAGTGATTTAACTCAACTTAGGTTTTGTGGCAATGGAAAAAGTATCCCTCTACATTTTCACACTTGATTTAGGAATTTTTACATTAAAATGGACCTAATGTTGCCTTGATCTAGTGTTGTAATGTGTTTTACATATTCATATTAGATTTAGGGCCCTTTTAAGCTAAATAGACCTAATTTTGAATTAATTTACTATTGTAAAGTGTGTTTATTTACACCTTCAAATTGATATTTGGGCCCTGTTGCATTTATGACCTTCGTATCATCATTAATATGACCCCAAGACCTTTTATTATGCATCCCAAGACATATTTCAATCGAGATCTTGAGATAATAAACAAATATACTTAATTTCTCAACTCCTCGACATCTCCTCCACCTGACAAATCTTGGTGGGACTCATACAACACCATGGGAATATGAGTACAATCTAGATGGGACCTCTACACCAAAATTTGTGTATGAGTCCTATTTGGCCCCTTTTTATAGTTTTGAGTGAGAGATTAGGGTTTTAAATTAAAATTTCATGTATGTCAGCCTCTAGGATCTAATAAATAGTAAATTGGATGCATTGCCTATATAAACAAGTTAAAAATTCATTATTTCACTAAGCCTTAATTATATCAACATAAGCCATCAAGTGTTAAGAATTCCATTACTTTTACAAGAGCATCAAGAGACTTTATAAGAGCATAAAGAGAGTTTACAAGAGCACTTCTAAGTTATTCAAGGGAAAAATTCTTCATCATTTGTTGTATAAATTCAAGATCCATCAACATGTCAAGATCATCAAGCATCAAGCATGTTTTTGAGCTAGTGTTGTGATGTAGCATTGAAGATCCATTTACAAGCATTGTTTCATATCAAAGTTCTAGATTGAGATATACATTCTACATGGCCACTTCATGCTAGATTATTGATTTACATCTCAAGAAATCATTCAAGGTATCATTGTTCATGATTCATATTTCATGTTTCATGTTCATATTTCATTGTTTCATCACAAGGTTTAATTACCTAAACATGTTTTGACAATAAAAATTCCCTCCAAATCCCTCCCATTAGCTCAAGATATCTTACCATTTCCTCCTCATTTGCCTTCACAAAGTGGAAAGGAATATGATCTTGTTCAACAACTTAAGAAAGCTCTTTCTAAGATATCCCTATGGGACCTTATTCAAGCATCCCCTTATTATCATCAAATGATTCAAAGTTCCTTACAACAAGTTGTGGTCCCATCTAGTTCAAACCCAAATGAAATTGCATTCATGATTCAATGAATAAATTCTAACATTATTTTCCACCAAAATGAGCTCCCTCCTTTGCAAGTGCAAAAATAAAATGATGTGTTCATGATAATAGTTGCCTATGATGGGTGGGGAATACAAAGAACCCTTTTTTAAAATGTCTCTACCCTTAATGTGTGTAGTATAACCCTTTTGGATAGAATTGGTGTGGATAAACAAAAAATTCAACCTAACTCTATTTATTAATGGATTGACAGTGTTAGAAAACAACCACTTGATGTGATCACTTTTTCCATTACAGCTAGAAAGGCCACATTAGAAAAACTGATCCATGTTATGCCTCATGATATTTCATATAATCATCTTTTAGGAAGACCACGAATTCATGCAATGAATGGGGTGCCTTATACTCTTCATCATGTAATAATTTATGTCTACAACAACAAAGTGTACACACTTGAGGATGACCCTAAACCAAATAGTTGTTGACCCTAAACCAAATAGTTGCTTAAACATTGAGAAAAATAAGGAAAAATCTTTGAAAACATTTACACCAACTACACAAGTATAACACATGCAAGAACAACAAAAAGATAGATGTCCTAAACCCTTCACAATGATATTACTAGATGACTTGGGATCATTGGATTTCACACCTACATTCATGGGAGAATACAAGATCATAAACAAAGACTTTGAAAAACAAAAAGAAAAATCAGTAATGTCAACACAAAACTTGGAAGAACCTTTGAAAGAATCCACCACAACCACTTTAGAAGAAGAAGAAAATTATACCAAAAAAATTGATGAACTTAATTATAAGCAACCACCGAATCTGAAAGAAATGAAAAAACTTTATAGAAAGTTTATGAACTTATGAAACAACTTGGATATAATGGAAAAGGATGTGGTTCCTAATAACAAGGTTTTTGTATCCCCATAGAGCCTTACATTCAAGAAAATAATAGCGGTCTTGGTTATTATCCTTTGAAGAATCAAACAAGCCTTGACTTCATATCAAAACCCTTACAAAAGATTCCTCTAAGCCAACTTTAAAATTAGTCTATCTTGAAATAATAGACACTAGTGGTCTTGACTATTATGCTTCGAATTTGATAGTTTTACACCCTCCTGTAAAAGAGAGTACAAAATATTGCAATCTAAAGAGTCTTGTATAAGTATGACACCTAATACTAAGAAAGAGATATCTTTGTCACAAAATAAAGGAACAACTTTTACTATTGATCAGGAGAGTATCCTCTTGAGACTCCTCCAATATTATTTGATATCCCTCCCTCCAAGAACAAAAAATATTTTTCACTACAAGAATTCATTTTTCACATATCATAGAGTTCATGGACATTATACTAATGAATGTAAGGATTTGAGTAATAAAATTCAACATCTTAAGCAGTCTAGTGCTCTTCCTTGTGTTGAGTCACCTAGTTCCTTTAATCAATACTAATTTTTATCAATCATCTCAACTCATCCTTGTCCCGCACTTAGTGGAGGCAAGGGGTTAAGTATAATTGTCCTCATATGGCACTTGTCATTGTCTCTTTTGGCTAGTTGAACACCTTCTATGTATATGTAAGAGAAATCTTGGGATGTGGATGACATTCCTTAAGTTGGCTTGCATGTGACATACTGAGTTTTGGGGTAACCCCTTATCCATGATGTAGTTTCATTCAGGAACATATGAAATGGCATAGGGATTTCTGAGTAAGCTCTCATATATTCTTCTACTTTAAAGAAATTTCTCACAATGATGGTGTATAAACCACTTTAAAGAGGGGGCATCAATCGACACTCATGTTTTACTATGTTATTTTCTTTATTCTTATGATGCATCCTTTTCTTGGTGGTGTCATGGGGCTTGATATCCTATGAGAGTATGATATTTATTTGAATTGTCCTCTCTTGGAGACATTAAGCACAATTCTCCCTAAGAATAGACCTTACATGAATTAAGAAAAATCTCTTTAAATGTACCTTACACTATTTTTCATTTACAACAACTATTATATGGCCACCTTGCATAACACACTTTGCTAGCCTATGGTGCCATCTTGTTTGCTCATGAGTTTCAAGGAAAAAAATATTTTATTGCCTCATAAAGCTCGAAGTTCATTTGTTTGTGGCACCTTATCAAAGTTATCAAGAGCTATAGCTTTGGTATAGTTAAACGGGAAGCCGAACTTAGGCATAACTTTCCCATATCCACTTGCTTGTTTATGTGAGTGCATAAGAGTCGCATATGTTTGGGTCTCATCCTTTTTGGGTACTCACCCAATGAATAGCCTAAAGTTCCATTGCTTCAAAGTGAGCATGCATTTTTGGACAAAAAACTTAGATCTGATCCACATTGTGTTGGACAAATGGTCGAGGCTTGAACCACCTCTTTTTATTTTTTCTTGTTTTTATTTTTCTTTCTTTTAGTTATTGAAATGTTATGTTTACATATCTCGATGCTACATATAATACACCTTGTGCATGTCCTTTTTGTGCTTATGTTGGCTTGAAGTAGGATCTTGGATCCTAGGGGCTTGACCTCCTCCTTGATCTTTGTTATCCTAGACCATGTGCATTAGTACACTTGGACTTCTCTTGAATGTCTAGTTTAGTGTGAGTCTGAAGCAAGTTCCTCCTCTCACTAAAGTCGAGGCTAAATGTGGAAATAGAAAAAGTATTCCTCTACATTTTGAGACTTTATTTAGGAATGGTTAACATTAAAATGGACCTAATGTCACCTTGATCTAGTGTTGTAATGTCTTTTACATATTTAGATTGGATTTAGGGCCCTTTTAAGTTAAATGGACCTAATTTTGCCTTAATTTAATGTTATAAAATTCATTTATTTACACCTTCACGTTGAGATTTGGGCCCTCTTGCATTTATGACCTTCATATGATCATTAATAAGACCCTTTATTATGCATCCTAAGGCATATTTCAATCAAGATCTTAACATAATCAACAAATATGCTTAATTTATCAACTCACCAACATTCCTCCACCTCTAAAAGCTTGGTGGGACTCATACACCAACTTGGGCATATGAGTCCCATATATATGGGACCTATATGCTGCAAGTGGTGTATGAGTCCCATTTTGCCCCTTTTTGGGGTTTTGAGCAAGAAATAAAGGTTTTAAATTCAAATTTCATGTATGTAGTCTTTTGGGATCTAATAAATGGTAAATTAGATGCATTTCATATATAAAAAAGGTCTCTAATCATGATTTCACTAACCCTTCATGATATTAGCTTGATCCATCAAGAGTTAATCATTCCAAGACATTACAGGAGCATCAAGAGAGTTTACAAGAGCACTTCTAAGGCATTCAAGGGTAGAATTCTTCATCATTTGTTGTAGCAATTCTAGAACCATCATCATGTCAAGATCTTCAAGCATCAGACATGTTTTTGAGCTAGTGTTGTGATTTAGCATTGAAGATCCATTTACAAGCATTTTTCATATCAAATTTCTAGATCAAGATCTAGATTCTACATGGCCACTTCATGTTAGATTTTTGATATGCATCTCAAGACATCATTCAAGGTAACATTGTTCATTTTTTTGATTTCATGTTCATATTTCATTGTTTCATCACAAGGTTTAATTACCTAAATGGGGTTTTACCAAGGAAAACCCCTATTTCCTAACAAAACAACAAGTTTTTCTCTCTCTACATGTTTGATTATAGATCTAGGTGTCTTGATGCTTGAAGATATTTGAGGATTAGGTTGCAAGGTTAAAGAAAGTCATCAAGTTGTCACAAGGTTATTGTCTACCTGGAAAGTCACCTACAGGTTGGAAATTAGGGTTTCAAATCCAAAAACAAAGTGTGGAAGGAAGAGTAGAGATTGGAAACTTGATTAAGATCTTCACCCTACAAAAAAGAAGAGTGGGACTGATATGCTACTTGTGGCATATGAGTCCCAATATACCATATTTTTGAGATTTCAAGAGATTTTGACTCACCATTGTAACTAAGGGAATTTTCCTAAGGTTAGCAAATCAAATGCAACACATAAAAAACCCAAAATAATAATGAAGTGCAAAGGAATAAAATGAAAAAAAATGAAACAATCTTACCAAAATGTCTTCATTCTCCATGGCTGACATCCATTATACCTTCTCAACTTGCTGAAAATGTGATGTTGCCCTCATATTTATGATGAGCAATCTAATGACAATGACAAGCCCTAAGCAAATGTTGAAGGATTTGAGTAACTACATGCAATACTATGCTATAATGCAACTAGTAAGCCTCTAAATATGTCAAAATTATTCCAAATGAAATGTAAATATGCCTATGACAAAATGAAAAGAGTGTGAGAGTATTAGATTACAAGATCATGAGGTTGCAAGATAAAATGAGACCAAAATTGCCATTTTATATAAAATACAATTTTGAGTGAATGGACAAGATTAAAAGCTGACAAGTGCCCTAGAATCAATGGACAAGATTTAATATGACAACCCATAATTAGGTTTAGGGCAACATTAGGTCAAATTTGAAATGAATGGACATGATTTATTTTTAGAAAATCAAATCAAGGGTTGACAATGCATGTGACAAGAGATAAAATTGGCACAAAAAAGAGGTGGTTGGAAAATCAAATAATAATAGAAATTACTTGATTTTTGGAGGACAAAGACTATTTTGAATTAAAAATTTAATTTAATTCAAAAGGTGGGGTCACATGACAATAAATAATTGATTTGAATTATTTACTAAAACAAGGGAAACTAGAAAGTGGGACTATTTTAAATAAATAATTTTATTTAAAATGAGCACAGACAAATAGGTGATAGGAGAAATTAAATAATAAAAATTATTTAATTTAGGTGGCTAATGAATAATTAAATAATAAAGATATTATTTAATTATAGAAGAATGTGACAAAGGGAATCTTTTGAATTAAATATAATGATTTAATTCAAAATTCAAGAGAGTGGACCAAATTAAATAAATAATATTTATTTAATTTAGGAGAGAAAAGGCTGATGAATAATTAAATAATTAAAAATAATTATTTAATTATAGTGGAAAGTGGACAAAAATTAAATAAATAATAATTTATTTAATTAATCAAGGAGGAATAAATATAAAAGAAAATGAATTAATTAAATAATTAAAATTATTTAATTAATAGAAGAATTATGACTATAGAAAATAAATGAATAATTAAAATTATTTAATTATCAAGGACAAAAGGGGAAATGATGGAGAATTTAGAAATCACAAGCCTGGGACAATTTTTAGTGTCTACAACCACTATTAGATTCCTATTTCCACCTAGAAACCCTAGTCTAGGACTAAATCACCCAGAATGTCTTATGAGTCCTAGTGTGTAGTAAACAACAAGATTTCATGGTTTTGGACCTTGTTTTGGCCTCATCCTTCTTCCAGGTGCACCTCTGTTCATTCTCATTTTGTTATTCTACAATACAATTTCACTTCCTAGGTCATTTAGTTAGGTTTTGCATAGTACTTTGCATTTCATCTATATTTCTTGTCTTTCCAAGCCCTAGCTTGGTGGTGGACCCTCTTTTAGTCATTAATCAAACCCTAGGAAAACCTTTAGCATATATCCTTCTTTCATTTCATCTTGGGAGTGAGATCTCTAGGGTTTCCTTGAGTGAAACAAGAGTGTGAAATAGAAGGAACCCTATCTCTTCAAAGATAGAAAAATTCTCCCCAATTTTCCATTATTTTAGGTTTTTACTTTATACTTTATTGATTTTCCCTATTTTTTTATTTAATGCCTTTCAACCTCAAAAAATTGATAAGAACTTCATGAATACAATGTAGACCCTAAAATTCTCTGCAAATCTCCAAATTTGCGTCTTTTTAGCCAAAAACATTTTCAACATCTTCATAATGAAATTTCACATCACATATATTTGTGCCACTACTTGACACCTCTTGTATCAGTGGTTTATAAGATTTCACTATAATTTATCCCTCGTAATCCACTATTGGATTTAGTTTTTAGAAGAATTATTGACACCACATGCGAGTACATACGCATTTGACTCATCCTTATTCTTAGATTCTTCATTTTTCTTCAAAATTTTCTCCATTTCCTTTTTATCTTTAGTGGGATCAACCTTACTCACAATTTTATTCCTTTGTTTTAGATTAGATTTCTTCCCATTTTTACTTCTACAAAAATTTTAAATATGTCCTAGTTTGTTGCAAGTGTAACACAACTTTTTTGTGACCAAACTAATTTTCATATATCCTTGATCTACACTGGTTATCTTTATTTCCAAATGCATAACATGTGTATCAATAACCTTGAAAATATTGAATAATTATACCAGTATTGAATCTATTAATCATCATTTTCTGACTTCTTCACTCAGTAGCTCTATGTCCAAATTTATTGCAAGAAAAAAATTCTCCAAAAAAAAATCTAGCATTTTGATTCATTCTATTTCTACATTTCAGTGCTCTATGACCAAATTTATTGCATGAAAAAAAAATACCATTGAAATATGGGCACCTTTGAGCATTAGGTTTCCGGATAGGATTTCTTCTAGTATTGTTTCTTTGATTCTTGAATTTTCTACCATTTTCTTGAGTCTTTTCTTGATTGTCATCCTTTTCGGGAGTCTAATTTACTTTTGAGCCTTTTCCTTCTTCAAGTTCTTGAACACCTTTATCCTTAGCTAGTTTTTGAAACACAATCAACTCATAAAGATTTATAGTACTTATTTTGAATATTTCCTCATGAGCCCTAGCTTTCTCAAAGTCAGACCTTAGGATTACCACTTCTTGATCAAGCTTTGTACATTCATCAATATTTCTCTAAATTTCAACTTTTTGACAATCTTCAATTCTTTTCTTTTCTTCCACTTGTACCTTTAGTCCGGTGATGTCTTCATTTGCTTTCTTCAACTGTTCACTGAATTCTCTATGCCTTTCCTTGAGCTTCTTGATTTTCTATCTTAATTTCATAATGTATCCATTTTATTCTTTTAAGTTCTCCCTCAGAGTTTCTTTCTCATTTTAATTTTTTTCTAGATCTTCAAGAGAAATATGGAGTTCTTCAGTTGCAAAAATCTCTTTTGAAGGAATAGGATACTTTTTTTCAAACATGTGTTCAAACTTCAGGACCTTCCTTAAGCTATTAAACTTTTCAAAAGAAACCAGGCTCTGATACCAATTTTTGAACACCAAGAATACTGAGAAGGGGGTGAATCAATATTCTACTAAACCATTTAATTTCTAACCATTCAATAATTAAAACATATCTAGTTGTAGCTATAAAGAAATGAAAATAATCATAACATCACGATACATGAACACCAATATTTTTACGTTGAAAGAAGAGAATGGGGAAACACATAGTGAGGATTAGCTCGCAATATATTATAACTAGTCATAAGATATTATAGGGAACACTGCTAGGATGCACTATCCTTGAAAGGATTATAGCCTAAAATGATTACAAAAGAGTGTGGCTCACTATCAAATGGATGATCTGATGGGATACACCTTATTTGTGCTAATTTAAGTTCCAATTAATATTTGGAAAATAAAATCCTACACTAGTTTGCAAGCTCCAAATAATTACCAACAACCTCGCACAATATCGCACTGTCTCAAATTACTACATATATCACTATGTATATCTTCATTACAATTTTTTTTCATTTATATACCAACTTACATGAATATACATCAATTAGGTCAACTTAATTAGATGTAAACATAATCGATTCAAAACTAGATTGTTGGCTCAAAACAAAAACTTCTTTGGTACTCAAGAAAAAACATGCAAGACATAAAGTAGGTATTCTTGGACATAATAAAGAACTCTTTAATCACCCATGAAGCAAAAACCACTTAACCATTTCGGCTAGAAGAATATATAATGTGTATATAACGATCTTCTATCATTTATATCTCTTGACCTATTCAAATAGAATCATTGAAATTTTTTCCATAGCTACAACTAGTAGTCCTAACTAACATACTAGAACCACAAAGGTCAATCTTATGATATGAATAATTCTAGACCAAATTATGGGACTGGATTACCTAAATCACTGTTTATCGGATAGACAAAAAATGTCACAAATCAATTTTGGCATCAAGACAACAGAAAGGAGGGTTTCTTCTTCATTCTTCCAAAATATTGATGTGATTGTATGTGTGTAATGTTATCCCCCATACTATTTCATTTGGTGTATCTCTCTTTTTGTGGATTCCTCTATATGTATCTACATTCTTCTATATGTTGTAAATATTTTACCATTTTTTTTTGTCTTATATTTTCCTTTTAGGGATGATGCAAGGCATCGAGATATTTAGATCTCTTCCATGTTGACTTGAAGACCTTTTCTTTGTTTACACTCTCTCTATGTCATTCTTCCAGCTCTATGAGTGTTTGGGGAATGATGATGTGCCTAAGCTCTATAACAAAATTGTAGCAAAGATATACTTACCCCAAATTCATAGATCTCTTATACATTTTTGGGGGAAACTACTCCCTCATTTTTCATGATGTAGGTTTATTTCAAAAATATATGACTCGGTATAAGGAATTTCTAAGGAAGCTTAAATGTCTTAGGATGGAACATTGGCTACCTAAAGAAATTTCTCATAGAAATTTTGTTAGCAACCAATTTAAAGTTGGGGCATACATAATAATTTTTGGAATGTGATGTTTTTGATTGTTGTCATTAATGGTTGTCATTGATGTCAACATATCTTGATTGATTGATTATGGTTTGGTTTTGATGCTTTGGTTATCCCGAATGGCATGCTTTAGATGTTGTGCTGTGATGATCTATCTTTGGTCATCCTTGTCCTGGTCCCATTCATTTTTCAACATAATTAGATACACTCTTATGGGTCCAGAGCAATCTGGAAATTGGTTAACATGCCCTGAAACATTGTTTGCATTATAACATGTATATTCTATTCTTTGGTTTGAGATATCATGGTTAATATGTAGCATGTTGACTTGAGCAAGGAGGTTCTATACGGTCCATGTTTCATTCCTTTCCACTGTGGGAATGTTTTGTGGTGACCTAATTCAAATTATGTTTGGCTGACTTAGGAGATTATGAAGGCATGAAATGGTATAAGTAAATTTTGATTCTATTCGATGAAATTAAGTGTGGTGAATGCGAATCTAAAAATATAAATATTGTGACATATGTGAAAGTATACGAGCAAAGGCAGTATACAATGAGATTCTTCTGGTGTGACTATTGGTGACAGTTATTTCGAGTGGCAGATTCCCTTTCATCATTCTTCTAGAAATGAGCCTTTTTATTTTGGAGGTTATCCTTTTTACTTTTGGTTGTAATAGCCAAATAGTGAACCCATCGGTAGTGAGCCCTTGTAAAAATCACCTTAACCAGTGTCACCTTAATTGATGTTTTATAATTAAGAACTAGCATTCTCCATGATTTTTCACTTCTTGGGTTTCCACATAAATTTTGGTGTTCATTGTGCATGATGTTGTTATGTGATTTCATGTTTATATGTATTTTAATTATTATCTGATTGATTTAGGATTTCTATGGATTAATTAAGGTCAAGAAAATTGTTTTATGATAACTAATTCACCACCTCTAAATTATTCGAACTATTAATAATTAGTATAAGAGCTTTGGTTCCTCAAAGAAGAGCTTAACCACTTGAGGTAGATCTGATGACACACAAACTGAAAATCCTTGTGTTTGATGGATTTGACTATAGTTTTTGGAAATTGTAGACAAGAGGTTATCTAATTTCTCTAGGCTACAATACTTGGAAAGATGTTGAGATAAAATATGTTGTACTAATAAATGATCCTAGTACTATAGATGACAATTCAACCTATGAATAAAAGTAAAAAGAAAGGTATGCAATCTATAGTTATTTGTCTAAGACTAAGTTAACAAAAGTTATTTCATTAAGCACCACTTATGAATTTTGGGAAAAGTTGAAAGAAATATATGAAGGAAATGATAGAGTCAAATTATCAAATAAGTTTACAACTAAGCACATCTATGAAAGCTAGAGGATGGAAGAAGGTGAAGATATAGCAAGATACATTCAAAGAGTTCATAGTGTAGTAAATGATTTGGAAGGAAACTTCACAAGAAAACTAAAGAAAGGTATTGAAAAGTACAAAGGTGTGTTTCCTCTTAAATTTTTTAGATGTGGAAAGATTGGTCATTTAGAAACTAGGTGTTTGGAAAAACAAACAAGACAAAAGTTTAAAAGAATCAATAAGAAGGCCTATTATGTTAATGAAAATGCTAGTATTTCAAATGATAAATTAGATCAAGAGGATTGTTTTTTTTTTGTGGAAAAGGATGAACCTAGATTTGGTATCTCTAATATTTTTCCAAAATCCAATGATAACATTGAAGATGCATTATTTGTTAAAATAAATAGAGATGGATGGTTGATTGATAGTGGATGTTCAAATCATATGACCGATGATAAAAGTAAGTTTGTGAAGGTTGAGAAATATGATGGAGGGTATTTTAGAGTTGGAGATGATAAAATGACATAGATTGTTGGAATTGGTTCTATTGCCTTTGATGGAAAACATGACACTAAAAATATTTACTATGTGAAGGGTTTATATCATAATATTTAGAGTGTTCGATAGATATGTAAGAATCACTATAATGTTGTATTTTAGGATGATGGTTGTGAGATCCAAAAGAGTTTCAGAACTGTTATTGTAGTAGGAAAAAGAATAAGTGGGAATATGTATCAACTGGAAGGAGCTACAAAGAGATTCTTATTATCTCAGATCAATGATAGTTGGCTCTAGAACCGAAGGATGTGTCACATCAACTTCAACAATTTGGTAAGGATAAGTTCAACAAGAGCTGAGAGAGACTTGGAAATACTAACCAAACTAGACATCATTATCTACAAAGGATGTCAAGAAGGAAAATAGACCAGAGGAAAATTCTAAGGAAAAGAAGAATCATCTACCATATTGTTGGACATAGTACACACTAACCTATGTGGTCCAACCAGAACAAGAAGCTTACAAGGTGAGAGATATTTCATGCTTTTAATAGATGATTATTCCAAACTAACTTGGGTTATGTTTTTAAGAGAAAAATCAGAGGCTTTAGAAAAATTCAAGATTTTCAAGGCAAGAGTTGAGAATGAAGTTGATAGGAGAAGGGTATGTGCAGGATCATCATGGAAAAAATAGGCCCTTAAGTGACAATGAAAATTTAAAAAATCGGAGTTAAGCGACTTGATGCAAAAATTTGAATAAGTTATCTATATTATTTCGAAAATATGTAAGAATAAAATCTATAGAAAATTGAATCTAGTTTCTAAACTACAAGGTTTATTTAAAAACAAAAAAAAATCTATTTGGTGAAAATTTGAAATTTCAATGCAGTAGTACTTAAATTTTAGGAAAAAAAATAAGAAGTAGGTGTTTGTCTGACCACCCTAACCACAATAAAATGATATAAGATTTTAGATATAAGTAGAGGACTCATGTCCCAATGTGATGCATATTTTTTTGTATTTTTTTTTCCAAGTAAATTATTAATTATGAATTTTTTATTACAATTTTCAATAAATATAAAAACTTGTATGTCTAACCGCCTTAACTTGGTCAAAACTTCATGAAATTAAATTTTTATTTTTTTAATCCTATAGTATGCAAAGCATAGAATGTGACGCATGTTGGAGATTCAAAAAATGTGATACCATTTGAAAGATATAGATGTTTTTCAATCAGCCTATCAATCAGGACTTTAGTCATAATTCAAATAGAAAATGAATAATAATTATTTATTAAATTCAAATTAAAGCATAATTTATATTGGTGGAAAGCTAAGAATCTCCTTTAAAAACCCTTTTCGTTTCATCAATTTTGGGTAAAAAAAAGTCGTCAACCACATGGGTCATCATATCACTTACATATCACCACTTTTTGGTCCATCATGATCCTACACATACCTAGAATCAAGTGTTTAAGATCTGATAGAGGAGGAGAGTTTACTTCTAATGAATTCAATAAATTCTATGAGAAATATGACATTAAACAAAAAATATCTACCCCTAGAACACCATAGTAGAATGGTGTAGTGGAAAGAATGAACCAGACAATTCAAGAAGCGGCAAGAACAATGATCAAGGAAGTGGGTTTAACATAGGTCTACTAGAGAGAAGCAATACAAAAAGTAGTTTACACTCTTAATAGGGTACTATTCTGAAGGAGGTATGGAAAGAAATCATATGAGCTATGGCATGGAAGAGCTCCCATAGTAAAGTACTTCAAAAAATTTGGAAGTAAATGCTACATCCGAAGAGATGAGGAAAATCTTGGAAAGTTTGATAGTAGAGCTGATGAAAGCATATTTGTTGGTTACTCTACAAAAATCAAAGCATATTTGTGTTACAAGACTAAAAAAGATAGTTGAAAGTGTGAATGTGAAAGTGGATTAATATGTTAAAAGAAATCCTAATAGGCATATTGAATATGAATCAAATGACTCATATGACAAAGGAAAGAAGGATAAGAAAGAAGAAGAGACAAAGGAGGCTCTGAAATCTACAACTAAAACCCCAAGGTATGTACAAAGAAACTACTCAAAAAATTAGATTATCGGGGATAAGAATAAAGGAATCATCACAAGAAGCAAAGCAACTCAAGAACAAGTATTATTATGTTTACTCTCAGAAATTGAGCCAAAAACTATGGAAGAAGTATGCAATGATCAAAATTAGATGAAGGCAATGAAAGAAGAGCTTGGTTAGATAGACAAAAATCAAACTTGGGAACTTGTGCCTAGACTAGCAGATAAAATTGTAATTGGAACAAAGTGGATATTCTAAAACAAGCTAGACAAAATGGAAAAAGTAATAAGAAATAAGGAAATATTAGTTAGCAAAGGTTACACTTAGATTGAAAGTATTGATTTTGAAGTGAAATATGCCTCTATTGCCTAGATAGAAGCAATCCAAATATTCTTGGCTTTTGTAGATTTTAAAGATTTCAAAGTCTATCAAATGGATGTAAAATCAAAATTCTTAAATAGAGAACTAAAAGAAGTCTACATTGAGAAACCAAAGGGATTTAAGTGTAGAAATGACCCAAATGTTGTTTGCTGGTTGAAGAAAGCTTTATATGGATTGAAGCAGGAACCTAGAGCCCGGTATGGCAGATTAGACAAGCATTTGATTGGACAAGAATTTCAAAAGGGATTTGTTGACAATAATTTATACAATATAATTTACTCCAATCAAATGTTGATTGTTGTGGTTTATGTTGATGACATAATCTTTGGAGGAAATGATGATTTGTGCAAAAAATTTGTAGATGAAATAAAAAAGGAATTCAGAATGTCTATGATAGGTGAGTTAAATTTCTTCCCTGGATTACAAGTAAATAAAAACAACAAAGGAATTTTCATCTCTCAATCCAAGTATACCAAAGAATTATTGCAGAAGTTTGGATTGGAGAACTCCAAACTAGTTTTTACCCCTATTTTTACTAGATGTAAGATGACAAAAGAAGACGATTCAACTAAAGTTGATGGAAGTATGTATAGATCAATGATTGGAGGATTGTTATATTTGATTTCTACTAGACCATACATTATATATGTTGTTTGTTTAGCAGCTAGATTTTAGCAAGAACCAAAGGAATCACATGTTGTAGTAAAAAGGATCTTTAGATATTTGAAGTGTACAAAAGATATTGGGTTATGGTATCCAAAGGATTTATATTTCACTTTGATAGCCTATACTAATGTTGGTTGGGTCAAGTGTGTTGATAACAAGTAGAGCACAAGTGGTGGAGCTTATTTTCTTGGCTCCCGATTCGTTGCTTGGTCAAGCAAGAAATGAGATTTTGTATCTTTATCTACTACTAAAGCTAAATACATTACAACATCCTCATTTTGCACTCAAGTACTATGAATGAAACAAAAATTGAAAGACATTGGCATATTATTTGATGAACTGATCTCAATAATGTGTGATAACACCAGTGTAATAAACATTTCCAAGAATTTTGTACAACATGCTAGAATGAAAAATATATCCATCAAATATCACTTCTTGAGAGAGAAGGTTTTGTAAAATGAGGTAAGACTTGAATATGTACCTACAAAAAAGAAAATTGCAGATATTTGGACAAAATCATTGAGCAAAGATACTTTTGAGTATCTTTGGAAAAAGTTAGGGGTTTTTCCCCTTCCTAGTCTATAATAATTTGCACCAGGGTTTGCATTGGTCCAAGGTATTATATACTCACTCTTATATGGATCAATGCTTGGTGGCTTCCTCATAGGGGGAGCGGAGTAAGTTTTATAGGGGGAGTTTTTTCCCTTTATCTTTGATCTCAAAGGGGGAAAAGAAAGAAGGTCCTAGATACTGTTAATGTTGATATTGTGTTGTTTGGTTTGTCATTGACGAATGTTGCCATCAATGAAAAATGGTGAGATTGTTGGAATGTGATGTTGTTTATTGTTGTCATTAATGGTTGTCATTGATGTCAACATATCTTGGTTGACTGATTAATGTTCAGTTTTGATGCTTTGGTGATATGGATTGGCATGCTCTAGATGTTGTGATGTGATGATGTATCTTTGGTCATGCTTGTCCTGGTCTCATTCATTTTGCAACATAATGAGATACACTCTTATGGGTCTAAACCGATCTAGAAATTGGTTAATGTGCCCTGGAACATTATTTGCATTGTAACATGCATATTCTATTCTTTGGTTCTGGATATCATGGTTAATATATAGCATGTTGATTTGAGTGAGGAGGTTCTATATGGTCCATGTTTCATTCCTTTCCACCGTGGGAATGTTTTGTGGTGACCTAATTTAAATTATGTTTGGTTGACTTGGGATATTATGAAGGCATGGAATTGTATAAGTAAAAGTTGATTTTGTTCAATGAAAGTAAGTGTACTGAATTTGAATTTGAAAATCCAAATATTGTGAAGTATGCAAAATTATATGACTGAAGGCAATAGATAGTGAGATTCTTCCAGTGTGACTATTGGTGACAGTTATTTCCAGTGGTGGATTCCCTTTCATCATTCTTCTATAAGTGAGCCTTTTTACTTTTGGTTGTAGTAGCCGAATAGTGAGCCCACCGGTAGTGGCCTTACTTGCAGTGAGCATTTTGGCAATGAGCCCTTGTAAAAATCACCTTAATTGGTGTCACCTTAACCAATGTTTTATAATTGAGAATTATCATTCTCTATGGTTTTCCCATCTTGGGTTTCCAAGTAAACTTTGGTGTTCATTGTGCATGGTGTTATTATGTTCTTTCATGTTCATATCTATTTTAATTATTAGCTGATTGATTTGAGATTGCTCTAGATTAATTAAGGTCAAGAAAATTGTTTTATGATAACTGATTCACCCCCTCTCAGTTATCTAGACTATTCAACAATAATATCTTTTAACATTTCTCATACATTTCATGGTGTAATTTTCATTTTTCTTGTGATTTTTCCTTTTCTTGGTGGTTTCATTGGGATTGATGTCCTCAAGAGTACAATATTTCATAGCATATGACTTTCCTCTTAATGGTGATGTGACGCACTACATTCCCTAAGTTGGTAATCTCTTACTATTTATTTTCCCTCTCTTAGAGACATCAGGCACGATGTTCCCTAAGAAGAAGACCTTACACAAGCTAAGAAAGATCCCTTCAAACAAAAAACCATATATATAATGTTCATAAGTTTTCGTCATAGGGTAACTTGCTAACCTTGTGAAGCTCATATGCTAAATTCAAGGCCACCTAGCAAAACAAACCTTGCTTTCTTTTGGAGCCTTGCCTTGTGGCACCTTACTGAAGTTATTAGAGTGATACCTTTGGTATGATTAGTATGACGAAAGTTGACACAAAGGAATGAATTTCTCATTGTATGGTGAAAGCTTGTAGACCTAGCATGACTTTCTCATTAATTCACTTTATTGGAAGACTCGCCTAATGGACAACCTAAAGTTTCACTACCTCAAAGTGAGTTAAGAAAGTTATCTTTGTTAATTATATGTTTTCCTAGCATGTTTAGAGCTAATATGCCTATCTCATAATTCCAATGTCTCTCCATTTTTGCATTTATGTGGGTTATTAATGAAAATATGATCAAGGATCGTTTCATTGATTTTCATAGTGAGATATGTTTTGATTATAGCTCTTGTTTAATGAATCAGTTAAAATGCTTTAGTTAGAACATGAATTTTCATAGATGTTAAATGGATTATGTAAGTAGTAGTGGATTTTGAGCATTGATATGAGTATTTTAATGTAGTGTCACAAAAGGTCATGAACATATGGGATTAAATTTACCTTATAGTTCAGTTTGCTTTATTTTGACTCTGTACCCTCAGATAAGGCACTAGTCTGAGAGTGTTGAATGCATTTCTTGTGGTTCTATTCTTTTGATAACATCTTAATGAATATATTTTAATTGAGTTACTTGTTGTATTATGTGGTATTCTCAGCTTTTAGTATCAAATTATTCTAAGTAATTGCCCATTTCTTGAAGGATTTCATCTTTCAACCTATGATGGGAATACATATGCTTTGTTATACATCATATGGTATAATTTGATAAATTACATGTAAGATATATGTTGTGGAGTCACCCTCCTAGGTTTTGTAGAGCTCAAAGTGTAGGATAAGAAGCATTATAGCTTCATCTTGTTCATTGGCCAACTAGTTGTTGGAGTTATCAAATATAGAGGTTTGCTACCTCTCAGAGAGTTTCAAGGCTTAGCTAGAAAAAACACCAACAGATGGACAACCTAAAGTTTTGCTACTTCACATTGGACAGTCCAGGCTTGATCTTCTTGATCTTTGATGTTGTATGATTGTGCATCTTTTTCATTTCTGCACACATAAGTGTCTTGAATGTCTACTTTATTGTGAGTTTGACATGGGGTCATACTCTCACTCAAGGGTGCAAAATGTAGTGTATGGAAAATTATCCATTTTTTACACTTAATTTGAGAATAATTGATAATAATATGAGCCTAATGTTGCATTAATTTAGTGTTGTAATATATTTTTCATATTCTCATTAAGCTTAGGGCCCTTTTAAATTAAATGGACTTAATTATGCCTTATTTAGGGTGTTCTAAGGTGTATCTTTACACTTTCACATTAATAAATGGATTTATTAATTGATTGAGGTTAATTTACCTTAATTGGCCCCTTTAATTCAAATCCAAGCCTAATTAAATACAATTTTTGAGGGATAAAATCCAACATTCATAAATTCCATTACACAACACTTAACATTGGAAGATGTGTGTCCTAGGTAAGTGACCTAGGACCCATTCTGCATAGGTAAAATGGGTCCTCACTTAGATCTACGACCTTGATTTTACATAATGTTTAACATTTACCAATGTGTATCCTAGGTAAGCGGCCTAGGACCCATTTTCCCTATGGAAAATGGGTCCTCACTTAGACCTAAGACCCCACTTTAAAATATGTTTTTGGTGGTCTTTTAATGTTTTAAAATCCATAATTCAATGTTAAATTTTCATAATTTTTATCACCACTTAAGGGCTATTTTTTCCATGATGATCATACACATACCCAATTGAAATATTTAGGTTGAAGATCATTTGAAGAGAAAAATTGAAGAAATTTGCAAAGCTTTCAAAGTTGCAAGAAAAGTTTTCAAATCATGAAAAGTCTTCTACAAATTTTATTTTTGGCTTTTCAATAGTGAACAACTAGAATCTAGGAGTGTAAACATAGGAGAAAAAAACCCAAAAAGCATTTTTTGGAAGCCCTAGCCAAAACCCATTCACCATAGGGTGAATAAGTCCTTAGTGAGCTCAAAAGGTGAATTTTTGTGAAAGCTACACATTGGTTTCCCCTTTCCATATTTTCCTTTCGATTATAGTTTCAATTAGATTTGATTACTTTTCCTCATTTGCATATTATAGGATACATTTTGAATGAAAGTTGGAAAATAGGACCTTTGTGCTTCAACACATTCCACTTTTTACCTTTTCAATACATAAGGAAAATAACATGTTTTATTTTCACATATGTGATTTTGATATGATAACACATGGTGAGTATGATTACAATCTCCGTAGTTGTGAGAACAATCTAAGGAAATAAAATGAAAGCATTGACAAGAATGTTATTCACTCTCCTAATATCTCCCCTAATTGTGAGAGAATATTGGAACAAGAGAACCAAATAATTTACACATTTCTTAATATCACTTTGCCTAATCTTCATTCATCTCCCAACATCTCTCCCACTTGTGAGAATGATTTGGTGTAAGAGGGTGAAATCATGGACAATCATGACAATTATGGTTCTTCTCCTAATATTGTAGACACATAAAATTGACCTAGGTCTATGAACTCAATTTTCTCCTTATTTCTTCTTAACATAATTAAAATATTTAATTATGTCCTTTTGTCCAAATTCATCTATTAATTAAATAATTCTTAACTATTTAATTAATTCACATCTTTTATTCCTCCTCACTATTTAAATAAATAAATTACGTTTATTTTATTTAAATAAGCCACTAATTCCTTTTGTCCTCTTTAATTAAATAAATTATTAAATTTACTTAATTAGTACATTATTTCCTCCTGATTATTTAAATAAATAAATTCTGTTTATTTATTTAAATATGTCTCTAATTCTAATATCTTCTCATAATTATATAAATTCCCCATAATTTATTTAATTACTGGTCACTTTATCCATTTCCTCCATAATTAAATAATTAGAATTAATTATTTAATTGTCCTATTGAATTTTCCTCTAAATTTAAATAAAAGCATTTATTTAAATTTCCACTTGGCAATTTCCCTCTTTCCAAGTAAATGATTTTAATTTATTATTTACTGTAACATGGCCCCACCACTTCTGAATTAAATAAATTTTTTATTCAAAATTCAACTCTCCCTCTCATAAATAAAATAATTTTTAATTCCCTCCAGCAACCTCATAATCCATACCCAATATCCTCTTGTCACATGCAATTCTGACCTTTGATTTGATTTTCTCAAAATTAAATGTCAAGGCCATTCATTTTGCATTGTTGCCCTAACCCTAATTAGGGGTTGTCGCATGCATTTATATCCATTGATATTAGGACATCTTTCATCTTTCAATCTTGTCCCTTCATTCAAAATTGACATTTCTATAAAATGCCAAGGTCAACCTCATTTGACACACTTCATTTTCACATCTCTTATGCTTCAAACTTTGTATTTTTAGGCTAATATTGTCATTTTGTAGGTTTCTCTATTGCATGTAGAATTTAGTTTCACTTGCATTATCATAGAAATCCTTCAATATTTGCTAGGCCATAGTCATAGGCATATTTTCTCAACAAAAATCTGAGGGAAAACTACTAGAGTAATAAGTTATTACACTTAATTAATTATATCATATTGTTTAATTAATTAAATCACTTATTCCTTTAGTTACTTAAGCTAAAATTAGGCACATTAAAAATTGATTAGTTATTAAGTGTGCACACTAGGGGTTCCTTTTTAGGTCAACATTAGGGTTGCATACATTGCTTTTATAAAGAAAATCATCTCATGTAATTTCTTAATTCTGAATATATCAATTTGCACATCTTTATGCAAAGATCTTGCTTTTTATTGTTTTTCTCTTCTATGGAAGGAATTTTGGTTTGCATGTCTGATCTTGGTTTCTAACATGGTATCAAAGCCTTGACATGCAACCCCTTCTCAGATTTTGGAGAAAATCATTGCAGAGTTCGTTCAGGGTTCCTCGAGGGTATCATGCCTTGAGTTCATCTATGTTGCATTTTGGATTAGATCAGGCTTCACCATTGGATTTAGAGCATTGGAAAAAGTCAGGATTGGCTTTCATTTTACTGATTTTGGTCATCACTGAAGAAATCTATGAGGGTTTCAAGCTTAGTGATGTTTTGGAAGCTCTGGGAGTAGCCTATTTTTCATAGCATCTTGGATCAAAACGGACACTACCATTGCATTCACAACACCCCAAAACCCTAGAAATGCCCGCCAAATTGTCAATTTTTGAGAAGTTGGTTTCTGAGGCAATTTGTTTTTCCAGGGAAGTCATAAGTCATACTGCCTCCCCAACATCCTTTCTGAGGCATGGATTTCAAAGAAAAATAAAATAAAATAAAATTTTGCAAGAAAACCTATGCCTCCAGTTCAAATCCACCTGCCACTAGGCGGCCACTAGGTGGCCACTAGTCCACAGGTGGCCACTAGATGGACACTAGGCGGCCACTAGGTGGCCATTGAGTGACCACTGGGTGGCCACTAGGCAGCCGTTGGTTCGCTAGGCAGCCACCAGATGGCCACCGGGCGGCCACCAGGTGGCCACCGGGCGGATGTCGGTCTGCCATCACCGTTAGTCTCCACCTCTATTGCTTTACTAGCTAGTATGCAGCCCCGGTGAGCTTCTCCTCCAACACCTCTAGTCATATGGGGGACTGTGCGCTATGCACCCTGCCCCCAGTCGGACTCCCAACACCACCGCCGGTCACATGGGTGAGCAGGTCCCAAAAAATTTTTGCAGGGGGAGCGATTTTTTGTAACAATGACTAGATGGCCATCAAATGTTTTGTTGTGAAGTGTTGACGTCAGCGGTTGTATGACCCTCTTTGCCCCATTCTAACCCCAATTTTCCCTAAAGGAGTAGTTTTGTTCTTTTTGGCATAACTTGGGCATACGGTATCGAAATTGGGGAAACGAGTTATCTCCATAAAGCTGGTTCCGAGCACTATCCTGTGGTGTAGTTTATTTTAAGTATTTTTCTATTTAGCTAAATTTATTTCTATTTGAAGTCAGATTTTCATTTATTGTTTTCGAGCTCATAACTTTTTGTCACGATCTTTGATTTTTGTTGTCTTTGCAGTGTTGGAAAGGTATTGAGGAGCTCTATGTTGCTGTCCATGCACTTTTTTTTGTATCTATTCCAGGTTTATCATTAGTCCAGATTTGGCTTGATGGGTTGTTTGGAGATTACTTAGATATTTTGGTAGTTGGGAGGGTGCAACTTGCATCTTTGTACTTCATTTCAGTATCACATCATTCAATAATCTACTATTGCTTCATAGATTCCAAGGTTGTTCCCATTTGGCATTTCAAGTGTTTTGTGGCATCGGTTTTGTTGTTGCATTATTATGATTCTGATATGGCTTACTGTAAATAGAAGTATCTTTCCTTGCTTGTCAGATTTCAGTTCCAGTGTTCTTCCAGTGCTTCTTTGCAACATGTCATCTCATTGTAAGGGGGTTTTGTCCCACTGGGTTTTTCTTCTCTACCTCATTATTGCATTTGTACATGGGTACCTGATCAGGCCTAGTTGTCGGGACCCATCTTTGATTTCATGCATCTTCTTCTAGTTTTTTAGCTTCTTCATAAGTTCATCTTAAGGGGGGGTGTTAGAGTAATAGGTTATTACACTTAATTAATTATATCATATTGGTTAATTCATTAAGTCACTTAGGCTAAACTTAGGCACATTAATAATTGATTAATTATTAAGTGTGCACACTAGGGTTTCCTTTTTAGGTCAACATTAGGGTTGCATACATTTATTTTATAAACAAAATCATCTCATGTAATTTCTTAATTCTGAATATATCAATTTGCACATCTTTATGCAAAACTCTTGCTTTTTATTGTTTTTCTCTTCTATGGAAGGCCTTTTGGTTTTCATGTTTGATCTTGGTTTCTAACACAAACAACATATATGCAAAAAATGGAGAAAGGCTTTGGAGGTGATTCATGAAGGTTTTGAAGGGCTTTGGTAACATTGTTATTTGTTTTGCATTATTTCCTCCATTTTTCTTCATACTTAAGCTAGGGTTTTATTTTATTTTTTTATTTAAGAATAACTTGGAAATTTACTCTTACATTACATTAGTGAACTCAACACTCATTTTTGTAATTTCATGTATATTTGTTTGGATTTTTTGTAGGTATAAGTACAGAGAGCTGCATTTGCAAATTTCTAAGTTGCAATCAGTGTGTTGTGACATATTTGATTTGTAGAACGACACAACCACCATCTTGAGCCATATTTGCTAAGTCAAAAAACACATTTTCTTTTTTGAGATGCATTTGCAAGCCCGAACAATGCATCTTCCTATGTTTTCAGGATTTCAGCTCTGAAACATATTTTCTTTGTAAAATGATGCATCGCCTGGTAAAAATTTTCATTCAAATTTTTATAAAAAATTCCAGATTTCTCTTTTTAGTTTCATAGCTTAGGGATTTTGGGTAACTAATATTCTATTTGCATCATGTTGTAAGGAGTCTAACCATTTTTTGTGGATTTTTATAACCCCCTTTTCAATTCTTTAATCAAACAAACAATCACAAACAACAACTTGCGTCTACATTTCATAAGGATAAAATGAACATGCATATTCACTCATGGACTTAAAATGAATCTTTTTTTCTTTACAACTCATAAGGCTTAAAATGAACATGCATTTTCATGACATGGGCTTAAAATGAACATTATTGGTCTCACATTGAGTTAAAGTTTAAAAATAACATAGTGTTTGAGGTGTTTTCCCCACATTACAATTTTTGATAGTTAAAATAAACAAGTGTCTCCACTTTGTGTAACCCCAATTCAATAATAAAAGTATCCTCTTCCCTTGCACACTTATCTGATCTTGGGTACAAGAAAAACTGTTATTGAATCTAGGAATTGTGCCTTAGTTGGTGGGCAAAAGTATTCACCCCAAGGTGACTCAAACCGACAACAAAGCTCTTTAGCCGAGCTACTCCCGACCAGTATACAAATGTGAATCCTAATGGTAAACTTAGCATTACAAGTATGGATGTGTCACACAGACAAGTGAATTCCCCAAAACCCTATTGAGTGTAACCTCTCTAGGTTGGAATTCCTCCTTATTGGAGCTAATCTTTCCTCATGTGTGGCCACTCGAATGGGTGCCCAAACTTAAAATTTTGTGTGTAGAAGCCAAAAACCCTATCTATTCACCGATGCAACAATAGTCATTGCCAAGCCATCCACATTCTCGTAGTTCTTAGTAGAGGTGAAAAGCCTGCCATGGAAGATTTATGGTGGCTCGAAGCTTGGTTGACCCAAGACATGAGTGTAATGTAAGGGGGAGCCTATGTGGCCAAGCTTCTAAATTACCCACTAAGAATAAGTATAGCTAGGGAAACCCATGTGGAATCCAAAGAATATAGTCCTTACCAACCCTATGATTATGCTTGTCTTCTTTGTGCTTGTTTTCAAAACAATCAAAGACAATGTTTTTTCCAAGTGTTTTTTTGTAAACCAATGAACAACTAAAGACCTTTTACAAATCTAGAAAAAAACTCTCAAACTAAAAAAATCCTCAAAAATTGCTAAAATTGCAAATAAAACCAAACTTTCTTCACCCTGCAACGCATTTGTTCCATTCTATGCCACATTTGGCATTCTAAACCATATCTGAGACTTTGTGAACTATAATCACTCTACTAAACCACATTTTCTAAGTTAAACAATTCATTCTCCTATTCTAAAATGCATTTGCTTTCCTGTGCAATACAATTGATTTCCTAATTTGCATCGATGACCTGAAACACCACATTTGTTGAAACTAAGATGCAGTTGGTCCTCTACAATGTATGTGGCACACCTAAAACAATGCAATTGCCTATCAACTAGAAAAACCCCTATCACTATCAAAAACCTAAGAACAAACATTTCCAAACTATTTTCAAAAACCTTTTCTCTAGTCTCTATCCAAAACTAGAAAAAAAATTTCTCAAATCATCTATCCTTTCATTTTTAGTTTGCATTTAGTTTTCCATAGGTCTACCTTTGCAATTTTTTAGTTTCACCTTAGGTTTCACTATCATTTTTAGCATACAAAAACTCATAAGTCCTCATTTTTCAGACTTTAGAATAGGAACCCTTGCCATACTTTTCCAAATCTTTTCCTTCAAAAGTAGGTTGTCATTGGACTTAATAAAAATAAATTCTTTTAGTCTTTGTCCCTTTGTGTGCTATTTCCAACTCATCAGTCTAGTGTGGAAACCTCACTTTGTCACCTTGTCATTTATTCCTTCAAACAAGTCCCTTGACACTCTAAAACTGAGACATTCACCAAATTTTAAATGGTTGAGTATACCTTTCTTTAAGTCTATCAATATTGATGCATCAAATAAATCCTTGCATTTACATTAGAATACCTTTAGTCTCCCTCATTTTAGTCCTCAATAGCATTTGACATTTCCCTTTAGACAACATTGTCACTATAGCATTCCTTATTCAAACAAAAACCCAAAAACATAGTGTCATATGATTTTCATATATAGGTTTGATCATCCTCCATTCTCCCCCATTTGAGCAAGACTTATATGGTTGAAACAAGACTACAAAGAAAAAGGAGACAAATCTATCCCTTTGGACAAGGCAATAACCTTTATAATTTTCCTAATGACATGAATGCAAATACAGATATGGGGAAATATTTCATAAATCCATTTAGTGACATGAACATTCCATCTTCCACACACAACCCTTTCAAACCATTTATACATAGAGATGAAAGTGGAAAAGTATTTGTGGAAGACCTATAAGTTGCTGCAAAAAATCCTGAAGTGGCCTCCTTTCTAGAAGAATTAATCCTACAAGATTCAAATAGTTATCTAGCCATTCCCCTAGACCAAGGGGATAGGTTGCCAAGAGGATTGGACATTAACACCTTAAGACCAGAACCCCTCAATCATACCACTCAAATAATTAAACCATAATCAACAGCACCACATGATGCAAATAATACACCCATGAGAGCCACAACACAAATTTCCACACATACCATTAATTCTACCTCCATTGGTTCTAACACCACCCAAACCACAACAAACACATCCAATGTGGTCAATGCAATGTCTATTGGGGGAACATCAACCTTCACAAATTGTACATCACATTCAATTCCACAAAAAATATCCACAATTCCATCACAAACTATTGGAGCAACATTTGGGGCTTCAACTACCATAATGGGAACCAATACAACAAACCTCGTTGGAGCTTCATCTAGTTCCCTAGGAATGACATCATCAAGCCATTTGGTTGGATCGCTAGCTAATGCCATGGGAACAAACTCATTAAATCCCTTTGTTAGGAACAAGAGATGATTCACCATTCAAGGATCCTAGCCAAATGTTAATAATTCATCACAAGTCAACACCAACACCAACATTCCCCAAAGGAAAAATAAAAAAATTCCACATGGTCACATCTACCAATTTGGACAAGGCAATAAAAAAATGTAACACATGAGTTCATTTGGACATCCAAATATTTCAGGTTAGAAAATTCCATAAATACCAATGAACACTATTGGAACACACATTCCCATATACACATCTCATATCCATACATAATCACAATAGAACATTCCCATCCAAAACACTCAATATCAACAAAATCCAAATATGCCACATGCTTCACAACACCACATTCCAAACCAAAATATCTCATCGTAGCAAGTAGGAACTCATGGCATATCAATTACCAGCATGTGTGACTCTACAAATAACGCCATCATGGATGCACTCATAGCTTAACTAGCAGGATTTGCATAAACAAGTGGAAAACCTACAAATTTCCAACAAAAGGCCCACATGTCATCTGATTTATGTCTATCATTTTGACACAAACTTGTACATGCCACTATTCCCACCAAGATATGTGGTGCTAGACAATTTTAAATACAAAGGAAAAAATAATCCCATCGAACACATTAGAGAATTCACAACCAACTACATGGATGTTGCCTATGGACATACTTATCTGATGAAAATATTTCCTAGGAGTCTCGCAACTCACACACTTTAATGGTTCTCATAGTTACCTAAAGGAATAAAATTGTGGGATGAATTAGCCAACAATTTTGTTGACAATTATGCCTATAATATTGATACAAACATCAACATTGCCTCATTATGTAGACTTACACAAGAAGAAACAAGAAAGACATGTATTATGTTTTTCCAAAGATGGAGAACTTTCGCAAGTTGATGTCCTATGGAAAAGGTAGAAAAAGAAAAGGTCACCATGTTTGTGAAAATCTCCTTGGACCACTGAGATATGGTCTACAGGTCCATTGTTGCAACACTTTCACTGACCTTGTCAAAAAGGGATTTCAAATCAAAAAATCCCTAATTGCCAAAGGTGAACTCATATATGATAGAAAGAACACCAGCATAAACACAAACCCAAATGCTCCCACCAACAAAAAAATACTAGGTCAAAAATAAACATATCACTAATGATGGAATTATTGATGCAAAGACAATAAATGTGATGGCACCTGCAATTGCCCTTAAAGGAGCTCAATCCCAAAATGCACTAGTGACCACACCAACACACACCACTAACACCATCCAAAACAATATTGTCCAACTTAACCAAAGAAAACCATGCCAAACAAGAAAATTTCAAAAATGCACATACACCCCTTTGGGTGAATCAATCGAAGTTGTCCTCAAGAAGCATATCCAAAACAATATCATCATATTAGAGGACCCTAAACCATATGAACCTAGTCAATTGAAGCGATCATGGTGGGATGACCATGCATTATGTGATTAACATCGTATAAAAGGGCATAAAACTTCCTCCTATACACAATTATGAAATCTTATATAGGATCTTATCAAAAATCGTACCATTGAATTTGATGGTCGGTAATTTGCATCTAATTTAGGCAATACTATTCATAAAAGCCCACTATAGGATCATGTTTTCGGTAACCCCACGATGTCTAGTGCAAAGAATAATGGAAATTGAGCCAATTATGGTCATGTTGCCTTTAACTATTCCAGTGGACCCATAATTAATCACCTCTGAGCTATTGATGAATACATCAATACCATCACTATCAAGAAAACTCTAGAATGTAATGTCACTACCCACAGAGGCAAGGTCACAATATCAAGTCCTTCTACTAGATAGGCCAAGATCACAATACTTGGTCCCTCTACCAAACCATTACAACCCAATGGAGAATTTAATCTTATTGAACAACTGAAAAAAATGACTACCCGAATATCCATCCTCGAGCTACTTCACATTTCACTCACACATAAGGCCATATTGGACAAATTCATGCAAGAGCCTTTTTTACCAATTGACATTGACATAAAGCACTTCAAAACCATGGTTGGATACTCAACTTCCCCCCATCACATCACCTTTTCAAACCTCAATTATTCCCCACCAAAGCCATCTCACAATTATGCACTGCATATTCAAGTCTTCATCCATAAACATAAGGTTAGACAAATCTTAGTAGATGGCAGAGCAGGATTGAATATCTACTCTCTAAAACTAGTTAACGCTCTCAAATTTTTTGATGCCTATGTGGACACTACAAAAAGCATTATGATAAAGGCATATGATGATGAGGAATGCTCCTCTAAGGGAATTATCACACTTCCAATTCATGTGGGGGTAGTCATCATAAATACAACATGTCAAATCCTGAATTGCAAGCTACCTTACAACATCTTGCTTGGTTGACCTTGGATTCATGCCTTAAAGGTCGTACCCTCCACTTACCATCAATGTTTGAATTTACCCTTTGATGGCACTAAAATCACCATACTAGGATATGCTGACCTTTCCAATATTGTACCAATTTGAGAGCTACTTCTAAACACCAAGTGCCCATCAACCATGAGGCTTCAACATTCACCTCATCCAAATACATTGATCCATCCATACTCACTGAGCCACCCACATCCACTCCTTCAACATCCTTCAAACCATCCTCTGCCACCATACCAGGTGTTGACCCTAATATCAAGATCTAGGATGTTAGTTGTGGAGAATACAAACTGAACATTTCTTATTGTATCATAGCAATACCCAAGCCACCAAAATTCTATGGTCAGCCTTGTTTCATGATAAAGCCCAAAACAACTTTTAAGGTCCCTTCGATAATGACCTTCACACTATGGGGGGACTTGAATGATGAAGACATTGTAGACATATGTGCTTGGATCTACAAAGACCCAAAAGAACTATGCTCGCTACCAATACACATATATGGCAAAAGAAGTGAAATATTGAAAGCACAAGGTTTTGACAAAACTAGTGGCCTTGGGATAAACAACACCGCAAGGAGAGAGCCTATCATGCCTTCTCGAAGAACAATAAATTTGGGGTTAGGGTTCAAGCAAGTCAAAACTAATGATCAACATACCAATGTACTTTGAGTGAGGACATAATGACTCCTGAAATTGTTAAGACAAGCAAAGATTCCTATATTGAAACTGATTCACATGAATGGGAATGGGTTTATGATAAAAACCTTAGTGACTATGACATTGATGAACTATTTCTAGTATCTAATGAACCCTCTCTCAAGGAAAGATTCAGACACATGTATAACATTGATCCTCTAGATGACCATTCTAAATGAAAGGAATAGGTAAGGGTAAAATCAAAAAGTTGTGTTACACTTTCAACCAACTTATCACCACAATTGAATTTAAGTATTTCTAATTAAAAATCAATTTTGGTCAAACATATGATCTAGTAAGATTCATTCTAACTAAGTTAGATACTTTCACAACTTTTTCAACTAAAATTGTTGGCTAAAAATATATGGAGCACCACTTTGAGTCCAATTTACCAAAAAAAATATAATTATTTCATAAACTTGAAGTTTCAATAACTCCTACTAATGTAAATAATATTTTTTGAAAAATTTACAAATACCCTTTTGTAGAACCATAAGTTTAGTTTTCAAAAATATATTTATTTTAATAGTTTAATTATTATTTTTATTTTTACTAAAATTAGGTTATCAACACAAAATATTAGGTTCATTACCATGCCAAGGAAAAATACTAAAACTTATTAAAAATTTGAGAAAAATATGATGCACTAGATAAAAGTATCTATTTCAAGATGGTATGATTTTTTTCCATTATAGATAAATATTTAATATGAAAGTTGACGTCCCATGGAAGCAACTATTTTTTGATTCAAACAAATTTTAATATTTATTTAGAAAAATATATTTATCAAAATTGGAAAAAAAAATCCATGCACTAAAGTTTCAAGTTATTAATACACAAAAAAAAATTGAAACAACAAAATAAAATTTACTATAAAAAGTTTGGCGTCTCATGCAACTTCATTTTTCAACATTTTATTAGCAACTAAATTATAGTTTTCATTTATTAAAAACTAGTTTAAAATAATTTTTTATTTTTTTATTTTTAAATACAAACATATAATAGACTAAAAAATACATATTTTACTAGTTTACATCATTTGAAAATTCAAAACATATATGCCACATTTTAGTGATTCAAGTTTAAAAGTTGGATCAATGTTGAGTGTTTCCTTTATAAAGTGTGACACAAATTTGTTCTTTTACCTATAACATTTTTTTGGGCCCCAAATGATAATAAACCTAAACCATCACCAACAACTTCTAACTTGCCCCATGCCATTCCTGAACCTCTCCATGAGCCTGACATACCTGAGCCTACTGTCTATGCTTCTTAATTTTCATTTGAACATATTGATCATGATTCTGATGCATTCGTCCATTACTTTGGCCATCAATATAACTCATCTAAATTTGAAGATGGTGCTTGGATAGAATCCGATTGGGAATTTGAGGACGACAATTTTGTATTTACACTTTCAAACTCCATTTACATGCTTTCAACATCATCCCCACCCTTTCCCAACATTGACGATGGTATCTCCCTTGTCTACCTGCAGGTCATTGATTGGGATCAACAAGGACCACCCACTATGGACATCTTTCAGAACGATGACACCATCAAGGAATTCATAGGACTTCATGAAGGGATACCAAGTGAGAATCATAGAGCTCACTTCATGATAGACCTTGGTTGTGAAGCGTATTTTGTGGAGATTGTGAAATCCTCTAGTCACAAAAATAATAAAAAAAAAAACAAAAAAGAATATGTATTTGGGTGAAAATTGCAAGGTACCCTCTCACGACAAAAGAGTAAAAATAAAGGACATATCCGATGGTGAAAACCTCTCTAAGGCTCCCAAGGATGGAGGATTGGAATTTCTTCCCATCAACCAAGATATATCATCACTGTTAATTGAGAATACAATGGAAATCAACACAAAGATGCCAGAAAATCCAAAAGTGGTTCTTGTCACAACATCCTTGATAGATGAGTAAAAACTCGAGTTTTAGGCTTTCTTACAAGAGCACAAGATTAACTTCACATGGTCATATACCGACATGCTAGGATTGGATCCAGAACTCATTTTGCACCGTCTATCTTTGCTTCCAAATGCCAAACCAGTCAAAATAAAACTATGAAAGATGCATCCACAAATTACATTTCTTGTCAAGGTTGAACTTAAAAAGTTATAGGATGTCAAATTTATCATATCAATCAACTATGCAGACTATATTTCCAAACTTGTGCCCATCACTAAGCCAAATAGACAGATCTGCATTTGCACAAATTTTTGAGATTTAAACAAGGAATGTCCAAAAGATGACTTTCCATTGTTGAACATATACATAATAGTAGACCTAATATCAAGGTACAAGATGTTTTCCCTCATGGATGGTTTCTTTATATATAATTAGATTCACATCACCCCTAAAGACCAACACAAAAAAACATTCACTTGTCCCTAGGGAACATACTGTTGGAATGTCATGCCTTTTGGGTTCAAGAATATAGGTGCCACATATCAACGAACCATGACCACAATATTCCATGATCTTATGCACACATTAATGGAGGATTATGTCGATGACCTCCTAGAAAATTCCTCAAATTGAAATACCACCTCAAAGTCCTAGACAAAATCTTTAAGAGGTTGGAAGAGTACAAGGTCTGTTTGAACCCGAAGAATTGTGTTTTTGAGGTAACTTCAGGAAAATTTTTGGGCTACATAGTTTCTTGACAAGGAATTGAAGTGGATCTTGCAAATATTAATGCAATATTAGGAATGCCTTCTCCAAAAGGAATTGGTGAGCTAAGAATGTTACAGGGAAGATTGCAGACCATCTGTCGGTTCACTGCATAATTAGTTGATAAATGCAAACCTTTCTAGTACCTACTATGCAAGGGCATCCCCTTCATGTGGAATGACAAGTGCCAAACAACTTTTCAACAAATCATGGATTATCTTTTCACACTGTAGACACATAAAATTGACCTAGGCCTGCAAACTTTATTTTTCAACATAATTAAAATATTTAATTATGTCCTATAGTCCAAATTCAACTATTAATTAAATAATTCTCAATTATTTAATTAATTCATATCTTTTATTCCTCTTGGATATTTAAATAAACAAATTACATTTATTTTATTTAAATATGTTGCTAATTCCTTATGTTCCTTTATAATTAAATAAATTCCTAAATTTATTTTATTATGATTTGTCCACTATGTGTTCCTGATTATTTAAATAAATAAACTTTATTTATTTATTTAAATACGTCAATAATTCCTTATGTCTTCTTATAATTAAATAAATTCTTATAATTTATTTAATCATTATCCACCTTGGCCTTTTCTAATTTTAAATGAAACCATTTATTTAAAATTACCCACTTTCTAAATTCCCACTAAGTAAATAATTTAAAATCATTATTTACTATCACATGGCCCCACCACTTTTTAATTAAATTGATTTTTAATTTGAAAGGTTCACATCACCTATTGAATAAAATAATTTTAAATTTCTATTTTGATTCTCCACAAACCTCTTTTTCTATGTCCAATATCTCCTTGTCACATGCATTCTTGTCCATTGATCTCTGACCTCCATTTTAAATTTTAACCTAACTTTTCCCTAACCCTAATTTCTTGTTGCCAAATGCATTTATTGCCTTTGATCTTAGCGCATCTCTCAAATTGTAATCCTGATCATTCATCCAAAATTGACAGTTTTATAAAAAGGCAATGTTAACCTCATTTGGGGAATTTTTTTATCATCTCCTAACTTCATCACTTCATCATCTCACACTTCCTGCTTCAAAATTTAGGCTTCCACACTTCTTCATGCTTGTAGAAATCTGAGTACACTTGCATTTTAGATCAAATTCTACAATATTTTCTTAGGTCTTGTCATAATCATAGTTGCTCACAAAAAAATGAGGGCAAACATCATTTTGTAGTAAATGGAGGACAATGAAGGTCAATCATGGAGGGCATGAAGGATATTTTGTGAAATTCTTCTTTTCTTTATGTTATTTTTCCTCCTTTGTGCTTCATTGTTTAGCTAGGGTTTGTTTTAAGCATTTTATTTCATGCTAACTTATATTTTTGCCTTAGTTACATTGGTGAACCTAGAAAAATATTTTTAGCTCGGTATTTTGACAAATTTTGAGGAATTTTGGAGTTGGATTCTTTTTGTTGCAGGTTTTGTTAACTTTTTGTTGTAGGTATTGCATCATTTTTGGGACGAAACCCTAATTTTAAAATATTTGACCATATGTCTCAAAAAATTATAGATATTTTCATAATATTTTTTCTATAGGTCGGGGACAATATCAAGAGCTTCCATTCCAAAAATTAGATTTTTTGGAGCTATTTTTTTTTTTTAATTTTTCATGAAAAATCGGTTTTGAGAGAAAATTAGAGTATTTTTTGTATTTCTTTATATTTTTGGAACACTCTCTATATTCTGATAGGGGTCTATTCATTAATTTTTTTTTAATTTAGATGAAACATTATTAGAGAAAAAATAGATCTTTTAAAATTATGGTTTTACCAAGATTTGCTTATATCTCACAAATAGTTGAAGATCTTTTCACAATTTTTTTTTGCAAATTTAGGATGATGTCAAGTGCCTTCAGTCCAAAAATCAGAATTTTTTGAGCCATTTTGAATTTTATAATTTTATAATGATTTTTCATAAAAATTAATGTTGGGTGCAAAATAGAATTTTTTTTGGATTTCTTTACATTTTTTGAAAGCTCTAGAAATTTCAGTAAGGGTTTGTTCTCTATGCTTTTATTTTTTATGCAAAAACATTTCCAAAAATCAGATTTGTCTTGACTAGCTAACCCTCTAATATTAGTTATCAATTATTTTGTTAGGGTTTTGGCTTTGTTGTTGGTTTTGTGAATGTGCAGGAAAATAAAAACTTAAAAAGACAAATTGGATCAAGTGGACAAAAAAATGGAGCTAAAGAAAGTCTAGGTGCACACATTTCATCCTTCATCTCTTAATCTTGTTTGTCACACATTTGGATTTGGGGCTTAGAAAGAACAACTTGTTTGATCACAAATTTGGATTTTGCGGTCTAAAATCAATATTCTTTTCTATCACATCATTGAAATTGGGCTTACAGAGAACCATTGTCTTCCATCACACATTTTGGTTCTAGGTTAGCAAGAACAAGTGCTTCAATTTTTTTCTTACACACATTTTATTTCTAAAGGGAAATTAACAACTACGAGTGTGAATCAAGTGTGTGTGTCCTCCAAAACACCTCACTTGGTTCACTTTTTTCATACCCTTCTTAGGAGGCCTTCTTGGAGCACACACCCCTCGAAGGGATGACCTCGATCTAGGTGTGAATCCAAAGACATGCCTCTTTTGGATTTGAAATCTAGTCACTCTTGGCTAAGCCCCAAATAACTTTATACCTTTGGGAAGTGAAGGTGAATGGTAGGTTATCCCTTTCTCCCGGCCATGTGGTAGGATTTTTCATTCAGATTATACCTAGTCAATCTCGTGCAAACTATCTTGATACCTAATTGGCCATACCCCATTTGACTAGTCATATGGATTTTTGATGTGTCTTCCATGTGTGTTTGTTTAATACTCATCATTACATTCTTCAAAATTCAAAATTCAAAATTTCTTATGTGTCTTGCATGAGTGATTCATGTGTTATCATTCATTTAAACATTGCCAAATCAAGCTAAACACCAAACACATAAAGATAGGTCACTCTACACATTCTTCCAACACATTCATATCCAATCACTTTCATCGTAATCATCCTTCTTAGCCACATCATATCCACTTCATCCTAATTGTATCCTAGTCATCATCCCTCATCATTCCACCTTGTCCTAATCACATCCTACTCACTATTCATTCATCCTAGTCATTGTCCTAATAAATCAAGCCACCCAATCTTTTCATTCCATATTATTCATAATCATTCTATCCAAATCATTACCCTAATCATCATTTCATATTGATCTCATCCTACCCATTCCTAATCATAGTCCAATCATATCTTCATCATTAAACTTTCATTCTAACCATCAACCCTAATCATTCCCAATCATCCAATCTTGTCATCTCAACATCATCACCAACCTAGTCTAGCCAATCAACACATGTCAAAATGGCCCTAATCATAAACAAACCCAGTCATAATCCTAAGCCCAAGATCATAATTCAAGGAGGCCCTCTCCCTAATGTGAACAATGAGACAAAACCAAAACCTAAAATCATACTTCGAGGGGATCCTCCTACCACCTCTAATGATGACATGAACTATGTTTCATACCTTGAGGAACAAATCAACATACAAGAACTTAAACACATGTGTGACACCATGCCCACATTTGAAAACAAATTCCTAGCATCCCAACTTCAAAATCTCCATCAAACACTTCACCAAATACCCCAACCCCTAGACCACCAAACCATACAAAGACCTCGAACCCTCTTCCAAAATTTTCAACAAATTAAATCACCTCAAATCGAACACCTCCTAATTGAACCCAATCAATTCATTTCCACTTGTCAAATCCAACAACCACAACATTATCCCCTATCCATTCATTATCAACCAATGCAACCTAAACCTTATGTGTCATCCCCTTCCACCTCATACCAATCTAATCCATCCACTCCTTCGAATGTCAACACTGTTGGAGTGAAAAGACATTGAGAGGGGAAGGTGAATCAGTGTTATTAACCATTTTGACAAATTTTACTAAAACTGAAATAAACCAAGTGTATGCTCTCATTTATAAATGATAAACTCATTCATGTATTGAATGCAATTACATAAATTGAAATGAGAATAGTGAAACATAGAAATTTAAATCATTAAAGCACTAAATCAAATGAACCATAGATACTCAAATAGACACAAGACATGTCAAGTGGAAAACCCTCCTGGTGTAGAAAAACCACTCCTTAACATGCTTCCTTTTTCAAGATTTCATTTCAATAATCATTTTTTATAATGCCCCTCATAGGTTGATTTCTGAGCACCAACTCAAGGAGCACCAACCCCTCTTTTTAGAGACACCAATCTCAAGGAGTACCAACCCCTTTTGTGCTTTTCAGTAGAACATACAATGATATAGAGGATCTCTCTGTTTCCCTAATTTCTATCAAGTACCTCTTGATAGATAATGTTTGCAATTCTTAAATGTCAAGAATGACACTTCAAAATTCCACCCATTATCAATCCTTAAGACAGATTAAAGAAATATCTCATATAGTTTTATTTCTCAATCTCAATACAACTTCTCATCAATACTTTAACAATGATATGTTCTTATTCTATTTTTCACACACTGTTACATACATTTCCCATGGTTCTTTTCAAAAAAGTTAACTCTCTATTTTTTAGAATTTTCTCAAAAATTGATAACCCTTATTCTCATACATATTTTTCATGGTACTGCACTATATTTATCTTTTATTTTTCTGCAATATTAAATCCCTAATCTCTCTATTTTCTTCAATTTATAGATTTCATCATTACACACAATTTCCAATTAAAACAAAATCTTGCATTTCAAACATGAAATAAAGGTGATCATCAGGTTACCAACTTCCGTTCGAGCCACCTTTCCAAGTATTGCCTAGTTTTTTAAAAGATAGATCAACAAGCAGCATGAAAATATAGAAATGTGACTGAACCCTATCCTATCGAGCAGCTTGCATAGGTAGAGCTTAACCAAACAACATCAAGGCATGCATATAATTCATAAATAATAACCACTGAAACTGCTGCAAAGCAATGTAACCAAATTCACATTGTAGTGAAACTAAAAAACAAAATACCCCTTAATAATGCATCCAAGAGTAGTTACAAATGAACCTAGGTAAGAAACTAAAGAGATTCAAATATTTCATGATTACCCACAAGCCATAAACCATGACCCATACAACTAATATGATAACCTTTGAGAAATGCAATCAAAATTTAGTGTAATCATTTCATATCTGACCATGAAAAGAATAGACCAATTTTTCATCATCCATTCAGCAAAGAACACTTATCTCTTATTAACCTTTCTAGAGAAGTAACAGTTCTACAAAGAAGACAAAGAGAAGAATACCTAAGAAGACTGAAGATGGATGTTGCATGTAGCAATTTTACTAGACCTACAAAGTAGCTTAGCAGCCTGAGCTTCTCCCTTATTCAAGCTCTTACCCGATGGCAGGAAACTGACACAGGAATTGACCATGGTGATGGTCTTCCAACATTCCCCATATGCTCTCCAAGGTCAGAAATCTAGCAACATACACATCGAAATAACTGTGAGAAAATCTCAATGTTGGCAGCCATAATAGGGTTCAAAACCCTCAAACAAATGAAGCAAAATATTGACCTAAAATTCCTTAGCCAAACAAAAGATATCCTTTACCAATTATGATAACATTTGAATTCTGAAAGGACTGTCATAGTAAATCAAAAACTCATAATGTCCTTTGAAATCCGTGGATTGAACGAAGACTTGCATGCCGACCAACATTATTACTATTTCCTAATTGTTGTCAAAGTGATAATATCGACCAAATGATGCTTTGAATAATTTGACATGACCAAATTACATATCAAATTCCAATTACCTAAGGCATTTTTGATTCCAAATAATCAAAGCCAAGTCACATCCAATGTGACATAAAAAATAATCAAAAACTTTATACCTATTGTCAGCCTTAAGGCCTAGAATAATTATCAACCATTAAACCCAATTCTAATGCCAATAAAAGATCAATTTGAATACCTTTACCCAAGGTAAATTTCCACCTTATAATGTCACATAATCCAAATGTAGAAGAATAAGCAATGCGTTCCTCAAAGCCCAAATGCACTGAATGAGGATAGAGAAATACAACTCTGGAGAAGATCAAAAAACCATTAACCATTTCATGATGCTAGAAACTGATCATGCCAAAACATATCAACCTATAGAACACTGAACAACCAATATCATATAAACAACTGAATCACTGAAGCATAAATTGTTGAAACAAAAACATGTCACCTGATTAATGGAACATAACCCTTTAACCAAAATTCCTTAATCGATATATGTACATGGAGTCAAGAGATCAGTGCCAACAAAGAAAATATCATGAATGAAGTAGATATGCCAATCAGAAATGAAGCAGATCAACTGAGTAAACAACCACCAAGATGCCAGATTATAACACATATTGTCATCAAGGACAAATTAGCACAAGAGAGATTCAACAAACACCACATCAACCTATCAAGCCACGTCACAACAAACACATGTGAACTTATGTTCTAACTTGCAACAAGGTCATAACTCCTCATGTTCTAATGCAACCATTGATAAGGGGAACACTAATCTAGGTCATGCACTCTATAAGTATATCATACCACTATCCAGTCAAAAGCCTATCCGAAAGCCATCATTTCCTAGTCCTAATCCAATGGTCCTTGCACTTTCCAACCCATTAACTCCTTCATTACCCTTACCATCCTCTAATCCACTTGCTAGTACATCAAATCCAATTCATAAGTACAAAAAATACAACATTAAACATGTGGATTTTCCCAAATCCACCAACCCACTCAATCCATTCACTTCTCCATCCAATCAAAATCAAAACCCTAAGCCAACACCTTCCACCCCTACACCAATAAAGGATGTCACCCAAGGGCTACAATAAAGGAATCAATTATCACCATGTTATTCAACACATATATTTGAACATACAAAATATTCTTCAAACATCATGCCAATTCCTTCAATCCAACCTGTCATCGACAACCCCTTGAGCTAATTCAAGAGTATCCCCTCACAAGTCCAAGTCACCTTTTGTCATGCTCCTATGTTGTTGACCATCAAGAACATGTCAAGTCTCTCCATGAGAAATCCCCTTCCACCTCCATTCAAATAAGTCATGAGGTATGTCAAGATCACAATCCTAAACATGAGGAAACATTACCCCCTCATCCACATAAAGATCAACACCCTCCTATTGATTCCATTCATAACACACCTAATATTATTCATGATCAAGCTCCCATCTTTGATCAAGAAAACCATGATGATCCTCTTAGCCAACTTTATGCATTCCATGGTCAAGAGCTTGCCATGTCACCCATCCATGATGATACAAGTGGCTCCGAAGCAAACATAGGAGATCATACCATTACCTTGGATCTTAGTGAACACAACACTAATCAAGATCCTAATGATCCTTCCACATCCACCATTGATCCTATTTCAAAACAACCATCATATCGACTTGGATTATCCACTTTCATCTATGAGTGTTCCTCCTTAGGAAATCAACAACAATTGTTCATCACTTCACCTACTTCGTCTAATAATCAAATCAAATCTAGTTTCCAGAATACACCTAGTCCTATAGTCAATCACATGCTCCAAAAAATGAGTTATCAAGGAAAAGTCTTAAGCCTTCTTGAATAAGGAATCTTGGAGCCTATACATGTCAAAGTCCCTCCTCCATGCTCATATGACCCTGGATACACACCTGAAGGTCAACAACCTAATGATGTTGGTACTTCCCCCATCCATCCTAAGTCCACTTTCCACCACAAGCCTTATCATATTCCCAAAGAATACATTGAAATTCCACCTCCATTATCCTACAATTTTTAAAATAATGTACCCATACACCTTACACCATGCAATTTACCCCAACTTCTTCTAACTTTGCATATCTCTCCATCAACTTTTCAACCATTGCTTCCAACACCTAATATCCCAAGCATTCATAAATACACTAAATATCCTAGTCATGACAATCAAATGCACACATTGTGTAAACATAAAGCTTCCACTCATTCCATTCACCCCATGGGATTCAAAAATAAAAATTTGGATGCATCCTTTCATAAAGCCAAAATCCTAAGGTTCCTAGTCCCTTAGGGTACAAATTCAAGAAACCAAAGAAAAATACATTAAAAAATCCACACAAACCCATACCTCTGAAAGCAAAGTTAGAAATGAAAATGATATGGGTCCCTAAACAAAAATAAAAGTCAAATGAGGCATCCACCTCTCAAAAAACACAACCATCCTCCTCATCACTTCAAAAATGTCATTCCATACAAAAATATCAAATTCCTCCATCCCACATGAAAAGAAAAAATCATAAAAGCACTAAGTCTATGTGGTTCCCTAAATGCTTACATCATCCATCCACTAAGGAAACATCACCATTTCTTCCTACTTGACCATCGACTCAATATATTCATTTTTTTCATAGTGTGTGCAGTCATTGGTCATTATTCCTTTCCATACCTCCACCACCCCATCATTCAACTATTTTCCTACATATTTCACTCATCCTATCCCTATGGTCCATGCTTTTGCATAAACATTTCACCCATGTTCCTTGCATTAGTCATATATAATTCACATCAAAATCCACTTTTGTTCCTATATAATCCACATCATAATCTATTATCAAACCTTTCATACTCCCCTATCTACCTAATCCATCTCACTCCCACACAATCACCCTACCAACATCGATGAGAATAATGACTTGACATGATCCATGTGATGACATCATGATCTAATGAGAATATCACCTATCATGGAACTAGATTATTGAGTCCCTCTCATCCATATTCCACCTCTTCTATTCAAAAAAATCAAAAAGGTCAAAAAAGTAAAACAAAAAACAAAACAAAACAAAAAAATGAAAATAAAAAAAGTAAAGAGAAATCCCTTCGTCCAACAGTGAAAACCTAGTAAACAGGCACCTTGGATAAGTACCATGATGAAAACCTGGCAAACAAGCATCATGTGTAGAGTGATCTTCTATGCAACTTACACTTGGGGGCATAATGTATCACCTAACCTATCATTTTTGTCCTATCATTCCCTATCATATCCTACTATTTCCATGTCATCTTACCATCCTTACCCACATCTACATAAATCTACCAAGTCCATTCATCCTATCTTCCTCCTTTTGATTTTGATAAATATTGGGGGAAAAAATGTTGACACACATTTTGGATATCTTTCAATATACCTCATCCTTCAAAACAAGCCTATCATTATCATATTTTCATAAGCCTTATAAAGAAAAAAGCTTAAGTATTATACCTAGAATGGGGAATGTTATTCATATGCAACATAGTCTTTGGAGATAACATCCTTGCTCTCGTATGATACATACATCCATTCCATTCACTATGATGTATCCTTTTATCCATCCATCTAGCATGAGCCTTTCATCCCTTATCCTATCACCCACCCTTTCATCCATCAATCCCATCTATCTCCTTGCACCTAGACTTGGTTTTCCCTTTTCATTGGTATCTAGCATAAAGGCTACAAAAATTTTCATCCATTGACATCTCAAAACATTTCAAAAAATCCAAAAAAAAAAAAAATGTCAAAATCCAAAAAAAGATGTCAAAATCCAAAAAAAAAAAAAATGTCAAAATCCAAAAAAATAAAAACATGTCAAAAACACAAAAAAATCCAAATAGAACTAAAAAATCTAGATACAGAGTCAAAGTCAGTCATTTGAGTCAATCCATGTCATTGTCGAACTACATTGTCTCTATGACTAAATATAGGCAAGGCCATCTGTCGATGAGCCCTTGAGGCCACCTATGTCAGTCCTTTAGGGTTTCTCACGTCAGTCACAATAAGTCAAAAATTATCATCAAACACATAGATAATCGTCAAAACATCAAAAAAGTCATGCATGAATAAGACAATCAAGCCAATATGGTCATCAAGTCAAATCAAACAAATTGTCAAAACAGTCAAATCGTCAAATTGGTCAAACTTATGTCCTATATAGGATGTATCCTTCCTAAAACTAGACATTTTCATTTAGTCAAACCTCATCATTTGCCTTATATAGGTGGTCACATGGTTGAAACCAAAATCAACATATTATATGGCATGTTTCCTCTCCTGAAATCAGGCTGTGTCAAACAATCAACCTATCATTCACCAAGTCAATTCACCATCAAACAAATCAAATTTTCGTAAACACTCTGACTAGTTGTTGACATGGTGGCTTTTTTTGTCTTGTCTTCTATTGGACTTTTCTGTGAGTTAGGTTACTAATTCCTTGAGGATGTCCAAAGAAGGATTTAGAGGAGCAATGATGTCTCATTACTCTTTTTTTTTATTTGACTATTGTATGTGGATTATCTTGGAAAAATGACTGGGGCAACATTGCCTTTAGTATGAACTAGGACATTCCTTGTCTGCAACTATCTTTTTTGCAAGTGGATGACCTTGCAAACCTTGGTCTATATCATACCATGGTGTTTATTGCCCATTTGTGTCATTTTACTATCCAATGATGATTAATGCAACACCTATTAGTACTTTGGAAAATATTGAAGGTTTCCTTCTCCATACTAACATCCCTATCTTCCACACTAACATTTCTTCTATTCCTTCATCCTTTAGTCTTCTCATCCATTTCGAGAGCACACTCATGTTCTTTGAACCCACCTGTCCTCTTGAGGGGCATACCACTACCTCCTCATCATTCTTCCTCTCCTCACTTTCACAATGGGGCATATTTTTGACTTAGGCCTACAAACTTTATTTTTTAAAATGTAGACACATAAAATTGGTCTAGGCCTACAAACTTTGCTTTTCAACATAATTAAAATATTTAATTATATCCTATAGTCCAAATTCAACTATTAATTAAATAATGTCAATTATTTAATTAATTCATATATTTTATTCCTCCTAGATATTTAAATAAATAAACTACATTTATTTTGTTTAAATATGTCGCTAATTTCTTATGTCCCTCTACAATTAAATAAATTCCTAAATTTGTTTAATTATGATTTGTCCACTATGTCCTCCTCATTATTTAAATAAATAAAATTTATTTATTTATTTAAATACGGCAGTAATTCCTTATGTCTTCTTCTAATTAAATAAATTCCTATAATTTATTTAATCATTATCCACCTTTTTCTAATTTTAAATAAAAACATATATTTAAAATTACCTACTTTCTAAATTCCCACAAGTAAATAATTTAAAATCATTATTTACTGTCACATGGCCCCACCACTTTTGAATTAAATTTATTTTTAATTTAAAAGGTCCACATCACCTCTTGAATAAAATAATTTTAAATTGCTATTTTGATTCTCCACCACCTCTTTTTCTGTGTCCAATATCTCCTTGTCACATGCATTCTAAAATCAAATCTTAGCCCTCCATTTCAAATTTTAACCTAACTTTAGCCTAACCCTAATTACTAGTTGTCACATGCATTTATAGCGTTTGATCTTAGGGTATCTCTCAAATTGTAATCTTGGACATTCATGCAAAATTGAATTTTTTATAAAAAGGCAATGTCAACCTCATTTGAGGACTTTTTTTTATCATCTCACACTTCATACTTTAGAATTTAGGCTTCCACACTTCTTCATGATTGTAGAAATCTAAGTACACTTGAATTTTAGATCAAATCCTTTTATAATTTCTTAGGTCTTGTCAAAATCATAGTTTCTCACAAAAATATGAGCGAAAACATCATTTTGCATCAAATGGAGAAGGGAAATGTAGGTCAAACATGGAGAGCATGAAGGCTATTTGGTGAAATTCTTCTTTTCTTTATGTTATTTTTCCTCCTTTATGCTTCATTGTTTAGCTAGGGTTTGTTTTAAGCATTTTATTTTAAGCTAACTTATATTTTTTCCTTAGTTATAAACACCACCTATACTAATGTCATCCATTGAGGGGAAACCTTTTCTCTTGTACATTTCAACAATCACTAATGCACTAGGGGCATTGATTACACAAAATGACTATGAAAAAAAAGAATGAGATATATACTACATCAATCACACATTGGCTGGATATGAACTCAACTACACATCCATTGAATGTGTGTGTATTGTAGTTATCTTCGCTACTTAGAAGTTATGACACTACTTGTTGAATCATTAGACACACCTAGTGGAAAAGATAGATCCATTAAAGTACGTCCTTAGTAGGGTAGTGTTGACAAGACGTCTAGTGAAGCAGGTAATGATCTTGAGTGAGTATGGAATACAGTACGTGGAACACAAGGCTATAAAAGGACAAGTCATAGTTGACCAACTCGTTTATGCTCCCATACAAGGTGATCATCCTTTGGTAGTAGACTTCCTTGATGACTCCATATTTTATATGGAGCTGAAATCACCTTGGAAGCTCTACTTTGATGGGTCTCATATAGGTCATGGCTTAGGGGTGGGTGATCCCACAACAGTGGTTTACAATTTCTGGCAAAACTAGACACTGCAATTATTATTTTTAACTAAATCTTCACATTAAAGCACCTATAGCAGCTTAACCATGAGGAATTTGAAGATGATTCAAACTAGAGTCTCATCACATTTTATTTGTAGATTCTAAAAATATTTTTTTCAAAATTTTTGGAATCAAATTGCACTTCTTTTTCCATCTCCCATGAAACTTGGTTTTTTTTTTTGAAAACAACATTTTTAAAAAGTGACGCACATGGTATAACTCATAAATTTTTTTCCATGAAGGATAAAATTCTAATTATTTAAAATTTAGATTTTTAACTCTGATATCTAGTGCTTCTAGTTGGTTAGATAGTTTTTTATTAAATATTTTTTCTTTAATCAAGTTTCGAAGTCACACCAATTACAATTCAGAAATAGCGCAACCGTATAATACGTAACATTTTTTGTATATATCGATATTCAATTTTTTTTTTTTTGTTCAATCAAAGACTTCAATATCTGGTGTACTCATACTTCTAATTTTTTTTTTTGATAATCTTCTATTTTTCCAAATGTGCAGAACATAGACCTTCATTTTTGATGAAAAACCTATGTTTAATAGAACTAAAAAATGAAATACATAATAAAACCAAAACATATTAAAATTATATTCATTAGATAGCTCATTCCAAGTACTACCATAATCATTTCAAATAAATTTTAAATGAATTCATTTGATTTCCCAAAAGGTAAATCAAATGTGATTTTTGATCAACATTTTGATAGGTGTAAAGAAGACTCATTTATAGGCATGGTTTAAAACTAGTGAGGTTCTATCCAAGGGGATTTGATCTATGGTGGTTTGATCAAACCCTATTCAATTGGAATCCTTAAAATAATTTTTTTTAAGGCTTATATCATTATATTTTCTAAAAATATGTGATTTCAGCAAAAAACAGTTCCTCTCAGAAATTGTAAACCACTATTGTGGCAACACCCGGGTAGGTATTTTGTTTATCACACCATAAGGGGACTCTATTCCTAAGTCATTCTAAATTGCCTTCCCTTGCAAAAATAACATCATGAAATATTAGGAACTTGTCACAGGACTTTGAATGGCAACCAAATGGAAAATCAAAACACTTCTATTCTTCGGTGACTCCAAGTTGGTCATCAACCAGCTTAATGATGACTATGACACAAAGGAAGAAAATTTGATACCCTACAAATGCATGGTTGATAGATTTCACTCATAATTCCATGTACTCAATTTTGAACAAATTCCTAAGGCACAAAACAAGGTACTGAACGCAATGGCAACAATAGGATCTCTTGGACATTCCTAGTAATGTGCCACAATTTGAGTTCTTAGTGGAATAAATTTTTGTTCCCGCATGATATTCTAAAATTACAAATGATTTTTGAGCATGTTGGTCCTAGTTCACCTTGGTATCAAGACATATATGAGTACCTCAGGTCCTAGAATCTCCCACCAAACCTATCTAGCAACCAACAAAAATCCTTCATCCACAAAGCCACTCATTATACCATCATCAGTGACACCTTATATCGCCACAAATTTGAGAACACCCTTCTTAATTTTCTCAACACTGATGAAGGTTGAAAAAAATTATGTGAGGTACATGAGGGCACATGTGGATCTCATTCGAGTGGCTTGACCTTAGCTAGGAAAGTTACAAGACTTGGGTATTACTAGCAAACACTAGTAAATGATGCTCTTCAATTTGTAAGAACATGTCAGAAATTTTAGGTACACATCAATCTAATTCACACACCCATGCAAGAGCTTAGACCAATCTCTTCTCCTTGGACCTTCGCACAATGGGGACTCGACCTCATGGGAAAAATCCATCCCACCTCATCCAAAGACCATAAATTCATTATCACCATCACTAAATATGTTTAGTTACATCACCCTTCGGTATGGTGTTCTACAATCCATCATCATAGACAATGGTCATCCATTCAAAAATCAGGATGTCCATGAGCTTTGTGAACGTTTTCACACTCAACACCATTTTTCCACCCCTATTTTCTACAAGGAAATTGTCAAGCTGAGGCATCCAACAAAACAATCCTTTGAATTCTTAAGAAGACCATCAACGACACTAGTCATGACTGGCATCTCCAACTCAACCCCACCCTATGGGCCTACTGCACCAACATTTGCACACCCACTAGAGCCACCCCATTTGAATTGGAATATAGATCTAAAGCTATATTACGCATTGAGGTCAAAATCCCCTCCTTATGGGTTTCCTTGAAGGGATTGATTGATGATGAGGAATACAGAAGATCTCGACTACATGAGCTAGAAATGTTGGAGGAAAGAAGACTAAATGCCTTGATCCACTTATAGGCATATCAAAATAACCTTTCCAAAAGCTATAATAAAAGAGTAATGGTCTGAAAGTTTGAAATTGGAGATCTAGTGTTAATGAAAAACCCAAAGAATCAAGTTGATCGAGAGAAACCTGACAAGTTTGAGCCCAATTGGCTTGGTCCTTACATCATCACTGCCACATTTGGTTTTGGTGCTTATTAGTTATCTATACCAGACAAGGAATAATTGACATAACCTATCAATAGTCTGCATTTATACAAGTTCTATATATAACATCAGAGAGCCTGGTTGAAGACCTTAGAAATACAAAATAATAAAGAATACAAAAAATCATCACCTTGATGAAAAATTGACAAACAAGCGTCTTGGTGACACAAAAAAAGTAGATAATATCAAAAAATATTAAACAAAAATAAATATGTCCAATAGTGAAAACCTGGTAAATAGACACTTTGGATAAGTACCATGGTGAAAAATCGTCAAATGGGCACCATGCATAATTGGTCTTTGCTACGCCATCTACTATAATTACATTTGTCTTTTCCTCTTTTCATAATAAATACTCTGTCACTCGACACACTCACAATTTTCATCATATTTCTTGTCGTGGTTAACAAATGGTGACATCATGTCCTCAACCCTTTTAGCTTGAGTACATCCTTTTCCATCCCATTCATCTTGGCTATTCCTTGACCCATATAAGGGAAACACCCATTATCACATGCTTGGAGTGGGTCTCGTACATGGTCCTAAAATGTCCAAAAAGAAGCCCTAAAAATCATAAAATGTCTTGAAAAAATCCCTTAAAATCATAAAATGTCCTAAAAAAAGACATAAAAATCATAAAATGTCCCTAAAAAAGTCTTGAAAAAATAAAAAAAAATTTATCACAAAACTTCAAAAATTAAAAAAATCAAAACATGTGTGAAACACAAAAAAATTTGTATAACACTCAAAAATCTCAAAAACAAAGTCAAGTCCATCACATTAGTTTTGTCAATCTTTGTCATAGTCAAACAAGGTTGTCTCTGTGTATTTGATATGTAGGAAAGGCTCATCTTAAATTAGCCTCGAAGACATTAGGTCTATCCCTTTAGGTTGGAAAAATAAAATCATGACTCAATATTTTGTCATTAAGATAAGGTCATTGGTCATGTCGAACTATGAGGTATCTAAGTCTATGATGTAGGAAATTCCAACAATCAAAGAACCCCCAAGGCCACTCTAGGTTAGTCCATTAGGGGTTTTTGCTTGCATTACCAAACAAGTTAGACATATCCAAATCAAGAAAGTTCTTGTCATTTGAAATTGGACAACTCTGGATCAAACCATGGCAAAGTGCTCAATCGACATTTCATCTTAATTAGCATATAAAAATTCGCATGTGGTCGATTTGGTTGTCTATTCAAACTCTATCAAAACAAGTCAACCTGTCAAATCTTGGTTATGCTTTAGATGTATCCTTCCAAGGAATTAACCCCCATCATTTATTTATGCTATAGGATGTGTCCTTCTTAAGCATCAGTACCATCATCTAGAATCTTGAGGGATTATCTTGATGTTCAAGAATCGATCCTCTTGACATTGAAATCATTCAGGATGTGTCCTTCCTAAATCGAGCATCACCTAACATTCGAAAACCTAGACCTTGTCAAACTTGGAATCTCGACATTACCAAACTTGACCTTTGAACATTAGCTAACATCTGAAAACATCTAGCGAACACATGGAAAAACTTATCTTTCATTTGATTTTCATCATGCTACTATTTTCTCAGTTCAGAAGATTCATGATGTGTTATAATGGTTTTACTTGTCTTTTGTGATTGTCATGTTGCTAGTTCATCGAGGATGTCATGACATCAGGCATTAGAAGAGCAATGACATAGTATGATGATCATCTTGTCTTTTATGGTTGTCATGTGGCTAGTTCCTCAAGGATGTCCTAACATCAGGATTTAGAGGAGCAATGATGTTTCATGGCTATTCTTGTTTTTTTGTGGTAGGTTGTGACAAAAAAACTAGGAGCAATTGAGTTTCTTGTATGAGTCATGATCATCCCTTTTTCTGATTGCTTGTCCTATGTGATGGTAGTAACTTGCACACTATTGATCTATGTCATATCATGGTGTTTGTTTTCCATTATGACAATCCACTGAATGATGATTAGAGCAACACCTATTAGTGCTTTGGAAAGTACTAAAGTATTATTTTTCCGTACTAACATGTATCTATGTCTCCGTGATAACATCCACCTCCATCTAGACATCTCTCTTCTCTCATCCCTTGATGATATCCTAAGACAACAAAAAAATAATTGCATACTAATATGGAAATTGCATTAGCACATTACACATTTGCATAAATCCATTCACATAATATAATTTACATTCATTTGCATTCACCTGACACATAAGTCCATCATTTACATTCATCCATATTGCATACATCAAAGCATCATTTGCATCAATTCATTTGTAGTAACATAGTAGATAAATGCAATAACCATACATGTCATCATTGTATCCAGATCAGATCATAACATAAAAGCATCATACATTACATAATCCATACATATATAAACACCCATAAATGCATTCATATTCATAAGCATGGCATTCATTAGTAAGTCATCATCGTGCATAAAGCTACATCATTAGTACATACATCAAATCATAAATAGTGATACTTTAATGCATCCATCATCATAAACATGTAACCATGATGCAAAGAGGTAGAGACAAGAAACACCCAAATATGATGGCAAATACCCTCTAGCACTTAGGTTTCAACAAATACCCAACACTATGATGATTTAGACCCCTTTTTCTCAAAAGGCTAGTAAACTTCACCCGGTACGACAATCAATTTAAAATCCATAAGGAGGATTTTTATGACACCAAAACCTTGGATTCAAACACCCCAAATGGACCTCTACCAATTCTCAAAACCTTTCCCATGACTGTCAAGGCACAAACCACAATAAGTCATTCTATCGCTGCTCCAAGAGACCTAAATCACATACCTACACCTGGGTCTTGACTATCTAGACTCTCCCCTTCACCTCAAATCCAAAATTAAAAATCCTAAATGTTTTCCACACCTGTTACCATCATTCCCAAGTGGCTCTTGAATATATTCTTTAGATTCAAGAAAAAACTCTTTTTTCGCTTGTCAATTAGGCTTGCCACATAGAGGTGTCAAGCCAAAAACATTGCACCACTTCCTCCAACGAGCCTTCCATTCTCCAATACCTTGATTACATAGTATTAAAGAATAATATATTCCATCCCAAAAGGATTTTGCCACTTTACAACATGGGAATGGAAGAAATCCATATTTTTCTCTCAAAACGTTGATTTTAAGGGTTTTCAAATCACCCGGGAGTAAAATTAAGATATCTCCCTTATTACTCAATGGAATCTCACCACTTCAATTCCAAAAGAAATATTATTCAATTAAAATTCCAAATATTACATGCTTCAAGCATAAAGAAAAATGTAAAGACCGTACCAAGTACGAGATCAGAAAATTCTACAGGAAAACATGGGGTTTAAGACCACTCGGTAGTAAAATAGGGATATCTCACTCAATTCTTAATGAAATCTCACCACTGCAATGTGAAAAGAAAGATTATTCCATTACCTTTACAAAAATTATAGTCTTTGAGCATGTAGTAACATTTATAGGTGGTAAAATGTACAGAATAAGAAATTTCTTTATGAAAAACATAGAAAACAACTTCTTCTTAGAAACTCCTTCCAAACTTGTTCAACAACTTTTCCTTGAGCAAGAGAGGCATATTTTAAGCCTCCTAACTCCCTCAAACATCATCAAAATTCCATTTTAATTATTTGGCTGTTGGAAACATCATTAGACTTCATTTTTGACTCTTTAATGCCTAATTAAGGCAATTTAACCAACTTTCCTCAATTCTCCTACAAAGAGGCCTACAAACTATATGAAAGGAATCCAAGCCCACTCAATTAAGAAAGGTGACTCCCCTAAAGTGTCAAGTTACACAAAATAATCCTTATTTCTTAATTTTCCAAGGTGTACTAGACTTACAAAAGGAGGATTGAGTCCTTGTTTATACAAAGAGTTGGTCACCAAGACCAAAAATCAGCCAAACATCTAGAAGACCTATTACAAAGCCTTAAAATGGTCCATAAGACCTTATTCCAACACAAAAAAAAACCAAAACATAGTAAAATCATTCTAGGTCCATTAGACCCATGGGCGCTACTGCACCATACTCGCAAGCAAGAAAAAGATCTCAAGTCCTCTTTTAGATCAGGTCTTCTACAATAGTTCCATGTTGTTTAATGTTAGTTTCAGACATCCAAGTGGCATCCTCTTTAGGTAGACCTCTTCACTTAACCAATTACTCTTATATACCTTCCTTCTATTCCTCTTTGTCTCCTTGGTGTCTAGGATGCATTCAAGAGTCACATGCTATCTTGGGGGTAATTCCTTAACCCAATCTTCATCTTCCATTGGTGTTGGACCTGTTGCATCCCCTACATTTATAGAAGCTTTGAAAGGATATAATTCATAAAGTTAAAATATAGGAGAGATTGTCATTGCAGGAGGCAACTCTACTTCATAAGCATTTTGGCCAAATTTGTGGACCACCTTACAAGGTCCTATCTTTTTCATCATGAGTTTAGTATACTTTCCCTTTGTAAGTATCTCCTTCTTCAAGTGAGCCATCACTAGATCTCCTACCTTGTATTGAACATCCCTCTTCTTCAAATCTTCTCTTTCTTTGTACTTCTCAACATTCTATTGTAGAGTTTCCTTCACTTGTTGATGGATATCCCAGATTGTAATAGAAAAGTCCTCTCCTTGAGAAATTCTCTTATCAACTCCTTGTAGATCTCTCAATTCATAGACCCCTCTAGGGTGCATTCCGTAGAATACTTCAAAAGGGCTCCTACCAATGCTCCTATTCATGGAGTCATTGTATGCAAATTCAGCCTGAGGTAAAATCAGATCCCAAGCTTGTCCATGTTCCTTGGTAAGACATCTCAAGAGATTTCCCAATGATCTATTCACCACTTCAGTTTTTCCATCTATTTGTGGATGGTATGTAGAGCTAAAGGATAGATTTTTGCCAAGTTTCTTCCACAAGGTCCTCCAAAAGTGACCTATGAAGTTAGAATCTCTGTTAGAAACAATGCTTAAGTGAAATCCATGTATTATAACAACCTCCTTAAAGAAGATACCTACTATACTAGATGCATCATTGGTGCATTTACAAGGAAAAAAATGATCCATCTTACTAAACCTATCAACCACCACAAAACACTATCAAACCCTCTTTGTGTTCTAGGCAGCCCCAACACAAAATCCATACTTACACTCTCCCAAGGCCTATTGGGAATGGGAAGTGGTTGATAGAGCCCTGCATTTGATGAAGTTCCCTTTTCTCTTTGGTAGATTGTTAATCCTTCCACAAACTTTCTCACATCCACTTGCAGCCTTGGAAAATAGTAGTGCCTCCTTACTTGTTCCAAGGTCTTATCAAGGGAAAAATGACCTCCAAGACTCCCACTGTGTTTCTCTTTTATAATATTCTCCCACATTGAGCATTTAGGCACACACAATTGGCTTCCTTTAAAGAGAAAACCATTCTACAATAGAAAATCAGAGTATTCACCATGAAAAGTATTCAAATGTTGATCACAAATGTTGTATACCTCCTTAAAATATGCATCTTCATGATACATATCTTTCAATGCATCAACCCCCATGATTTGGAGTTGAATATCTTGCACCACAAGTTCCCTTCTACTGAGATAATTTCCCACCTTGTTTGCTTGGGCCTTATTATGTTTTATTGTGAATGTATAGGCTTGTAAAGACTCCACCCACTTCATGTGACTATGATTGAGTTTATCCTATGCATTCAAGAAAATCAAAGCATGATTATCAATATAGACAAAAAATTATTTAGGTAACAAGTAGTGCCTCAACTTTTTGAGGGCTTGGACCATAGCATGCAATTCAAAATCATAGGAAGAGTACTTCCTCTTTTCTTCATTCAGCCTCTCATTGAAAAAATACAACGAGTCTACCTTCTTGGCTCAAGACAACTCCTATTTACTGGTTACTAGCATCACATTCAATTGTAAAAACCTTATCAAAATTAGGGAGCACAAGTATAGGTTGTTGTGATACTCTCTTTTTCAAATATTCAAACCCTTTATCAGACTCATTAGTCCAAGAAAACTTACCCTTGTTACGTCCTTTGATGGTGTCCAGGATCGGTGTACAAATTTGACTAAATTTCTTGATGAAATTTCTATAAAATCTTGCAAGTCCATGAAAGATTCTCATATCTCCCATGGATGTTGGTGTTGGCCAAGTAAGAATAACATCCACCTTTGAAGGATCCATCTTCAAACATCCCTTGGAGATGAAAAATCCAGGGTACACTAGTTCTCCTTTCATAAATTCACACTTTTCCATGTTGATCAGCAACTTCTCCTCTTGTAACCTCTTCAATACCATGTCAAGGTTCTTTATACGTTCTTCTTTAGACCTGCTGAACAAAAGAATATCATCTAGATAAACCAAAATAAAATTTCCAATGAAAGGTCTCAATACCTCATTCATAAGGCGCATAAAGGTTCTAGGGGCATTTGACAACCCAAAGGGCATCACCAAAAATTCATACATGCCCTCATTAGTATTAAAATTTTTCTTCCATTCATCACCCTCTATGACCCTTATCTGATGATAACCACTTTTCAAATCAATCTTGGAAAAGTAGGACCCCCCTGCTAGGCAATCCATAAGGTCCTCCATTTTTGGAATTGGGAACCTATATCTGATTGTGATCCTATTAATGGCTCTTGAATCAGTTCAAAGCCTCCAATTCCCATCCTTGCTTGGTGCTAGGATAGTAGGAACAACACATGGGCTGCAACCCTTTCTCACTAGCCCCTTATCCAACAAATCTTGCACTTGTCTTGCAATCTCCTCATTCTGAGTAGGTGCCATCTTATATGAAGCCTTATTGGGAAATGTAGCCCCTAGAATCAGATCAATATGGTGGCGTATACCCCTAATGGGAGGTAGGGAACTAGGTAGTTCATTTACCATTATGTCCTTGTAGCTTTCCAACAAATCTTAGAACTCTCTAGGTGCATCTTTCTCCTTCTTTGTGGGTAGATCTACTTCACTCTTTGGCTTCATAATCAAGAAGAATACTCTTCCTCCTTCCTTCAAGTTCTTCATGAATTCCTTCTCACCCACCATCAAAACACTAGGCCCTTCAAGCTTTTCCTTGTCTTCTTCTATGAGAGGTGTGAGGTTGTAAGTCACCCCATCCTTCATAATGGAGTATACATTCTTCTCCCCATCATGCTTGGCCTTCCTATCAAACTGTCAAGGCCTCCCAATCAGCAAGTGGCACACATCCATAGGTATGATGTCACATAGGATCTTGTCCTTGTATGACCCAATGTTGAATTCTACCCATACTTGTTCATTCACCAAGACTTGTTGTCCTTTACTAAGCCATGAAACTTTGTATGGGTTTGGGTGACAAATTATTTTCAAATTCAATTTTTCTACCATCTCAATTGAAGCAAGATTATTAGTTTATCTTGAGTCCACTACTATCTTACACACATTACCTTGTACCTTGCAATTGATTCTAAATAGTGCCTTCCTTTGTGATGGTTCTTCAGGGATTGGTGCCTTGAGAAATGCTCTCCTAATCATCAAGTTCTCTCCAAATTCTGATGTGAGGTTTACTGTAGGTGAGGTCACACTTTCTTCATCTTCATGTACCAATTGATTCCTCCTCTCTCCACCATGAGAGCTTGATCCTTTCTTTTCAGGGCATTTGAAGGATGGATGCCCAGGCTGGTTGTAAGTGTAATACCTCCCTGAAAACTTATTAGAACCTCTCTCTCCATTAAATCTACCTCTACTATTGTGTCTCCTACCCCTGAATCCCCCTCTATTGCTTGAGTCTCCACTTGATTCATTATGATTAGAATCCTCTTGATGTTTTTGGGACTGATTTCTGCCCCCAAAGCTGCCTCTACCTCTGAAGTTCTTGCCTCTTCCTCTATTTTTTTTCTCTTGTTTCCTTCTTATCTTCTCTTCACCCTTATGTGCAATTTGTATGCAATCCTCCAGGGTCTTGGGGAAAAATAAACTGATCTCATCTTGTATGTTGAGCCTTAGGCCATTGATATACTTGGCCACTCTTTCATTCTCACTCTCCACATGATCACATCTCATGCTCAACTTGAAGAATTGTTCAGTGTAGGATGAAACATCAATGTATTTTTGCTTCAGATTCTACCTCTTTTTGAACTCCTACACCTCATAATCAGAAAAAAGGAATTGTGCCTTCAACCTATACAAAATAATATCCCATGAGTTGATCATGGACTTACCCATCTTCACCCTTTCTCGTTGGATGAAATTCCACCATGTCAAGGCAAATCCCTTCAACTTTGTTTTGGAAAAATTTACCTTCTTATTCTCTACCATTTCTTTATATTCAAAATAGTTGTTCAATACCTCTACCCACTCCAACACTTCTTCCACATCCATTTTTCCACTATACTTCGGTAGGTCAATCTTCACTTTAGAGGACTCTCCTCTTGATGCTTGCAATGCTTTAAGGATTCTTCTCTCACTAGGGGGTATCTCTTCCACCCGAGGGTTCTCTCCACCTTATATAGGTCCTTCACCCTCTGTATCTTCTTCAAAGTAACTCTCTTCCTCTATGGCCACTCCTCTCCTTCTATTCATTTCCTTTAAGGCCTCCACCTCTTGTATCAAGGCCTTCAATTCTTTTGCAACCACCGATCCAGGTTGTTTTGGAGGAATGATGTCATCCCTTTAACAATTACGTACAATCAGACTTTGATACCACTATGATGTAGAGAGGCAAGGACAAGAAACACCCAACTATGATGGCAAAGACCCTCTAGCACTTAGGTTTCAACAAACACCCAACAATATGGTGATTTAGACCCATTTTACTCAAAAGGCTAGTAACCTTCACCCGGTAGGATAGTCAATTTAAAATACATAAGGAGGACTATTATGAAACAAAACCCTTGGATTAAAAAAACCCAAATGGACCTCTACCAAATCTAAAAACTTTTTCCCATGACCGTAAAGGCACAAACCACAATAAGTCATTCTACTGTTGCTCCAAGAGACCTAAATCACAGACCTACACCTGGGTCTTGACTATCTAGGCTCTCCCCTTAACCCCAAAGACAAAATTTAAAATCGTATAGGTTTTCCACACCTATTACCATCATTCCCAAGTTCCTCTTGAATAGATTCTTCAGATTCAAGCAAAAAATCACTTTTTTTGCTTGTCAATTAGGCTTGCCACATAGAGATGTCAAGCCAAAAACATTGCACCACTTCCTCCAATGAGCCTTTAATTCTCCAATACCTTGATTACAAAGTATTATAGCATAATATATTCCATCCCAAAAGGATTTGGCCACTTTACAACATGGGAATGGAGGAAATCCACATTTTTCTCTCAAAACCTTAATTTTAAGGGTTTTCAGACCACCTAAGAGTAAAATTAAGATATCTCCCTTATTAATTAATGGAATATCACCACTCCAACACCAAAATAAATCTTATTCAATTACCATTCAACATATTACATGCTTCAAGGATAACAAAAAACATATAGACCGTACCAAGTATGGGATCATCAAATTCTATAGAACAATATGGGGTTTGAGACCACCCAATAGTAAAATAGGGATATCTCACTCAATTCTTAATGAAATATCACTAATCCAATGCAAAAATGAAGATTATTCTATTACCTTTCCAATAATTATAGGATTGGAGCATGGAACAACACGTACAGGCCGTACAATGTACTGGATCAACAATTTATTTATGAAAATCACAAAAAATAGCAACTTCTTCTAAGAAACTCCTTCCAAACTTGTTCAACAACCTTTCCTTGACCAAGAGAGGAATATTTGAAGCCTCCTGAATCCCTCCAACATCCTCCAACTTCCATTTGAATTATTTGGCTGTTGGAAACATCATTAGTCCTGATTTTTTACTCGTTAATGCCTAATTAAGGAAATTTAACCAACTTTCCTCAATTCGTCTACAAAGAGGCCTCCAAACTATATGAAAGACATCCAAGCCCACTCAATTAAGCAAGGTTACTCCCCCTCATGTGTCAATTTACACCAAATCATCCTTATTTCTTAATTTTCCAATGTGTACTAGACTTACAAAAGGAGGATGGAGTCCTTGTTTATACAAAGAGTTGGTCACCAAGACCAAAAATCTGCCAAACATCTAGAAGGCCTATTAAAAATCCTTGAAATGGTCCATAATACCTTATTCCAACACAAAAAAAATCCAAACATAGTAAAATCATTCTAAGTCCATTAGACCCATGGGTGCTACTGCACCACACCATATAGAAAACATTAATAAGTCATTTAGATGATCATCACCATCATCATATAAATATATAATCATCATAAATACATACATCATAAATATCCATCATAAATGAATCATCATATCAGATAAACATAGTAAACTCATAATAGCAAAAAGCATATAGTCTGCATAAAGATCGCCTCATATATATCTCAAAATCATGTCACAGGATAGAGTCTCGTGGAATCCCAAAAATAAAGCTCATAGGCTCAATGGCCAATGTATAAAATGTCCCAACATAACATCTCAAATAAATCACATGTCCTAGGCTATGCTCTCCCCGTCCCCCCAGGTGAGAAATGAGATGACTAATGCTCGCTCAAAAGCTCTGATATGACATGCACTGATACTGTTGGTTGACTATGTGAGGACACTGAAGGTTGGCTCTGTAATGCTCATGGATCAGTGATAGGTGCCTAACTATGTTGAGACCTTTGTCTTGATGAAACTGAAAAAATGACTGTGATCGGATTTGTGGCCCAACGAGTTTCTCTAACTATGATGGGATATGTGACATGAGGACTACCCAAATGAAGGGGAATCACCTACACTACTCTAGTTGTGACTATTGTGGCTCGCGCTACTACTACTCCCTATATTTCTCTAAGACATAGACAAACTAGGATCCCTCTGCTGAACCAACACTACCCTCTCATAAAGCACCCTATACCATCCTTGACTCTCACTAACCCTGGCCAACTCCCTAGAAATATCCCCCATTGGCCTTGTACATAGTTGTGAAATCTCATAACACCAATTTTGTGCCTCCTATTTCTAGATCACCACTTGATATCTCTCTACTTATGTCACCTCTAGCTCGGCCTAAAGGGCCCTAATCTATGTAGTGGCCTCATCTAGTTTTCTATATATGTTTTCCAGCCTCTGATCCACTGTGGAATCCCATGGAAAATGTGGCATACTAGCTACATCCTCCTCTCCATCAACCATCCACTCCCTCAACTATCTCTTAGCCTCATTGATGTCATCCTCTCTGCCAATATCTATCTCCACATCATCTCATCCAATCTCCTCTCCACCATTAGCATCCAATGCCTCCTCTCCAATATGCACATCCTCATCCCTCAACATCTCTCCCTCTAGCTACTTAGCCTTGATCATTCCCTCCTCTTGTTTGACCTCCCCCTTTAGCTGCTCGACCTCCTACCTAACCTCCTCCTCTCTCTCCTCCTACTCACCCTCCTCTCAAATGGGTGATAGTGATGCTTACCCTACCTGTTACCATACTCTCCTCAGCTGTCCTCTCCCATCATCTCCTGCTCTCCTCCTCATGCCACCCCTTCCATCTCCTCCATCCCCTCCATTATCTCCTCCACCGCTCACCCCATCTCCTTGGCTTCCATCTCTAATCCTCCCTCTCCTCCATGAGCCCATGTAATAACTTACCACCAATCAACTAGTGTTCGCCCATCTAGATCTATCAAAGGCTATGTCCTCTAAGTATACCACCAAGTATCAAACTCTATAGCAGTCACAAGATTTTCTGGACCCCCACTCCACACCCACTACTATGCAACCAAGGTATCTACCTATTTCTTGATTAAAGGAACTAATATGGGTGGCCCCCACATGGTTTCTTGAGATGATCTAGCATACTTTGATGTCCCCACGGGAAAACCCTACTATTCTCCAAACTGTTGAAGTACCCATTGGGGTAGGTACATCTCAATAATATTCTATGATTGGATAGTTTGACCAATTAGGTATTAGAACTATCTACAAAAAGAAAGATGAACAACCTCTCCATCCCACTATCCACAATCCCTATAGGGTTTTCAATCAAATCCCATGAAAGTGTCAATCCAGTGGTGCCAATACCATGTATCTCCAACCTGGGTTTGTGTCACCCAACCTACATATAAGAAAACATACAGCATCCCCTCACCCAACTACTATATCTAAATTCGTAGTCAAAAGATAGGAATATGCTCCCAAGCCTAGATCATCAACAATGTAGTACCACAAATGATACTACTCACCTCTCTATACGCGACATCATGCAATTGATGACAAAGCATCCCAAACAAACATGGTCCCCAAGAAAATATGGTCCTATCCCATCTCATTCAAACTAGTACATCACCCCATACAATCAAAAATTTGTGTCCCCGGTGATCAAGAATCAACACACTAATAATCAAAGTGCATAACATGGCATCCCATCAAGCATAGTACTTGGCCAAAAACTCCCACCTAATCTCATAACCCTTAATGCCTATCCCCACATCATCCATAGGCTCATAATACTCTATGATAGCCTAAAGTCCTCGTTGTGGATCATATACCACTCGCTCTCCTCTGATAGGGATGCACATAATCCTATAAGCATCATCAAGAGTCATAGTAGCCTCCCCCATTGGAAAGTGAAATGAATAGGTCTTCGAGTGCCACTGCTCGCAAAGTGCTATCGAAAGACCTCTATTTTACTAGATAACAGGCATATAGGTAATGTGGAATAATCCTAGCTACATCAGTCATCTCTGATCTCTATCCCATAGCTGATCTCTAAAGGCATATGTATTCTATTTGAACTCACGTATATAGATGGGTGAAAATCACTTCTGCACATGTATAAATGGGAGTTAGCTCATATTTGAACATCATAATTATCATTTATCTAATAAAAATTATATCAACACCTAAGCCTAAAATACATCAACCTAGGTCAAAGTCAAATGTGTCATTTTGACTTCAATTGTGTCACACTAAGTCACATGTGTTGTTTCATCCTCCACATACGTTGTGCTCCAATGATTGCATCATTTGATATGGAATATGTGTCATCCTCTAGAAATTGCATCTTTTACCTAGTCAATTGCAACACTTTAAATCATTTCTGTCACATGACCCTGGGTTTTCACTTCAATCCAGTGATTTCATCATATGACCTATCATTTGCATCATAATTTGGCATTTGTGTCTCACGCCCTTACATTTTCTTCATTGTAAACCTAACCTATCCCATCCATTGTTCTTGTGTCATGATGCATCAAATGTGTGTTATGTGAATGCAAATGCATCTTACTCTAATAGTTTGTCGACAATTATGCCTATAACATTGATATAGACATCAAAATTTCCTCATTATGTAGACTTACTGAAGAAGAAATAGGTGACACATTTATTTCATTTTTCGAAAGATGGGGAACTTTAGCAAGTCGATGTCCTATGGAAATACCAGAAAAATAAAAGTTCACCATGTTTGTGCAAAATCTCCTTTAACCACTAAGATACGGTCTATAGGTCCATTGCTAAAGCACTTTCACTGACCTTGTTGAAAAGGGACTTCAACTTGAAAACACCCTAATTTCCAAAGGCAAAATCATATATGGTAGAAAAAAACCAACACAAACACAAACCTAAATGCTCCCACCAATAAAAATAAATACTAGGTTAAAAATAAACATATCACTAATGATGGAATTGTTGACGCAAAAATAGTAAATGTGACGGGTCTTGCAATTATCCTTAAATTTATTCAATCCCAAAATGCACCAGTGAAAACACCAACACCCACCGCTAACACAATCCAAAAAAATCATGTCCAACCAAAACAAGACAACCACGCCAAAAAAGACAATTTAAAAAATGCATATACACCCCCATGGGTGAACCAATCAAAGTTGTCCTCAAGAAGCTTATCCAAAATAATATCATCACACTAGAGGACCCTAAACCGTATGACCCTAGCTAGCTCAAACCATCATGGTGGGATGACCATGCATTCTATGATTACCATCACATAAAAGGGAATAAAACTTCCTCCTATACAAATTGTGAAATATTAGACAGGATCTTATCAAAATTTGTACCATTGAATTCGATGGTCGACAATTTACTTCTAATATAGACTATACTTTTCATACAAACCCACTACAGGATCATGGTTCAGGTAACCCATTGATGTCTGGTGCAAAGAATAATGATAATCGAGCCAATTACGCCTATGCTTCCTTTAACTATTCTAGTAGACCCATCATTAATCACCTCTAAGCTACTGATGAATACATCAATACCATCACAATTAAGAAAATTATAGAATGTAATGTCACTACCCAGAGAGGCAAAGTCACACTACCAAGTCCTTCTGCTAGAAATCCCAAGATCACAATACCTAGTCCCTCTTTGAAATCATTACAACCCAATGGATAATTTAATTTTATTGAACAACTGAACAAAATGCCCACCCAAATCTCCATTGTCAAGCTACTTCACATTTCGCTCGCACACAAAGCCATATTGGATAAAGTGTTGCAGGAGTCTTCCATACCAACTGACATCAACATCAACCACTTCAAAACCATGGTTGGATACTTGACTTCCCCCCATCACATCACCTTTTTAGACCTCTATTATTCCTCACCAAAGCCATCTCACAATGATGCACTAAATATCAAAGTCTTCATTCATAAACATAAGGTTAGACAAATCTTAGTAGATGGTAGAGCACGATTGAATATCATTTCTCTAAAACTAGTTAAAGTTCTTGGCTTCTCTGATGTTTGTGTGGGTGCTATAAAAAGCATTGTGGTAAAGGCGTATGATGATGAGGAACACTCCTCTAAGGGCATTATCACACTTCCAATTTGTGTGCGGTTGGCCATCATAGATACAACATGTGAAGTCTTAGATCATGAACTAACTTACAACATCTTGCTTGGTTGACCTTGGATCCATGCCTTAAAATTTTCTTCCCTCCATTTACCATCAATGTTTGAAGTTACCCTTTAATGGAACTGAAATCAACCTACCAATTTGAGAGCTACTTCCAAACATCAAGTGCCCATCAACCATGAGGCTTCAACATCCACCTCATCCAAATACATTTATGCATCCACACTCACCAAGTCATCCACATCCACTCCTTCAACCTCCACCACACCATCCCTTGCCACCATACCATGTAATGACCCTAATATCAAGATCCAGGATGTTGGTTGTAGAGAATGCAAACTGAACATGACTTATTGTATCACAGCAATACCCAAGCTACCAAAAGTTTATGGTCAGATTTGTTTCATGGTGGAGCCCAAAATGACTTTTAGGGTCCCTTCGAAAATGACCTTCACACTATGGGAAGACATGAATGGTGAAGAAATTGTAGACATAAACACTTGTATTTACAAAGACCTAGAAGAACTACCCCCACTACTAGGACACATATATGGAAAAAGCTATGAAATATTCAAAGCACAAGGTTTTGATGGAACTAGTGGCCTTGGGCTAAATAACACTGAGAGGAGAGAGCCTATCATGCCTTCTCAAAGACCAAGAAAACTAGGGTTAGGGTTTGAGAAAGTTGAACATGCTGATCAACATACCAATGTACTTTTGAGTGAGCACATAACAACTCCTATAAGTTTCATGACAAGTGAATATTCCTATACTGAAACTAATTTGTATGAATGGGAATGTGGTTCTAATAAAACTCCCAATGACTATTGTTAGAGTAATAAGTTATTCCACTTAATTAATTATATCATACTGGTTAATTAATTAAGTCACTTATTCCTTTAGTTACTTAAGCTAAACTTAGGCACATAAATAATTGATTAATTATTAAGTGTGCACACTAGGGTTTCATTTAGGGTTTCCCTTTTAGGGTTTCTTGATCTCCATCATAAGGATTGATCTCTTTGTAATAATTAATTATCAATAATGCATTTTTACTTTGAGGTTCACAAAACTTCTTGTTTGTTCTGAATGTCTTTTGCATGTGACATGTGATTGCATGTAGGTGATCTTGGTTTCTAACAACTATGACATTGATGAACTATTTCAAGAACCTAACAAACCCTCTCTCAAGGAAATATTTAGATACATGTATAACATTGATCCTCTAGATGACCATTCTAAACAAAAGGAATGGGTAAGCATTTTTTGGGCTCCCAATGATAATAAACCTAAATAATCACCAGCAACATCTGACTTGCCTTCCCCATTCTTGAACCTCTCCATGAGCCCGACATGCATGAGCCTACTGTCCATACTTCTAAATTGTCATCTAAACCTATTGATCATGATTCTGATCCATTTGTCCCTTACTTTGACCATGAATATAACTTGTTTGATTCTGAAGATGGTCCTTAGATAGGATCTAACTGGGAGTATGAGGACAAAAATTCTTTCTTTACACTTTCAGCCTCCATTTGCATGCTTTCTATGCCATCCCTATGCTTTTCCAACACTAACGATGGCATCTCCCTTTTCTAACCATAACTTGTTGACTGGGATCAAAAATTACCACCCACTATGGACATCCTTTAGAATGACGACATCGTAGAATTCATGGGACTCCATGAAGGGATACCAAGTAGGGATCATAAAGCTGGATTCACAATAGACCTTGACTATGTAGCATATTTTGGGGAGACTGTGTAATCCTCTAGTCACAAAAATAAAGAAAATAACACAAAAAAGAATGTCTTTGGGTGAAAACTATAAGGCACCCTCTGACAACAAAAGAGTAAAAATAAAGGACATATTTAAGGGTGAAAACCTCTCTAAGGTGCCCAAGGATGGAGGATTGGACTTTCTTCTCGTCAACCAACAAAGATAAGCAATGTTAATTGAGGATATAATAGAAATCAACACAAACATGCCAGAAAATCCAAAAGTGGTTCTTGTCGCAACATCCTTGACAGATGAGGAAAAACTTGAGTTTTAGCCCTTCTTTCAAGAGCACAAGATTAACTTCACATTGTCATATGCATCTGCATGGATTTATGAGATTGAAACAAGGCATGTCCAAAATATGACTTTCCATTACCAAACATACATCATAGTAGACCTAACAACAAGGTATGAGATGTTATCCCTCATGGATGGTTTCTTTGGATATAATTAGATTCGCATCGCCCCTAAAGGCTAGCAGAAAATAGCATTAACTTGTCCCTACGGAACATACTAATGGAACGTCATGCTTTTGGGTTGAACAACATGGGTTCAAAATATCAACAAGCCATGAACACAATATTCCATGATCTTATACACATTCTAATGGAATATTATGTTGATGACCTCCTAGAAAATTTCTTGACACACAAAGATCACCTCAAAGTCCTAGATAAAATATTTAAGAGGCTGGAAGAGTACAAGGTTTGTTTGAACTTGAAGAAGTGTGTTTTTGGGATAAATTTAGGAAAAAATATGGGCCACATAGTTTCTCAATGATGCATTGAAGTGGATCCCATAAAAGGTAAATAAATATTAGAGATGCATCCTCCAAAAGGAATCAGTGCGCTAAGAACATTATGAGGAGCTTCAAATTTTTCCTTTTGATTCCATTTATGTTTACCCTTGTCCTAGTCTATTACATTGTTTGGGAAGAACCTAAGGCTGGGTTTTACCTTGGATTTCATAAAAATCCTAATTTTTTATGTAAAACCTTGGGTGAGATCTATTTGGTTGTTACCTTTTTGGAGTGGGTGTTAAAATGACTTATGTCTCATTGCTTCGTCTAGGCCGAGCCCTTTTTTTTATAAACTGAGTTAAATATTTTGCCTAACTTTATTATTTCCTAAGTTTAGGTCAGTCCATGCCCTGTCTTTAAAAACAACATTAAGCCATCATTTTTCATCAGCCTAGGCGGTGTCCCCTTGTCCATATTAATAAATTTTTTATTTTGCAAGGAATGATTTTAACTGACCATCGATCAACCATCAGTTGATCTCAGTCGTTCCCCGCAATCCCATCATGCCCCCACCACAAAGTTTCAACTGATCATGATATCACAGGAAAGCGCCACATGTCTCATTTGGTGGTGCCGAACGAATAATTAAAATTCTTTAGTATTTATGTCAAATTTTTAATACATTATGTGGCAGGTTATTAAAGTGGGTAAAGGATGCACGTGCTCAGAATTGATGGATATGTTATGATCTTGATGAGAAAGTTGCTTGATGGTTATATTCAACACTGGTGAATGATATGAATGAACATGAATTCCAATGGTGGAGATCAACGGTTTCCCTCCATCGCGTGATCAAAAGATGTAGGATGTTTATGGATTGTGATATCATGGGAAAGTGCCACATGTACTCCTTTGGTACTGCATACTATGGTGGGCCCTCGATGTTGAGATGGATATTACATCAGCCTTTTTGAAGGTAGTTGTTCGATGATCTAAAAAAAGTAAAGGATCGACGGTTAGAATTTAAATTCACATCAAATGTGATTGGAGACATTGGCGCAGCATGTAAGTGAGCTTTAATGGCAGATGAGACATTTACTGGCTAAATTCATGCGAGATAAAGCATTTTCCTTCATTTTATTTCACCACAAAGCATTCAAGCACCTCTGCAAAGTAGATACAGAGCCAGCAATGAGTTTTTGATAAATCATAGCAAGAATTTGGTCCTCTGCAAAGCATAATCCCATGAGTTCTCTGTACTGCTTTAGTTACTTTGACTGTGATTTTTTGAGGAATTGTGGTATGCTAGTTAGAGGGTTTGTTGATTATTGTAGTAGGGTTACTAGTTTGATTAAATTGTGGGGAATTGCAAGGTTTTATTATAGTTTCATTTTCTGAGTAGCCCTAGTCTGTTCAAATTTTAAGTTTTAAAGAATCCCTAGTTTATTTAAGATGGCACCACAAAAGCAACATTCCGACCATGTGGATGACTTACAAAGAAATCTATATGATGATTTCCTCGACCAATTACCACTGTCAACAAATGATAAGAGGAGGGGTTTAGTTCTGATTAATGGAAGAACCCTAGGTGAAGGATTAGTGTGCAAAAATTATAACATTGCAGATGTTAGGGTTTCAATGACAGGTCTAGAAATGTTCAAGCTCTGGTATGGCCATCACAATTTACTTCACCCTTTCTCTAATGCCTAGAGATATGACATGGGAAATTTAGTAGTGCCAAATGTTTTCCCTACTATGGACCTACTCAAGGTTGTGGCAGCATGATATGACCCTATCACTAGAGTGATTAGGGATAATGATGGAGGGGTTTTGTTGAGTATAAGCAAAGAGGAAATTCAACAAGTATTTGATTTGAGTGAATCCAGTTCATTTCTAGTTCAAATTGATCTTGAGGAGATGAAGCAAGAATATGTAAGATCAAAGTCATTGTTCAAGTTGAAGCTACTTCCTCCTCATCTGGCTAAAGTAGGCAGTTCTACAATTTAGATCTGTCCCAGTGACCAGGAGCCTTTCAAGCTAAGTTGCTTTACCAATCACTTTTTGGCCACCTTCTACTCACTATGCCAGATTCTGGGTTTTAGCCCAAATACTATTATGTGAATTGCATACATGTTCATGGGGTCCTAGATACAACACCCCAATTTCTCTATGATATATGACTTTGCATCTTTTCTGGTAGAAAAGATACATGATGGACTGCTAAAATTGAAACTAGGGGATACTAGCAATCCTTTCTTTCGGTACTCATTGCTAATGTATATGTTTTTGTATAAGAATACTGACTTCTTCTCAAAGAAGATGGAGTTAAGGTAGGACATAAATGGAGAAAGGTTACTAGTGTAAGTCTAGACTGCAGACCTATCATACAATAGAGGAAGCTCTAGTATTGTGCAATTTGACAATTGCTTTGCTTCCAGACTTAGGTCTTGATTAATTGTAAATGTGCCCAAGATTCCTAAGGATATTCATGAATTTCTCAGACCTAAGGGGAGGAAGCTTGATTTAAAGGTTTGTCACAACTAGGCTGACATCATTTTGTACCCAATCAACACTGTTCTAAGAGTGTATGGCTTCCAGGGAGCGCCACATATCCTCCCATTCAATGTGCCATCTAGAATAGAGTTTGCTAAAGTCATGTGGAAAATAGGTTGTATCCATGAGGAAAAGGGACTCTCTTCCTTGATTACACTATTGTATCAGATTTTTTTTCTCCAAGGGAGGATGGGTCCATTTCGGCAGATATTTTGATGATTTTCATTTGAGGAGTGGTCTTGGGCAGTAGCATGACCCTGAGGATTTCTTTGCCTTGTTTAGGCAATAGATTAAGGGTGGCAAGTTTACCCATGAGTTTAATTTTCTTGAAGACTTAATCAGGAATGAATTTGATTTGAACAGACAAGAATTAAATAAGGATAAGTGGATTGCATATGAAAAAGTATTGGCTACAGTGCATAATATGGATCCTAAGTATGATCCATTGATGGAATTCACTCCATTCCACAAGAAGATTGATTTCTTGATGGATAATTTTAGAGTGATCATGGGCACTATGATGACTAAGAAGGTCAATTTAGATTTGGATTTTGGTATACAGAGACCAGAGGTGAGGTCTATAGAAACAAGGCCAACTTATCAGCCTATGGTGAGTTGGCCTCTTTACAAGAGAAAGAGGGGTTATAGTAGCAGTGAGGAGGAAGAGGATAAGAAGGGAAAATAGAGAATGGAGACCTCATCTCACCCAAGGCCGAAGATCAAAGTACCTAGATGAATAAAAATAATTGATTTAGATTCTCCACCACAAGCTGAGGCTACACTACCACCATCAGATCCAAGCCCTAAGAGACAAAGAGTTGAGGAAACACAAGATTGTCTGATGGATGAAATAATTGTTATTGATCAAGATATGCAGGTTGGTATTCCATCCCCTCTTAGATCAACTCCATTAGTATTATTTGATATGGATGTGAAAGTTGAATGTGTACAAGATTCCATAATGGAAGCATGCAAGGTATTTTTGGATGATGATGCATTTGTGAAGACTCCAGTTTTCTTGCAACTGGTGTGGAGGATAAAGTTAGAAGAGTACTAAGACAAATGCAAGGAGAGAAGAGAATCAAGGCTTGATAGGTCTGAACAAGATAATGATGATGAGGTGAAGGCTAAACACATGAACAAATTCAAAATCATCACTCCTGAGGAGGGAAGGAAGTTGGTGACCCAGGTTGGTCTTCTAATTTTTCTTGAGTGGGACATAGTAGATGCAATAGAATTCAATGCTATTTTAAATTCAAAACATCTGATCCAGAACACCAAGGAGGAGGTCAAGGAAGCACTCCAATATTACACCTTTAGTGAGGAATATGATACCCTAGCTATTTGGGAATTGGCACCCCAGGGCAGAAAACCAAATGTTACTAATATTAGCCCAAACCTAAGGGGAGGGTTAATCATCAAGAGAGCTTTTGAAACTCAACCATAGAAGCTATGAACCTGATTGTAAATGTGGCTAAATTGGCCCAAAAAATAACTGAAAGAGAAGAATCTAAGAAGAAAATTTTGATGGAGAAGTATAACATCAATATTGGAGAGTATAGTATAATGCAGCAAAGGAATGTTGAGCTGCAAACTAAGGTAGATAGGTTGAAGTATAGACATGTGAAGGAGTATTCTAGTGCCCCTGGTACCATGAACTTACCTTCTACATCAAGATTAGTACCTCCAACTTCTCCATTTTTTTCTACTCCAGGATCCCCCATCTAGAGTCCTACTCCTAGCCCTTCACTAGAGCTAGTTGAAGAGGAGGTTGAGTACTCTGTAGATCCCACCAAGAAGCAGATGCTAAGTAAGATTATAGAGTTATAGGTAGCTCTAAAAGAAAGTGAGGAGGGTGTAGTTGCCAAACATAATGAGGTTGTGGATACAATTTTTAGGCATCTGAATGAGAGAGTTGATGGTAGATTTCCATCTGTTTATTCTTTATATTCTTTATTCTTGGATTCAATAAAAAAATTTACTAGGGATCAGGAATTGGTTTTTCCTTTAGTTGAGAAATGGATCCCTAGGGCCAATGACCTAGATGTTATGTATAAGGCCTCTAGATTTGATGCAGCTAACAGGCCTCAATCATTAAGGCATACTCAATTTTTTTTGAAGTCACTGCAATGTCTCCAGGGCTTACCTGATGATTTGAGTAGGAAGATTAAGGAGTTGGTAAATAATTTTGATGATTGGAGTGACACATCTTTACCAGATATAGTAGATTCCCAAGAAAATGTTAGATCACTACAACAGTGGCAGGATAGGGTAGATGAAGTCATCAATGCACAAATCAAATTGATTTGTGATGACTTAGATTATGACATGTTGGTGAGTAGTATGGATAAAACCATTTATCTAGCACATTTTTGGAGTCTTTTGAAAGAGAGGTGACTCAGGTAGCAGTAAAGTACACACATTACAATACTAAGGTGAATGAGGTGGTAAATTTTGATTGGCCAATGGATGAAGAATATCAGAGATGGGTGGACAAATATTTAACTAAAGAAGAATAGGAAAAAGTCTACTACCGATAGTTAACAACTCAGCGGTTATGGTTATAACATATTTTGGTTATGTCTTGATGGTAGTTTTGGTGCAAGTTTTTGAAGTTTGGCCAATGTAGCACCTATTCTCCAATGGACGGGATAAACAAGAAGATTCTCTAGAGACTCGACCATTGTAAAAAAATTTTGAAATGTCATAGGGTGGTCCAAATGACCGGTGACATGTGTATTTTCTGGCCCAATGCTTGTTTTCTCCTTCATTCTCTATAAGAAGGATTTCAAGGCTAGAAATACGAGTTAGCAAGTTAGATATCTTTAGGTTGAGTTTGAGTAGGGTTGTAGAGCAAATTGTGAATAGCCTGATGTTATAGTGGAAATGCTACTCTTAGGTTTTGTGTCATTCTGTAGTAGGTTTTTGTTTCATGAGTGCTTGATGTTTTAGGATAGTACTAGCATTTGAATGAAAATTACTCATTTTGAGTTCATGTCTCTCCATTGTATGAATATATCATTATCTTGAATAAAATGATCAAGTTTTATTTTGTTCATCTCATTGTTGTGGTGTGTATGATTCTCATTTTAGCTTTAATTCAAGGAATTAATTAAAATGCTTGAGTGAGGTTATAGGTGGATATGTTCATGTATGGATTTGATAAGTAGTATTGGGTTAGAATATAGATTGATAGTATTATAAGGCAATATTATCTGAGATTTTATATGCTATGTGTCTAAATTTTTCATGAATCCTTAAATGCTTTTCAATTTGACTCCTCCAATGGTATATGGAATTGGTCTAAGTTGTAATCATTTGCAAGGTTCTGTATTCATTTGTCTTTGCTTAGAGCTTTCTACAAATTGCAAATTAATAATATCTTAAGTTTTGTAATATTATCATAGTATCTCATGCTCCAAGTAGTTGATATTATTGATGAACAACTAATTCGTTTCAATATTATCATATTATGTTGAGCTATTAAGTGAGATGATCTATTATTATTGATGTTGTTTATAAGTTTTTTGTAGAGATTATAAACACATTAAGGGGATCACCCTCCTGGGTTTTGCAGAGCCCAAAGTGTAGGAGGTTTATTAAAACCCTCATCAGTTGGTCCATGTCCTTCGAGCTGCCCTTGATTGGAATTGGAAATTCCATAGGTAGATTAGAAGATAAAATTGCTTATAGTAAAAGGTACCAACACATTACACAGAAGACTGCAGGCCATCACTAATAAATGCAAACCTTTTTTATACCTACTGCATAAGGGAATTGTCTTCGTGTGGACTAACAAGTGCCAAAGAAATTTTTGAAAAATCAAGGATTATCTTTTGACACCACTTGTACTAATGCCATCCATTGAGGGGAAACCTTTTCTCTTATAAATTTCAATAACCACTAACTCACTGGGGGAATTTCTTGCATAAAATGACCATAAAGAGAAAGAACAAGCTATATACTACATTGCTTGCACATTGGTCGGATATGAACTCAACTATGCATCCATTGAATGCACATGTCTGATAGTTCTCTTTGCTGCTCAAAATTTAAAACACTACATGCTGAATCATCAGATGCCCCTAGTGGGAAAGATAGATCCATTAAAGTACCTCCTTAGTATGGCAGCATTGACAAGACATCTAGCAAAGTATGTAATGATCTTGAGCAAGTATGGCATACGGTACATGGAACATAAGGCTATAAAAGGGAAAGTCATAGGAGACCAACTCATTGATGCTCTTATACAAGGAGATCATCCTTTGGTATCAAACTTCCCTAATGATTCCATCTTGTATAAGGAACCGAAATCACCTTGGAAGCTATACTTTGATGGGTCTCATACAGGTCATGGCTCAGGGGTAGGTATTTTGTTTATCAAACCATAAGGGGAATCTATTCCTAAGTCATTTTTAATCGCCTTCCCTTTCACAAATAACATCATGGAATATGAGGAACTTGTCATAGTACTCTGAATGGATATCAAATGGAAAATTAAAACACTTCTAGTCTTCAACAACTCCCAGTTGGTCATCAAAAGGTTAATAATGACTATGAAACAAAGGATGAAAAGTTGATGCCCTATAAACACATGGTTGATAGCTTTCACTTATTCTTCCACCTACTCACTTTTGAACAAATTCCTAGGGTGCAAAACAAGGTAGCAGACATAATGGAAACAATAAAATCTCTCTTGGACATTCCAATCAATGTGCCACAATTCCAGTTCTTATTGGAATAGCTTTTGCTTCCTACATATGATATTCCAAAATGAAAATTGGTTTGTGAGCTTGTTGGTCCCAATTCACCTTGATATCAAGACATATATGACTACCTCAAGTCCTAGACTCTCCCACCAAACCTATCTAGCAACCAACAAAAATCCTTCATCCACAAAGCCACTCATTATACCATCGTCAGTGACACCTTATACCACCACGACTTTGAAAAAAACTCTTCTTTGATTTCTCGACACTAATGAAGCTCGAATAACCTTACATGAGGTACAAAAGGGTATATACGGATCTCATTTGAGTGGATTGACCTTAGCTAGGAAAGTTATGAGACTTGGGTATTGCTAGCTAACATTGGAAAAGGATGCTCTTTAGTTTGTAAGAACATGTCAGAAATGTCAAGTGCATGACTATCTAATTTATGAACCCATGCAAGAACTTAGAACAATTTCTTCTCCTTGGCTCTTCACACAATGGGGACTCAAACGCGTGCGTAAAATCCATCCCACGTAATCCAATGGAAATAAATACATTATCACCACCATTGAATATTTCACTAAATGGATCAAAGTTGTCCCCCTCACCTACATCACCAGTAAGTAGATATCCAAATTTATTCTCAATTACATCATCTCTTGGTATAGTGTTCCACAATCCATCATCACATGCAACATTCATCCATTCAAAAATTAGGATGTTTGTCAACTTTGTGAATGCTTCCACATTCAACATGATTTTTCCACCCCTATTCTCTACAAGGAACTGGTCAAGACGAGCCATCCAATAAAACAAACCTTCAAATTACTAAGAATACCATCAATGATGTTGGTCATGACTAGAATCTCCAACTGACCCTTGCCCTATGGGCCTATCGCACCAGTATCCGCACACCCACTAGAGCCACCACATTTTCCTTGGTCTATGGATCTGAAGCTATATTGCCCATTGAGGTCAAAATCTCCTCCTTATGGGTCTCCTTGAATGAATTGATTGATGATGAAGAATACAAACATTTCAACTGCATGAGCTAGAAATGTTGGAAGAAAGAAGATTAAATGCATTGAAAAACTTACAAACATATCAAATTAGCCTTTGGAGAACCTATAATTAAAGAGTAATGGTCCAAAATTTTGAAATTAACAATTTGGTCTTAATGCAAAATCCAAAGAATCAAGCTCGTCGAGAGAAACCTAACAAGTTTGAGCCCAATTGGCTGGGTTCTTACATCATAACTATCGCATTTGGTTCTAGTGCTTATTAGTTAGCTATGCTAGATGGGGAACAATTGACAAAACCTATCAATAGTCTACATTTACACAAGTTCTATATATAGCATCAGAGAGCTTGGTTGAAGACCTTAAAAATACAAAAAAAATTCACCCTAATGAAAACTTGGTAAACATGTGTCTTAGTGACACTAAAAAAAATCAAAAAATACCAAAATTAGTAAACAAAAATAAATCTTTCCAATAGTGAAAACCTAGTAAATAGGTGCTTTGAATAAGTACCATGGTGAAAACCTGGCAAACAAGAACCATGTGTAGTAGGTCTTTGCTATGCCATATACTATGATTAAAAATTAATTCTCCCTTTTTCCTAATAAATAATTTGTCACTCAACACTCATAATTAATGGCAGATTTCTTGCCATGGTTGTCAAATGTTGACATCATGTCCTCCACCTTTTCAGCTCGAGCGTGTCCTTTTCCATCACATTCATCTTGGCTAGTCCTTGACCTGATTAGGGGCAACACCCATTATCAAATGCCTACAATGGGTCTCACACATTGTCCTAAAATGTCTAAAAAAAATCCCTAAAAATGATGAAATATCCTGAAAAAAGCTCTAAAAATGATAAAATGTCCTAAAAAGGACATAAAATCATAAAATGTCTTTAAAAAAAACCTAAAAATAAGAAAAAATCCAAAAAGAACATCGCAAAACTTTAAAAATCCAAAAAATTAAAACATGTCCAAAACACAAAAACATTTGTATAACACTCAAAAATTTCAAAAATAGAGTCAAGTCTATCATGTCACTTGTGTCAGTCTTCATCATAGTCAAACTACATTTTCTTTGGACATTTTCTACATAGGCAAGGCTCATCTTAAATGAGCCCTTGACACATTAGGTTTGTCCCTTTAGGTTGGAAAAATAAAATCATGACTTAATCTTTTGTCATTAAGAAAAGGTCATTGGTCATGTCGAACTACGAGGTCGTTGAGTGTATGACGTAGGCAAGACCATCAATCAATGAGACCCTGAGGGCACAATAGGTCAGCCAATTAGGGTTTGTCACTTGCACTATCACACATTTCAAACATATCCAAATCAAGAAAAAAAAATCATCTAAAATTGGACAACTTCTGATCAAACAGTGGTAAAGTGCTCAATCAACATTTCATCTTAATTAGCATATCAACACTGGCATGTCTTCAATTTGGTCATCTAGTCAAAATCTATCAAAATAAGTCAACCTATCAACTTTTGGTTATGCTTCGAATGTGCCCTTATGAGGAATTAATCCCCGTCATTTATATATGCTATAGGATTTTTCCTTCCTAAGCATCGGTACCATCATCTGGCATCTTGAGGGATTCTCCTGATATTCAAGAAATGATCTTCTTGACATCAACATAATTCAAGATGTGTCCTTCCTGAATCCAACATCACCTGACATTTAGCAACCTAGACCTCACCAAACTTGGCATCTTAACATTACAACACTTGATCTTTGAATATTAGCTAACATTTGAAAACACCTAGTGAACACTTGGCAAACTTTATCTATCATTTGATTTTCATCATGCTACTAGTTCCTCGATTTAGAGGATCCATGATGTATTATGATTATTGTCCTTGTCTTTCTAATCATCATGTTGCTAGTTCCTTGAGGATGTCCTTGAATTAGGATTTAGAGGAGCAATGACATAGTATGATGATCATCTTGTCTTTTATGGGTGCCATGTGGCTAGTTCCTCGAGGATGTCTTAACATTAGGATTTAGAGGAACAACGTGACTAGTCTTGTTTGTTTATAGTTGGTTGTGACAAAAATACTAGGGGAAATTGAGTTCTTCGTCTGAGTCATGATCATCCTTGTGTGTGATTTATTTTCCTATGTGATGTTACAACCTTGCACACTATTGATCTATGTCATATCATTGTATTTTTTGGCCATTATGACAATCCACCCAATGATGATTAGAGCAACACCTATTAGTACTTTGGAAAATATTGAAGGATTCTTTTTTCATTCTAACATGCATCTCTGTCTCAAAGATAAAATCCACTTTTTTCTAGTCATGTCTCTTCTCTCATCCCCTAATGATATCCCATGACATACAAAAACATAATTGCATACTCATATGGAAATTGCATTAGCACATTACATATTTGCATAAATTCATTCACATAATAGATTTTGCATTCATATTGCATTCACATGACACATAAGTCCATCATTTACATTCATCGATATTTCATACATCAGAGCATCATTTGTATCAATTAATTTGTAGTAACATAGCACAGAAACACAATAACCATCCATGTCATCAATGCATCCATATTGGATCATAACATAAAAGCATCATACATCGCAAAATCCATACATACATAAACACCTATAAATGCATTCAAATTCATAAGCATGGCATCCACTAGTAAAGTCATCATCATGCATAAAGCTACATCATTAGTACACACATATCATCATAAACATGGCACCATATAGAGAACATTATGTAGTCATATAGAATATCATCATTATCATCATATCATCACATAAATCACATCATATTGCATAGACATAATAAACTCATAATAAAACAAAGCATGTAGTCCACATCAAAATCACCTCATATATATCTCAAAATCATTTTACAGGATAGAGTCTTGTGGAATCCCAAAAATAGAGCTCGCAGGCTCGATGGTTAATGTATAAAATGTCACAACATAATCTCTCAAATTAATCACATGCACTAGGCTATTCTATCCCCATCCCCTTGAGGTGAGGAATGAGGTGACTGATGCTCGCTCATAAGATTTGTTGTCATATGCACTGATACTATTGGCTGACTTTATGAGGACACTGTAGGCTAGCTCTATGATGTTAATGTATAGGTGATGGGTGGATGACTATACGGAGACCTGTGTCCTGATGATACCAACCCATGATTGTGACTGGATCTATGGATTGACGAGTTCCTATTATTGTGATGGGATGTATGACCTAAGGGTTGCATAGATGAACTCGATCAACCTGCACTACTCTGGTTGTGACTATTGTGGCTCCTGCTACTACCACTCCCTATCCTGCTTTGAGACTGAGACAAACTAGGATCCCTCTTCTCTGTTAGCACTGCCCTCTCATAAAGCACACTGTGTCATCCCTAACTCTCACTAACCCTAGACAGCTCCCTAGAAATATCCCTCACTAGCACTATACATAGTTGTGCTAACTTAGAACACCAACTCTATGTGTCCTGCTCTCGGATCACCACCTAATCTCACTGTACTTGTGTCACCTCTAGCTCTACTTGGAGGGCCCTGATATGTGTCATGGCCTCATCTAGTCTACTATACATGTTTGGTAACCTTTGATCCACTATGGCATCCCATGGAAAAGGTGGCCTACTAGCTACATCCTCCTCTCAATCCATCATATACTCCCTCAATTGTCTCTCAATCTCATCAATGTAATCCTCTTTGTTGATATCTATCTCCTCATCATCTCCTCCAATATCCTCTCCACCATCAATATCCAATACCTCCTCTCCAATATGTACATCCTCTTGCCTCGGTATCTCTCCCTCTAGCTTATTGGCTTTGACCCTACCCTCATCCTATCTGACCTCCCCCTCTGCCTACTTAGCCTCTTTCCTAACCTCCTCCTCATCATCCTCCTCTCAAATGAGCCACGGTGATGCTCAGCCAAGCTATTGTCGTACTCTCCTTGGCTTTCCTCTCCCACCATCTCCTCCTCTCCTCCTTGTGCCACCCCTTCCATCTCCTCCATCCCCTCCATCATCTCCTCCAGCCCTACCCCATCTCCTTGACCTCCATCTTTTCCTCTCCCCCTATCACCATCTCTACCTCCTTGCCCTCCTTGGAAAACCCATGGAATAACCAACCGATGATAAATTAGCACTAGCCCATTTGGATCTATCAAATGCTATGGTCTATGAGTTTACCACCAAGTATCAAACTTTGTAGTGGTCCCAAGATCTATTAGACCCCCACTCCACACCCTCTACTATCCAACCAAGGTATCTACTTTCTACTCTACTAAGGGAACTAATATGGGAAACCTCCACATTGTCTCTCAAGACAATCTAGCACACTCTGTAGTCCACACACAATCACCCTACTACTCTCCGAATTTTCAAAGTACTCGCTAGGCTAGGTACATCTTAATAATATTCTATGACTAGATAATTCGACCAATCAAGTATCTGAGCTATCTGTAAAAAGAAAGATGATCAACCTCTCCATCCCATTGTGCATAATCCCTATAGGGTCTCCATAAAAATTCCATCAAAGTGAAAATTAAATGGTGCCAATACCCTATATCTCTAACCCGCATCTGTGTCACCAAACCTATGTATATGAAAAAATATGGCATCCCCTCGCCCAACTGTTGTATCTGAACTAGCATTCAAAAGATGGGAATATTATCCCAAGCCTAGATCATCAACAATGTAGTACCACAAATGATACTACTTGCCTCTCTATAGGCCATCTCATGCAACTAATGATAAAGCATCCCGCGAAAATATGGTCCCTAGGCACATACAGTCCTATCTTGTCTCATCTTGACTAGTACATCACCCCATCCAATTGGAAGTTCGTGTCTCTAGTAATCAAGAATCAAGACACTGACAATCAAAGTGCTCAACCAAAAACTTCCACCTGATCTTGTAACCATCAATTCCTAGCCCCACATCATCCATAAGCTTGTAATACTTTGTGATAACTTGAAATCCTAAGCATGCATCATATACCACTCACGTTCCTCTGATAGGGGTGTGTAGAATCATACAAGTCTCTAAGCGCCTCCGCTTGCAAAGTGTTGTCAAAAGACCCCTATTTTCCTCGATAATAGGAATATATGTAACGTGGAACAATCCTAGCTACATCAGTTGTCCCTGCTCTCTATCCTATAACTAATCTTTAAAGGCATATGTAGCTAGCCTAAAATTGTGCATATAGATAAGTGGTAATCCTTTCTACACATGTAGAAACAAGAGTTAGCACATATTTGAACATCATCATTATCATCTCTCTATTCAAAAGTGTCTCAACCCCAGAGCCTAAACTAAGTCAACCCTGCTCAAAGTAAAATACATCATTTTGAATTCAATTGTGTCTCGCCAAGTCACATGTGTTATTGAAACTGCACATGCTTCGCATCCCAGTGATTGCTTTATTTTATTGGGCATATGCATCATCCCAAAGAAATTGTATCATTTACCTAGTCAATTGTGGTACTTTAAATAATTTGCATCGCATAACCCCACATTTTCACTTCAATCTAGTGATTGTGTCACATGACCTATTATTTGTGTCGTAATTTGGTGTTTATGTCTCACGCCCTTGCATTTTCATCATTGTAAACCTAACCTACCCCATCCCTTGCATTTGTGTCATGATGCATCAAATGCATGTGATGTGAACGCGAATTCCTCTTACATGAATAGTTCGCAAACTAATTACACCTATAACATTGATACAAACATCAACATTGCCTCATTATGTAAACATACTCAAGAAGAAATGGGTGAGACATTTATTCCATTTTTCCAAAGATGGAGAGCTTTAGCAAGTTGATGTCCTTTGGAAATACCAAAAAAATAAAAGGTCACCATGTTTGTGAAAAATCTCCTTGGACCACTGAGATATGCTCTACAGGTCCATTGCTACAACATTTTCACTAAACTTTCCACAAAGGGAGTTCAACTCAAAAAATCCCTAATTTCCAAAGGTGAACTCAAATATGGTAGCAAAAACACCAACGCAAACATAAAACCAAATGCTCCCACTGACAAAAACAAATACTAGGTCAAAAATAAACAGATCACTAATGATGGAATTGTTGATGCGAAAATAGTAAATGTGATGGATCCTACAATTACCCTTAAAGGAGTTCAATCCCAAAATTCACTAGTGACCACACCAGCACCCACCACTAATGAAATCCAAAACAATCATGTCCAACCAAGCCAAAGACATCCACACCAATCAAGACAATTTCAAAAACTCACATACACCCCCTTGGGTGAACCAATCAAAGTTTTCCTCAAGAAGCTTATCCAAAACAATATCATCACATTAGAGGACGGACCCTAAACCATATGACCCGGGTCAGTTTAAACCATCATGGTGGAATGACCATGCATTCTATGATTACCATCACATAAAAGGGCATAAAAATTCCTTCTATAGACAATTGTGAAACCTTATACTGGATCTTATTGAAAATCATACAATCAAATTCGATGGTTGACAATTTGCTTCTAATTTAGACCATACTATTCCAAAAATTCCACTACATGATCAAGGTTTGAGTAACCCCTTGATTTTTGGTGTCGAGAATAATGAGAATCGAGCCAATTATGCCTGTGTTTCATTTAACAATTCTAGTGGACCCATAATTAATCACCTGAGCTATGAATGAATACATGAATACCATCACTATCGAGAAAACTTTGAAATGTAATGTCACTACCCAGAGAGGCAAGGTCACATTACTAGGTCGTTCTGCAAGATAGCCAAAGATAATAATACTTGGTCCTTCCACCAAACTATTTCAACCCAATGGATAATTTAGTCTTATTGAACAACTGCACAAAATGCCTACCCAAATCTCCATCCTCGAGTTGCTCTGCATTTCACTTGCACACAAGGCCATATTGGACAAAGTCTTGCAGGAGTCTTCCATACAAACTGACATTAATTTCAACCACTTTGAAACCATGGTTAGATACTTGACTTCCCTCCATCACATCACCTTTTCAAACCTCAATTATTCCTCACCAAATTCATCTCACAATGATGCATTGGATATCAAAGTCTTCATCCATAAACATAAGGTTAGACAAATCTTAGTAGATGGCGAAGCAACATTGAATATCCACTCTATAAAACTGGTTAAAGCTCTTTGATTCTTTGATTCTTGTGTGGATGCTACAAAAAGAATTGTGATAAATGTGAATGATGGTGAGGAACACTCCTCTAAGGGAATTATCACCATTCCAATTCATGTGGGTTTGATCATCATAGATACAACATGTAAAGTCTCAAATCACCAAATACCTTACAACTTCTTGCTTGGATGACCTTGGATCCATGCCTTAAATTTTGTACCCTCCACTTACCATCAATGTTTGGAGTTGCCCTCTGATGGCACTTGAATCATCATACCAGGAGATCCCAACCCTTTCCAATATTGTACCAATTTGAGAGCTAATTTTGAACACCAAGTGCCCATAAACATGAGGCTTCAACATCCACCTCATCCAAATACATTGATCCATCCACACTCACTGATCCATCCAAATCCACTCCTTCATCCTCCACCAAACCATCCCCTACCACCATACCAAGTGCTAACCCTAATATCAAGATCCAAGATGTTGGTTATGGAGAATACAAACTAAACACAACTTATTGTATCACAACAATACTCAAGACACCAAAAGTTTATGGTCGGCCTTGTTTCACGGTTGAGCCCAAAACAAATTTTAAGGTCCCTCTAAAAATGACCTTCACACTATGGGGGACATGAATGATGAAGACATTGCAGAAATATTCACTTGGATCTACAAAGAGCCAAAAGAACTACCCCAGCTACCAATACACATATATGGAGAAGGCTATGACATATTAAAAACACAAGGTTTTGATGGAACTAGTGGCCTTGGGATAAAAAACACCAAAAGGAGAGAGCCTATCACGCCTTCTCGAATACCAAGAAACCTGAGATTAGTGTTCAAGCAAGTCAAAACTGATGATCAACATACCAATGTACTTTTGAGTGAGGGCATAATGATTCCTAAAAGTGTAGAGACAAGCAAAGATTCCTATACCAAAATTGATTCACATGAATGGGAATGGGGTTATAATAAAACCCTCAGTGACTATGAAATTGATGAAATATTTCTAGAACCTCATAAATTATCTCTTAGGGAAAGATTTAGACACATGTATAACATTGATCCTTTGGATGACCATTCTAAACGAAAGGAGTGGGTAAGCATTTTTTGGGCCCCAAATGATAATAAAGCTAAACCATTATCAACAATGTCTAACTTGCCCCACCCCATTCTTGAACTTCTCCATGAGCCTAACATGTCTGATCCTACTTTCCATGCTTCTAAATTTTCATTTGAACCTATTGATCATGATTATGATACATTTGTCCCTTAGTTTGACAATGAATATAACTCATATGAATATGAAGATGGTCCTTGGATATAATCCAACTAGGAATTTGCGGAAGACAATTCTATCTTTACACTTTTAGCCTCCATTTGCATGATTTATGTGTCATCCCCACCCTTTTCCAACACTGATGATGGTATCTCCCTTGTCTACCCATAGCTCATTGACTAGGATCAACAAGGCCCACCCACTATGGACATCTTTCAGAATGATGATGCCATCACAAAATTCATGGGAATCCATGAAGGGATGCTAAGCGAAGATCATAAAGTTGGCTTCATGATAAACCTTGATTGTTTAGCATATTTTAGGGAGACCATGCAATCCTCCAGTCACAAAAATAATAAAAATAACACAAAAAAATATGTCTTTGGGTGAAGACCGCAAGGCATCATCTGACAAAAAAAGAGTAAAAATAAAGGACTTATCCAAGGGTGAAAACCTCTCTAAGGTTCCCAAGAATGGAGGATTGGAATTTCTTCTCATCAACCAAGAGAGATTAGAAATGTTAATTTTGGATACAATGGAAATCAACACAAACATGCAAAAAAATCCAAAAGTGGTTCTTGTCGCAACATCCTTGATAGATGTGGGAAAACCTAAGTTTTAGGCCTTCTTTGAAGAGCACAAGATTAACTTTGCATGGTCATATGACAACATGCCAAGATTGGATCCAAAATTTGTTTTACACCATCTTCCTTTTTCTTCCAAATGTCAAACCAATCAAATAGAAACTACAAAAGAAGCATCCACAGATTGCATTGCTTGTCAAGGCCAAACTTTAAAAGTTACTAGATGGTAGACTTAGCAGATCAATGGACTATACTAACTAGATTTCCAACCTCATGCCCATCACTAAGCCAAATGGACAGATCCAAATTTGCATAGATTTCTTAGATTTAAATAATGCATGTCCAAAATATGTTATCCCTCATGGATTGTTTCTCCAGATATAATCAGATTCATATCACCCCTAAAGACCAGCACAAAACAACATTCAATTATCCCTAGGGAACATAATACTAGATTGTCATACCTTTTGGGTTGAAGAATGTGGGTGCTACATATCAACAAGCCATGACCACAATATTCCATGATCTTATTCACACACTAATGGAAGATTATGTCGATGAACTTCTAGAATAGTCCTCGACACACAAAGATCACCTAAAAGTCCTAGACAAAATATTTAAGAGGCTTTAAGAGTACAAGGTCCATTTGAACTTGAAGAAGTATATTTTGGGGCAACTTTAGGAAAAAATTTGGGCTACATAGTTTCTTGATGAGGCATTGAAGTGGATCCCACAAAAGTTAAAGCAATATTAGACATGCCTCTACCAAAAGGAATTGGTGAGCTAAGAACGTTACAAGGAATACTATCGGCCATCTACTAATTCACTGATCAATTAGCTAATAAATGCAAACCTTTCTAGTACCTGCTATGCAAGGGCATCCCCTTCATGTGGATTTATAAGTTCCAAAAAAAAATTCAAAAAATCAAGGATTGTCTTTTGACACCACCTGTATTAATGGCTCCCATTGAGGGGAAACCTTTTCTCTTGTACATTTCAACAACCACTAATGCACTGGGGAATTTCTTGCACAAAATGACCGTGAAGAGAAAGAATGAGCTATATACTACATCAGTCGCACATTGGTCAAATATGAATTGAACTACACATCCATTGAACATGCATGTCTCATAGTTTTATTTTCTACTTACAAGTTATGGCACTACATGTTGAATCATCAGACACAACTATTAGAAAATATAGATTGATTAAAGTAACTCCTTCGTATGGAAGCATTGACAAGATGTTTGTAAAAGTGGGTAATAATCTTGAGTGAGTATGACACATAGTACATGGAACACAAGCCTATAAAAGGACAAGTCATAGAAAACCAACTCGACGATGCTCCCATACAACATCATCCTTTGGTAGCAAACTTCCCTAATGAGTCCATATTTTATATGGAGCCAAAATCACCTTCGAAGCTCTACTTTGATGGGTATCATACAGGTCATGGCTCAGGGGTAGGTATTTTAAGTATCACACCACAAAGGGACTCTATTCCTAAGTTAATCTGAATCACCTTCCCTTGCACAAATAACATCACAGAATATGAGGCACTTGTCACAAGACTCTAAATGGCTATCAAATGGAAAATTAAAGCACTTCTAGTCTTCAACAACTCCCAGTTGGTCATCAACCAGGTTAATGATGAATATGACACAAAGGATGAAAATTTGATGCCCTACAAATTCATGGTTGATAGATTTCACTCATAATTCCACCTTCTCACTTTTGAAAATATTCATAGGGCACAAAACAAGGTAATAGATACAATGGAAACAATAGGATCTCTCTTTTCCATTCTTTGAAATGTGCCAAAATTTGAGTTATTAGTGGAACAAATTTTGGTTCCTGCATATGATATTCTAGATTGAAAAATGGTTTGTTAGCTTGTTGGTCCTAGTTCACCTTTGGTATGAAGACATATATGATTACCTCAAGTCCCAAACTTTCCCACAAAACCTATCCAACAACCAAAAAAAATCCTTCATCCACAAAGCCACCTGTTATACCATCATCAGTAACACCTTATACCATTGTAACTTTGACAACACCCTTCTTCACTATCTTGACATTGATGAAGCTCAAACAACCTTATCCGAGGTACATGAGGGTATATGTCGATCTCATTCAAGTGGCTCGACCTTAGCTATGAAAGTTAGGAGAATTGGGTATTACTAGATGACACTAGGAAAGGATTATCTTCAGATTGTAAGAACATATTAGAAATTTCAAGTGTACAATGATCTAATTCACGCATCAGCACAATATCTTAGACCAATCTCTTCTCCTTGGCCCTTCACACAATGGGGAATTGACCTCATGGGTAAAATCCATCCCACCTCATCCAACATCCATAAATTCATTATCACCGCAACTGAATATTTCACTAAGTGGATCAAAGTCATCACCCTCACCTAGATCACTGATAAGAAGATTTCCAAATTTATCCTCAATTACATCATCTACCAATATGGTGTTCCACAATCCATCATCATAGACAACAATCATCTGTTTAAAAATTAGGATGCTTGTAAGCTTTGTGAATGCTTCCACATTCAACACTATTTTTCCACCTCCTATTATCCACAAAGAAATGGTCAAGTTGAGGCGTACAATAAAACAATCCTCTAAATTCTTAAAAACACCATCAATGATGTTCATTGTGACTGGCATCTCCAACTCAACCCTGCCCTATGGGCCTACTGCACCAGCATCTGTACACCCATTAGAGCCACCCCATTTGCCTTGGTCTATGGATCAAAACCTATATTGCACATTAAGGTCAAAATCCCCTCCTTATGAGTCTCCTTGAAGGGATTGATTGATGATGAAGAATACAACCAATATTGATTGCACTGGTTAGAAATTTTGGAAGAAAGAAGACTAAATACCTTGAACAACTTATAGGAATATCAAAATCATCTTTGAAGAAACTATAATAAAAGAGTAATGGTCCAAAATTTTGAAATTTGAGATTTGGTCTTAATGCAAAATCTAAAGAATCAAATTGATCGAGAGAAACCCAACAAGTTTGAGCCTAATTGGCTAGGTCCTTATATCATCACTATCGCATTTGGTTTTAGTGCTTATCAGTTAGCTATGATAGATGGGGAAAAATTGGTATAACCTATCAACAGTTTGCATTTATGAAATTTCAATACATAGCATCAAAGAGGTTGGTTGAAGACCTTAAAAATACAAAAAAAATGAAAAATACAAAAAATCATCCCCTTGATGAAAACCTGGAAAACAAGCATCTTGGTGACACCAATTTTTTTTTATAAAATATCACAAATAATAAACAAAAATAAATCTATCTTATAGTGAAAACCTGGTAAACAAGCGCTTTGGATAAGTACCATAATGAAAACCTGGTAAACAAGCGCCATGCGTAGTCAATATTTTCTACACCATCTACTATCATTACATCTGCCTTTTCCTCTTTTCATAATAAATACTCCATCACTCCACACACTCATATTTTCCATTAGATTTCTTACCATGGTTAACAAATGATGACATCATGTCTTCCACCTTTCCATCTTGAGCGCATCCTTTTCCATCTCATTCATCTTGGCTAGTCCTCAACTCGACCAAGGACAACACCCATTATCACAGGCTTGTAGTGGGTCTTGCACATGGTCCTAAAATGTCCTTAAAAAAGCCGTAAAAATCATAAAATTTCTTGAAAATGCCCTAAAATTCATAAAATATCCTGAAAAGACATAAAATCATAAAATGTCTTGAAAAAAGACCTAATATTAGAAACAAGTCCTAAAAAAATCCAAACGAAATCATCACAAAACTTTAAAATTCCAAAAAAAAACCTTTCCAAAACATAAAAACATCGATATAGCACTCAAAAATCTCAAAAACAAAATCAAGTCTATCATGTTAGTTGTGTCAGTCTTTGTCATAGTCAAACTATGTTGTCTCTATGCATTTTCTATATAGGAAAGGCTCATCTTAAATGAGCCCCTGAGATATTAGGTATGTCTCTTTAGGTTGGAAAAATAAAATCATGACTAAATCTTTTGTAATTAAGACAAGGTCATTGGTCATGCCAAACTATGAGGTCTCTAAGTGTATGACATAAGCAAGGCCATCAATCGATGAGCCCCCAAGGCCACACTAGGTCAATCCATAAGGGTTTGTTTCTTGCACTATCACACACATCAGACATATCCAAATCAAGAAAATTCTTGACATCTGAAATCAAACAACTCTAGATCAAATAGTGGCAAAGCGCTCAATCGACATTTCATCTTAATTAGTATATCATCATTGGCATGTGGTCAATTCAGTCATCTAGTCAAACTCTATCAAAAGAAGTCAACCTATAAACTCTTGGTTATGGTTTGAATGTGTCCTTTTGTGGAATTAACCCCTGTAATTTATTTATGCTATAGGATGTGTCCTTCCTAAGCATCAATACTATCATCTAGCATCTTGAGGGATTCTTTTGACATTCGATAATAAATCCTTTTGACATCGACATCATTCAGGATGTGTCCTTCTGGAATCCAGCATCACCTAATATTCGGGAACCTAGACCTCATCAAACTTGGAATCTTGAAATTACAAAACTTAACCTATAAAATTAGCTAACATATGAAAACACCTGGCGAACACTTGGAAAACATTATCTATCATTTGATTTTCATCATGGTACTAGTTCCTCAATTTAGAGGAGCCATAACATATTATTATTATTGTCCTTGTCTTTTCTAATCGTCATTCTACTAGTACGTTGAGGATGTCCTAACATTAGGACTTAGAGGAGCAATGATGTTGTATGATGATTGTCTTATCTTTTATGGCTGTCATGTGGTTAGTTCCTCAAGGACATCCTAACATCAAGATTTAGAGGAGCAACGATGTTTCATGGCTAGTCTTGTTTGTTTGCAATTGGTTGTGACAAAAATAATAGGGGCAATTGAGTTCATCGTATGAGTCATGATCATCCTTTTCAGTGATTTCTTGTCCTATGTGATGGTATGACCTTGCACACTATTGATCTGTGTCATATCATGGCTTTTGTTTGTCATTTCGGCAATCCGGCCAATGATAATTAGAACAACACCTATTAGTACTTTTACAAATATTGAAGGATTCTTTTTCCATACTAACATGCATCTCTATCTTCGTGTTAACGTCCACCTTTATCTGGTCATCTCTCTTCTCTCATCCCTTGATGATATCCTATGACATACAAAAACAAAATTGCATACTCATATGGAAATTGCATTAGCACATTACACATTTGCATAAATCCATTCACATAATAGCATTTACAATCATATTGCATTCACATGACACATAATTCCATCATTTACATTCATCCATATTTCATACATCAAAGGATCATTTGTGTCAATTAATTTTTAGTAACATAGTAGATAAAAACAATAGCCATCCATGTCATCAATGCATCCATATTGGATCATAACATAAAATAATCACACATCACATAATCCATACATATATAAAAACCCATAAATGCATTCATATTCATAAACATGGAATCCATTAGTAAATTCATCATCATGCATAAAGATACATCATTAGTACATACATCTCATCACAAATGGTCATACATTATTGCATCCATCATCATAAACATGGCACCATATAGACAACATTATGTATTCATATAGAATATCATCATAATATATATATAATAATCATAAATGCATCATCATATCATCAAATAAATCACATCATATAACATAGACATAATAAACTCATAATAACACAAAGCATATAGTCTGCATCAAAATCACCTCATATATATCTCAAAATCATGTCATAAGATAGAGTCTCATGGAATCCCAAAATTAGAGCTCGTAGGCTCGATGGTCAATGTATAAAATTTCCCAATATAATGTCTCAAATAAAAAACATTCCCTAGGCTATGCTCTCCCCATCCCATCAAGGTAAGGAATGAGGTGACTAATGCTTGCTCATAAGCTATGTTGTCACATGCACTGATACTATTGGTTGACTCTTTGAGGAAGCTTTAGGTTGGCTTTGTGATGTTGATGGATCAATGATAGGTGGCTGACTATGCTAAGACCTATGTCTAGATGATACCAACCCATGACTATGACTGGATTTGTGGCCTGATGAGTGCCTATGACTATGATTGGATTTTTGACTTGAGGACTGCTCAGATGAAGTGGACCCATTTGCATTACTTTGGTTGTGACTGTTGTGGCTCTTCCTATTGCCACTCCCTGTCCTGCTCTCAGACCAAGACAAAATAGGATCCCTCTACTTAGTCAATGTTTCCCTCTCATAAAGCACCCTATACCATCCCTGACTCTCACTAACCCTAGCCAACTCCTTGGTAATATCCTCCACTAGACCTATACATAACTGTGCAAACTCATAACACCAGCTCTTTGCATCCTACTGTCGGATCACTACTTGATCTCTCTCTACTAGTGTCACCTCTAGCTCTACCTATAGGGCTCTGATCTATGATGTGGTCTCATCCAGTATGCTTTGCATTTCTGGAAACCTTTGATCCATTATGGCATCCCATGGAAAAGGTGGCCTACTAGCTATATCCTCCTCGCCATCCACCATCTACTCACTGAGCTATCTCTCAACCTCATTGATGGCATCCTCTCTATCAATATCTATCTCCTCATCATCTCCTCCAATCTGCTCTCTACCACCAACATCCAATGCTTCCTCTCAAATATTCACATCCTCCTCCCTTGACACCTCTCCCTCTAGCTACTTATCCTTGACCCTGCCCTCCTCTTGTTTGACCTCCCCCTCTGGTTGCTCAGCCTCCTATCTAACCACCTCCTCTCTCTCCTCCTCAAACTCCTCTCAGATGGGTGATAGTGATGCTTTTCCTACCCACTATCGTACTCTCCTTGACTATCCTCTCCCACCATCTCCTCCTCCTACCACCCCTTCTATCTCCTCCATCCCCTCCATCATATTCTCCACACCTCCCCCCATCTCCTCAGCCTCCATATTTTCCTCTCCCCCTCCTGCCATCTCTACCTCCTCAGCCTCTTCAGTGAACCCATGGAATAATTGACTGCTAATTAACTAGCATTGTCCCATCTAGATTTGTCAAAGGTTGTGGCCTGTGAGTCTACCACTAGGTATCAAAATCTGTAGTGGTCCTAGGATCTTCTGAGCCACTACTCAATGCCCACTATTGTGTAAAAAAACTATCTACCTATTGTTCTACTAAGGGAACTAATATGGTCAGCCCCCATATTTTCTCTTGAGATGATCTAGCCTACTCTGTAGTCCCCATAGGAAAACTTTGTTACTCTCCAAACTATCAAAGTACTTGTTGGGGTAGGTACATCTAAATAATATGCTATGACTAGACAAATCTACCAATCAAGTATCTAAACTATCTACAAAAAGAAAGATGATTAGCCTCTCCATCCCACTATGCACAATCCCTCTAGGGTCTCTAGACAAATCCCATCAAAGTGTCAATCTGGTGGTGCCAATACCTATATCTTCAACCCAAGTTTGTGTCACTGAACCTACGTATAAGAAAACATATTGCATCCCCTCACCTAGTTGTTGTATTTGAATTGGTGGTTGAAAGATGGGAATATTCTCCCAGGTCTAGATTATCAACAATGTAGTACCACAACTAATACTACTCGCCTCTCTATAGGCCACCTCATGAAATTTATGATAAAGCATCCCAAGCAAACATGGTCCCTAGGAAAATATGGTCATATCCCATCTCATCCTGACTAGTACATCACCCCATCTAATAAAAAATCTATGTCCTCAATGATCAAGAATCAACACACCAATAATCAAATTTGCATAAAATGATGTCCCATTGAGCATAGTGCTTGGCCACAAACTCCCACCTAATCTTACAACCATCAATTCCTAACCCCACATCATCCATAAGCTTGTAATACATTGTGATAGCCTGAAGTCATTGACATGGATCATATACCACTTATTTTCCTCTAATAGGGATGCACAAAATCCTATAAGCATCCTTGAGGGTCACAGTAGCCTCCCTTATCGGCAAGTGAAAGGAACAGGTCCTCGAGTGCCACCACTTGCAAAGTGTTATCAGAAGACCCCTATTTGCTTGGATAACAATCATATAGGTAACATTGAACAATTCTAAATACATTAGTCATCTCTACTCTCTATCTCGCAACTGATCTCTAAATGCATATGTAGCCAGCCTAAACTCACACTTATAGATAGGTGGAAATTGTTTCTACACATGTAGAAATAGGAGTTAGCACATCTTTGAACATCATCATTATCATCTATCTAATCAAAAGTGTCTCAACCCCTAAGACTAAACTAGGTCAACCATTGTCAAATTCAAATGCGTTGTTTTGACTTCAATTATGTCACACCAAGTCACATGCATCTTTTCATCCTACACATACGTCATGTCTTATAAATTGCATCATTTGAGTAGGCATATGCGTCATCCTATAGAAATTATGTCATTTACCATGTAAATTGTGGCATTTTAAATTATTTGTGTTGCACGACCCTGCATTTGCACTTCAATTCGGCGCTTGCATCGCATGAGCTATCATTTGCATCTTAATTTGTCATTTGTGTCTCATGCCCTTGCATTTGCATCATTGTAAACCTAACCTACCCCATCCCTTGCTTTTGCATCATGAGGCATCAAATGCATGCAATGTGAACATGAATGCATCTTATGCAAATGTGGATGTGACACAATGCATTTGATTCCCTAACTTCAAACCCTAAAAAGGCATCAAAAATGAGGAAATGACGAAGCGGGACAAGGGTACATACCAATGCCTCTACACTCTCTAGCCATCGGAAGGTTTGCACTTGGTATCCATGATGCTCTATCACTAGAATCACCACCTTCGAACAAGGTCTCCTAGCTCTGAACTCTCCAAATCTCAAAAGGTAAATGTGAAAATGAATTGACTTTTCACCCAAATTCAACCTATTTATATGGTGAAATTAGGGTTTTCTTGCAGGTTTTATTACTAGAGGTTCGTTTGACCAACTTTGACCATCCATTTGACTACCTTAAACACATTCAAATTCTAAACCAATCGCGCCATTAATTTTTTGGTCCTCAAATTGACTTATTGGGACACTTCCAAATTTTTCATACCTTCATTGGGGCATGTTTTTGACTACTTTTCTTTTCCATAATGCAATAAACTACATTATGACAAAGAGGGGAAAAATGTAAACACATAAAATTGACCCAAGCATGCGAACTCGATTTTCTCCTTATTTCTTCTTAACATAATTAAAATATTTAATTATGTCATTTGTTCCAAATTCATCTATTAATTAAATAATTCTTAATTATTTAATTAATTCACATCTTTTATTCCTCTTGACTAATTAAAAAAATAAATTACATTTATTTTATTTAAATACGTCTCAAATTATAATGTCTTCTCATAATTAAATAAATTCCCCACAATTTATTTAATTACTAGTCACTTTATCCATTTCCTCCACAATAAAATAATTTGAACTAATTATTTAATTTTCCTATTGACTTTTCCTCTAAATTGAAATAAAAGCATATATTTAAATTTCCACTTGGAAATTTCCCTCTTGCCAAGTAAATAATTTTAATTTATTATTTACTATCACATGGCCCCACCACTTTTGAATTAAATTAATTTTTAATTCAAAAGTCAAGTCTCCCTCTCATAAATCAAATAATTTTTAATTCCCTCTAGAAACCTCCTAATCCATGCCCAATATCCTATTGTCACATGCAACTCTGACCCTTGATTTGATTTTCTCAACATCAAATCTTAGCCATTCATTTTTCATTGTTGCCCTAACCTTAATTAGGGGTTGCCACATGCATTTATAGCCATTTATCTTAAGGAATCTTTCATCTTTCAATCTTTGCCCTCCATTCAAAATTAGCATTTATATAAAATACCAAGGTCAACCTCATTTGACACACTTCATTTTCACATCTCTTATGCTCCAGACTTTCCATTTTTAGGCTAACATTGCCATTTTGTAGGTTTCTCTATTGCATGTAGAATTTAGTTTCACTTTCATTCTCATATAAATCCTTCAATATTTGCTAGGTCACAGTCACAGGCATATTTTTTCACAAAAATATGAGGGAAAACAACATATTTGTAGAAAATGGAGAAGGGCTATGGAGGTGATTCATGGAGGTTTTGAAGGGCTTTGGTAACATTGTTCTTTGTTTGGCATTATTTCCTCCATTTCTCTTCATAGTTAAGCTAGGGTTTTATTTTTGTTTTGGATTTAAGACTAACCTGTAAATTTACCCTTAGTTACAAATATCTCACCTACTCGTGAAGAAGTTATCTTGGTGTTAGAGGATCCAATCATTGAGTGTCATGAGAATTTTGTTTGCTTCTCTCCCAATACCTCTCCTACTTGGAAATATATTATGGCATATGAGAATGAAATAATTGATACATTTCTTTTAAGAGATAGTAAGAGGGATTACATAAATTAAGATGGTAAGATGACCTTAGATCCCCCATCGATAGAATTTCATCACCAAGAATTCAAATACACTAAGGTTATGAATGCATAATTAGATAATACATCTCCTTTTATTATTGGACCTCTTAAAATTCCTTGAATTATTTGACCCCCTAAGTCACCTCTTATTATAGGACCTCCTAAAATTCATGGCTATATCCTAAACATTGCAAAACAACTTACTAGTAATCATATGTAATAACAACCAATTTATCATACTATAGATCACTAATAACACTAGAAAAATAAGCAAGCCAATAAACTCCAACATCTATCTCATTTCCTCAACCATATCTCACACCCACACCTAACATTCTATAGTGTAGTGGTAAAAGAATTGATCTTGTTGAGAAAATTTTTAACACTCCTAATAAGATATCATTGTAGGATTTGATTAAACATCACTTTTTTACCATGGCATGCTTGAAAATGATTTGAAAAAAGTATTTACCCCTTGTAGTGCATAACCAAATGATGTAGCAGCCTTAATTAAGGGTATAAATTTAGGTAATGTGGATATTGTCTGTAATCAAAATTAATTACACACTTTAGAAACACAAAAAAAATGATTCCTTGATGGTAATGGATAGCATTAACAATATTGGGATTAGGTGTAGCCTTATTGAAAATGGTTCAAGGATTAATGTTTGTAGTGTTAACCTTTTATATGAAATTGGAGTAGAAAAGAATAAAATTCAATCAATTAATTTATCTATATGTGGTTTTGATAATGTGTGGAGATAACCACTCAAATAATAACATTACATGTCAAATCTAGTAAGCTTGTGTTATAGACTCCCATCCATGTCATGCACTATGATCTTTCATACAATCTTCTTTTGGGTAGACCAAAGATTCATGAATGAAAGGAGTCCCTTCAATGCTTCACTTTTTAATGAAATACAAATACAAAAATGAGGTTTACATTATAAAAATTGATCCTAAGCCTAATTTTTTTACAAACTGAAATCGAAATGGAAAATCCTCTTAGCACATTGACACCAACTAAAAGAGTGGAACCTTTACAAATTGATGATGATCCTGATTGTCTTTCATTGGTAAAAAACTTATTGAACGATGATTAAAGATCATTAGAATTAACACCTAAATTCATGGGGGAATAGAAGATTACACAATCAAAATCAAGAAAAGAAAAATAATTTTCACAATCTCTTAATGAATCATCAAAAACATCTAATTCCATAACTTCTAGAAAAGAGGAAAGAAAAAATTACACAAACAAATTTGATGAAATTGATTATGAAACACCACCTTCTTCGAAAGAAATGGAAGCCTCTTATGGAAGAGGTTATGAAATTTTAAAACAATTTTATTATAATAGAAAAGGATTTTGTGTAAAAGAACAAGGCATTCATGTTCACATAGAGCCTAATATTCCAAAAACCATAAGAGGTCCTTGATATTGTCCTTCAAAAATAATGAAAATATCAAAAATAACTTCACTTAATCATAGAAGAGACAAATAGAATTATTTGTTGCTCCTTTCCATGTGATAGTTGTAGTATCATACAATAGTCATTACCATAGATGGGAGTATAAGCTAGGATTTATGCAATCATATTTAATTTCATAAGGAGTAGCATATCATCATCAATTTTAGGCTCAAATTTCTCCCTATAGTTTGGTGGCAAGGGTTTAGGTAGCCTTCTATTAGGTACATTCCTTATAGAAAAGGATCCATGTGTTTCTCATTAAAACATTAGTGTACTAGGTACCCTAACATTTTATGGGTTGGCATATAGTCCCCTACTCATTATTTACATGTTAAATGGTCCCTTTTTAGTGATGATAGCATACAAATCCTAGGAATTGTGGCCTTCTCAATGAAAGTGTGGCCTTATCGATCTATATTGTGTCTCCTTTGTGGTGATATTAGGCTTAATTTCCCATAAGAGTGTGACCTTTCTTGCATATGGCATTGCCCTTGGTGGTAATGTTGTGGTTAGTATGCATTAAGACACAAGTTTATATTTTATTATTAGTATTCTCTTGGTGGTGATATCATGTGTGATATTCCCTAAGGTTCAAAATTTCATATATTGAGAAAAGCCCCCTTTTTTTTATAAATAACCTTTTGTGGTAGTTTTGTTATAACACACTTTGAGATTTTGGAATTATTTTGTCATCATTTATGCATCTCCTTAGTTGAGTTTAGAATTTTTGCTTCACTTTCTTCATGTACATTAAACTTATTGATGCATTAGAATAAAATCTTTATCATTTTTTAGCAACTTATTAGAATTATCAAGGATTATAACTCTTGGTATGGTTGACATGGTTGCACACCTAGTGAATAGCAGACTTCACTAGGCCTAGTATGTTTCTTATTTTGCTACCTTGTCTTGGTGGCTCACCTAGTAAATACTAGATTTCACTAGACCATGTTTCCTTCTATTTTGTGATTCACCTAGAAAATATCATAATTTTCTATGGTGTGAATCATGAATTCCTTAACATGGACACTAAGTATAACACACCTTTTATACTTGCAAAGCTATGTATTTCATGAGTTTTTAGCATAATACACCTTGTTAGCCTTATGAAACATATCATATTACATGGAAACCTATCATAACATAAATTGATAACTAGTAGATCCATGTGGCTAATGAGTGATTTGGCATAACACAACTTTCTAGTCCTCATGAGAACAAACATTCATTTGATGGATTATGTTTGCTATTTGAGATAGTTTAAGATTGAGGTCTCTTTTCCTGACTAACTTGAATCCCTTTAGTAATAACCTTGTATTTTTTGTGTGCCTTTTATATTTTTTTCATGTTTGTATTGTGTTTACATCGTGTTTGTGGTTTTTTTTTTCATTTATATGTTATGTTATGTCATGTGTTTTCATCATATATTCTTCATGTTTTCTCACATGAAAGTTTTTATATATTTTCTTCTCTCATTTTATATGTGTGTATTTGTTACTTTGTGCTTATGTTTGTTTTCCATGGTATCTTGGATCTTCAGGGCTTGCACTCCCCCCCTTGATCATTAGTCATCCTATCTTGTCAACATTTGGAAAATCAAACCCCTCTTGACATAGATTTTCTACTTTATGTGTGAGTCTGAGTGTAAGTTCATACTCTTACTAAAGTGGGGGCCAAATCTAGCATATTAAATTATCACCCTTGAAAATTTCACACTATTTTTTGTCCCCCTAAATTATTGAGTCAAATTGAGTCCCCGATTTCCTAAAATATTCATTTCAAGGCCAATTTATATAATTTTATGATAAATTGTAAGAATTGAACAAATGCATCCATTTTATTGTTTTTCCCTCGACACCCCATGTCCTTGAAAATAGGGCTATAAATGGGAAGCCCTTGGGCATCCCATTCCTCCTATTTGATCGGGAACCAATTTTGAATATGTTTGTGTTGAAATTTTAACATTTTAAATTCAAGTTTCAAATCTTGGCCATTGGGATTTAATTTTTGGGAAATTAGATAAATTCCTATAAATACCAACTTATTGCATCATTTGAAATCTAACAAGAAAACTATTGGAAAAATTATGATCACGAGAACTATCAAGAAAGTTAAGAGAAAAATATTATAGCTTTGATTTTTAGAATTCAATATCCTAACATCATGTAAAATCTTATGTGAGTTCATATGTTCTTATGTTATGATTTTTTGTGAATTCTAACCCTTGTTGTAGGTCTCCAATAAATTTAATTCAATCAAGAAAGCAAGATCCAAGACCTTCAAGTGATGTGTATGAATTCATTCCTTCAAAGAAGCCATTGACTGGTGGTGAGTTGTAGCCCTTTGTTTATTCATCATTCCTTTCTATCAATTATCCATTTCTATCATTGATATTTTCATTGTGGAAGTGGAAAAACTAACATGGGTTTTGACTAAGGAAAGCCCCTATATGGTACAACCCTTTCGCTCTTTTTGAATGTACATGTTTTAGGTTTGAATAGGATTAAAGGAAGATTGAAGACAAATTATTCTTTGTTGCAATTGAAACCATACACCTTGTGAACTCATAGAAGCTCACCTACAAAACTATTTGACAGTGATTTGATAAGTCTACAAGTGGAAATGGAGATCTCATATTTATCATAAAATGACTAAAAAAATAAAGTGGGACACCCCTAAAAGGAATAGGATGTCCTGGGATACCTATCTTCCTATAGTCACTGACATAAATTTTTTAGGATAGGTACACAATCCCCTACCCTTCCCAGATCTTCTTGTAATTCACTATTTTAGTTTATCATTTGTTGGATTCTTACAATTTTCAAATTAGGAAACATATGCTAATTAGGTTAAACAAGGAAAATCAATTCCAATCCATTCGAAGAGTCAAAAATATGTGTATCTAGGTATGATTGGCTCACCTTCATGGTTGAAAGTTAATATAATCACCTTGTTGATCTCCATCTTAATGAAACCCTAGAAAAATGCCTTGAATCATATTGTTCTAAGTGTTTAAATATAAGGCCCCCTTTTATAATTTTTCAAAAAGGATAGGTATATATCAATCCAAAGAATCGGTCCAAAAAAGGGAAAGTTCACCTTTATGAATAATTCAAAAAGGCCATCTGTAATGAGGATGGATCCCCTTTTTATAGTGCTCTAAATTATGGAACCCTTTCCTATTAATTCCATTCATGAAATGTCTTGCTTATCAAGCCCACCTATATATTTGTAGTTAATAATGTGAGCCAAGAGCTAATAAAAATGTACACCACCACTAGAATATATTTTTAGCTATATCTTTATTGTTGAGCCCAGACTACTTAGGACCAAAGCCATCATTCTCCTTTAGCTTAGACACCTAGTTATAGCTCACTAGGATCCACTTCTAATTATTAAGATTTTTGGACCATAAAATTTTGCTAGCAAGGGTATGATAATCCTTAAGGAATACCTTAGGGGTAGATAATACAATGAAACTATATAAAGGGAGATCTTACAATATAAATTGTAATAGCCCTCTATTTTGCTTCATGTTCAAACTGCTTTTATGCTTTGTTTTGGTTTCAACTACTATGATACTAGGCATACTTTTCTATGCGTGTTTTGATCGCTACTTATAGAGCGACGAACTATTATTGTGTGATGTGGTTTATCTGATTATTTGTTTTACATGCTTTAATGGTGTAATGATGTTAGTAGATATAACATGTGATTTTATATGAGATTATTGAGTAAGATGTAAATGTCAGTTTTGATGAGTGTATTGGTGAAGGGGACGGGTTCGCATCACTCGCTTGTGAGCGCCCTGCGATTCCATGATTTCCTCTTCACGGTGTGTATTTTATGTTGTTTATATCATATGATGTTGTTTACTTGGTTTTCAGGTTTGTAGGTACATGACATCGACTACACCTGGTTTCATAGGTTTGAGTGTGTCGATCCAACGATTAAGTTGAATGGGAGATAGTAGCTAAGTCACTTGTATCAAGTTTATACCCTAGCCTTAGTGTGTCGTAGTCATGTTTGTTGAGTCGTGGTTTACCTTGTTTTAATGATATTTGATTCTGAGAGGTTCTTGTTCATTAAATTAATATCTAGAATAATTGTGTTGTTTAAAAGTTGTTATTTATTTAAATTAAAATTAAAATTGTGGATAGAAGTTATATTTAAATTTATTAATAAAATTTAATTTAATAAAATTTGATTTATTTAATTAATTAAATTCAATCCCAAAAGGGTTGAGTTTATTTATTAAATAATTAACATTAATTAGTTAAGTTTTATGCTAAGTAAATTAAAAGAAAGCAAATAATGTAATGTATTTTGGAATTAATTTTTATTTGGGAAATTAGTTTCAAATTTTGGAGTTAATTTATTATTTATAATTTTTAAATTATATTCAAATTATATTTGGTTGTTGAGGATATTTTCAATTATGCTAGCATGTGTAAGTTTAATTAATTAGAAGAGTTTGTTGCAAATTCATTCACAAAGAGTATTTTGGGGAAGAAAGCTTCTTCACGGGTGTGAAGATATTGTTGGGAGAGATTATAGAGAGGATTGTTCGAAGAAATTTTTGGCTGTAGATTTACATTAGAGAATTCAAGTGAATTTTGTTGTGGTTGTGGACTATTGAAGAGAAGCTGTGGAAGCTTTGGAGGAGGCTCTACATCAAAATTTCCATTACCTGAAGCTTCATCACAAAGTTTTCTTCTGTGTTTTTGTTTGGTTCTTGATTTGCTTATAAAATTGTAGTGGTTAAGATTTGCTTGTTAAAACTATTTAGGAAAAGAGTGTTTGATATTAGAAGAAATAAATTAAATAATTAAATTTTGAAGTTTTTGTTGTTCCCATGAAATTTCTTCAGGGAAATTGTAAAAACCTCTATAGAATTTAATTCATTCGAAGAAATTGTTTGTTTTGTTCTCAAATAAAACCTAGAGGTTGAACAACACAATTAGATTGTTTTAGAAAATTTAATTCACTATAGAAAATTAATTTATTTCTAAAACCTTTGTAGAAATTGCACTAGAGAAACCTAGAGGATTTTCAAAACTTCTAGTTATAATTTAGATTCCTTTTAGTTTTCTCATTCTTATATTGTTTAGGAATTCTAGAAAATTGATTAAAAGAGTCAGTTTTGAACCTCTGTGAATTTAGGAATGTTCTCTGCAAAATTTTATTTTCTCTTCTTGTAGATGGTTGTTTTTCTATAATTTGCCCAATTTAACTAGTAAGTGAAATTCTGTGTAAATATATATATAAATTATATGTATTATACTTTTGTATATATACATATAATATATATATTCATAATAGTATTGAGGATTTAATTTATTTTTTTAGAAATCGTCATTTGTACGGCATTCTTGGGAAACAAATTCTGGAAAAATTCGTTGCAAATGTAAAGTTGTGGGTTCTTTCTTTTAATTCAAACATTGTTATATTTCATATTGTAATAAGTTATTTTACTGCTCATGTATTTACGAGGTGGAATTATGTAATTGTAACACTTTTGTATTATTGCCTCATTCTGGGAATGAGTGATGTAACCAATTCATTAAGTAATAAATTTATATCATGGTTGTTTATCCTCTTATCTTATGTTTTTTATGTATGTTGTATTAATGCTTACTACATGAGTAATTAAATGTAATGGTTTTAATGATGTATGTTGTATGGGTTTAAGTAATCTTGACTATGTAGCCTTAGGGGATGTTATCAATTCTAGATGAACATGTATGTTTAATTCACTTTAATAAAAAAAAATTAGTACACTTTTATTGTGAATTGAAACTTCCTCTAGGGTTGCGTGGTGGGTCATTACACATGGTATCGGAGGCTAGGTTTAAACACTGGGTGCTTTGGGATTATGATGTACCCATTAAGATTAGTTGCATAGGTTTCTAAGTGTACCTTGTCCAATACCTTTTTGTGTATGTGTAGGAGTATGCCTCCTAGACATGGACGAGGAAGAGGACGAGGATGTGACCGAGTAGGTGGTCGTGAGGGGAGTCAGCATGAATCGCCACCTCATTTTACTCTTATAACAGAGTAGGAGGAACAATAGGCCTCATAGAATGACCCAGGAGGCAGTAGTGGACAACTAGATCCTCCAGGGAATGAAGTTGCATGTAGAGCTCTTAAGGAGGCTTTGGCACTCTTAGGTCCAAGACAGGCATTACTAGAGGTTAATCCTGGTGTGAGGATAGTCACAACATAGTCGAAGATGTTAGCATCTTCCTATATGAGGGATTTGATTCGATCACATCCACCTCAGTTTGACAGAGTAGGCATTAGTTTAGAGGTCGAGACTTGGTTGATAGGTCTTGATTGATGCTTTTCTATGCATCCTTTTGATAGTAATACTAAAGTGTGGTGCGTTGTTATGCACCTCTAAGGATTTGCGGCCACTTGGTGGACACTTGAGGAGTAGAAGCTCCACATTTACATGAATATTGTGTCCTAGGAGATATTCCTTGAGCGGTTCAGAGCCCGTTTTCTTTCTGACCATTGGCGTCAGTGCAGGGGTAATGAGTTCCAAGCCCTATGACAGCTAGCCTTGATTGTGGATTAGTATGAGAGACATTTCTATGAACTTAAACAATTTGCAAGAATAGAAGATGATGAGGGGATGCTCATGCAACATTTCATCAGGGGCTTAAATGCTCGTATTAGTGGTGGTGTGCGGGTCTTTGAGCCTAAATCTATGGAGATAGTTGTGGAGAAGGCATGACTTGTGGAGGACAACTTGACTATGGCACTGGGAGGCTATACAGGTGTTCTTATTGGCAGTGGTTCTAGAGATGGGACTAGTGCTCAAGGGGGATAGACACAAGGGGCTATGCCTCCTAAGACACAGCAGGGATCAACACAAGGCAGTCAGCAGTAGGCATTTCAGGGGAAACAGAAAGGTTTCCAACAGAGACAAGGTGATAGAAACTGGAGGTGCATGAAGCATTTCAAATCTGAGCAATCCGCTCAAAGCTTCTAGTCCACTTTTGTAGGTAGTGTGGAGTAGTCTAGTACACCAGCTGGAGGTAGAGGATATGGTAGAGGCATAGGTTGCTTCTCTTGTGGTTAGTAGGGCCATATTGCTAGGATGTGTCCTAACAAGGGCACATTGGGATTCACGTAGAGACCAGCGGCGTCAGAGCCGATAGTGGGAGATTCTAGTAGAGGCCATCGTGTGTTCGTAGCGGTTGATAACCGTTAGGCAAAGCAATAGGGTACCGTGGTTGAGACTTATGGTATGTTATTGGGTAACCCTATTACTATTCTATTTAATTCAGGAGCATCATACTCCTTCATTTCTTCATCCATAGTGTCATGTTGCAAACTGGGGACTGTAAGAAAAGTTGATAGGTGGCAGGTTGAGTTAGCGTCTGGTGTGAAAGTCGCATCATATTATATAGTACCTGATTGTAGGTTGGAGATTGAACCACTCCTTACTACATTGGATCTTTGAATTATACCATTGGTATCATATGATGTTGTCATAGGTATGGATTGGTTAGAGGCTCACCGAGCAGTTATTGATTGTCGACGTAAGTTGATTCGGTGCATTAATGCATCTGGTGGTAAGGTGGATATTATAGGAGTACAAAGATTGATATCTTTGAGGATTATCATAACTATGCAGTTGAAGAGATGTGTTCGACATGGATGTCAGTTGTTTTCTATTACAGTTGAGGACTTAGGGTTAGGAGATGGAGAGGAGAAGGTTTCTCTTGATAGTCATCTCGTTCTTCAAGAGTTCTTAGATGCCTTTCCAGATGACATTCCAGGGATGTCACTACGGAGAGATATAGACTTCAAGATTGACTTAGTACCTGGATTAGAGCCTATTTCATGAGCTCCCTACTATATGACCACTCAGAAGCTAAAAGAGCTTCGCTTGTAGCTGGAGGAGTTGTTAGAGAAGGGATTCATTCATCCTAGTGTTTCTCCATGGGGAGCATCGGTTATCTTCATGAAGAAGGATGGTTCACCTTAGTTATGCATTGATTACTAACAGTTGAACAAAGTGATGATCAAGAATCGTTATCCACTTCTTCGAATTGATGACTTGTTTGACCAAGTCAACGGTGCTACTATCTTTTTGAAGATTGACCCTAAGTTTGGATACCATCAGCTCCATATTTTTGACTCAGATATCCATAAGACAATGTTACAAATGCAGTATGGTCACTACGAGTTCATTGTGGTACCATTTGGGTTGACAAATGTGCCTTCTATGTTCATGAGTCTAATAAATGGAGTATTCCACACTTATTTAGATAGTTTTGTCCTTGTGTTCCTAGATGATATTTTGATATATTCCAGGATAGTAGAGGAACGTGAGGAGCATTTGCGATAGGTATTGCAGTGTTTATGAGAAAATCAACTTTATGCCAACTTGTTGAAATGAGAATTCTTCAAGACTGAGATCAAGTATCTTGGTCATGTGATCTTAGGAGAAGGTATATCTATAGATCCTTTAAAGGTCCAAGCTATCCTAGATTGGCTTGCACCCACGAATGTGACAGAGACCCTTAGTTTTATAGGGCTTGCTGGATATTATAGGAGGTTTGTTCAGAGCTTTTCCAGGATAGGGCATCCTATCACTTCTCTTCAGAGGAAAGGGAAGAGGTTTGGATGGTCAAAGTAGTGTGAGAAATATTTTCAAGTTCTTAAGGATAAGCTAACCAGTGCATCAATACTAGCTATACCTGATCCCACAGGGGACTTTGTAGTGTATACATATGCATCCTTGGAGGGGTTTGGAGCAGTCCTGATGCAGGAGGGTCGAGTGATAGCTTATGAGTCACAGCAGCTTAAGGATCATAGACTGAATTATCCCACACATGATCTTGAGTTAGCGGCAGTAGTCCATGCATTGACTAGATGGAGACACTTTCTTCTTGAGCACATATTTGAGTTGCACAGTAATCACAAGAGCCTTCAGTACATTTTCATGCAACCGAACCTTAACTCTAGACAAAGGCGTTGGATGGAGTTTCTCTATGAAGATGACTTCGAAGTGAAGTATATTCAGGGAAAGGAGAATGTTGTAGATGATACACTTAGTAGACATAGGCATGAGATATCTGAGTTGACTCTTATAGTGGATTTGCGGAGCTAGATTCTTGTTTCTCTTCCAACGGACAGTTGGTATCAGGATGTGAGGCCAGAGATTGAGGCAGGAAAACCTCTAGAAGGTAGGTTCATAGGTTATGCACTTGATGCAGATGGTTTACTAAGGCATTCATAATGTATTTACGTTCCTTCAGCAGGTGACCTTCGCACTTTGGTTTTGATTGAGGCACATCATGCACCCTATTCAGCCCATCCATAGGTGAAGAAGATGCACACAGATCTATGCCAGTTTTATTTTTGGCCAGAGATGAAGTGGGATATTGCAGATTTTGTAGCGAGATGTTTGGAGTGTCAGTAGGTGATGATTGAACACCAACATCTAGTAGGACTTCTATAGCCACATCTTGTACCAGAGTGGAAATGGGATATTATCTCATTGGACTTCATTGTTGGTTTACCCAACTCCTTGCGACGACATGATGCTATTACGGTGATAGTTGATAGGTTGATGAAGGTAGAAAACTTCTCACCTATGTGCTCTTCCTATAATGCATCATTCGTTGCTAGAGTGTTCATGGAGGATATTGTGAGGTTGCACGGTATTCTGCATCGAATTATTTCTGATAGGGATCCAGTGTTTATGTCAGCTCTTTGGACATCATTACAACATGTGATGGGGACATAGTTGAACTTCAGTTCAGCATATCACCCAGAGACAGATGGATAGACTGAGAGGGTCAATTAGATCCTCAAAGACATGTGTATGTATGTTATGGACTAGCAGACATGATGGGAGGCCTATCTCTATTTAGTAGAGTTTGCATATAATAACAGTTTCAAGAGTTCCATTGGCATGGCACCTTTTCAGGCTTTGTATGGGTGTCCTTGTCATACTCCCTTGAGTTGAGATCGACTAGAGGACAAAGTATTATTGGGTTAGATATTTTGTAGGACATGGAGCAGCAGGTGGATTGGATTAGAGAGCACTTGGTAGTAGCACAAGATAGGCAGAAGAAGTATGTGGATGCGCATAGAGTGGATCGACAATTTCTATCGGTGAAAAAGTGTTCTTGCGAGTGCATCCACAAAAGAGTCCAATCCGATATGGAAAGGGTTCTAAGTTCGCACCTCGCTTTGTCGGACCTTTCGAGATACTCGAGAAGATTGATCCAGTTTCTTACCGGCTTGCTTTGCCACCCAGTATTGCACGTATTCACGACGTTTTCCATGTTTTAGTTCTTTGGCCATATCATCTAGATGTTTTTCATGTCCTTGATTGGAATTCCTTATAGGTAGAGGATGGGCAGCTAGCTTTGGAGCCTATGGCTGTAATGGAGCAGAGAATGCTCACTCTTTGAGGGCGAGATATTGATCAAGTCTGAGTTTAGTGGGATCCCAGGGATGATGTTTCATCCACCTAGGAGGATGCAGCTAGGATGAGGGAATTATATCCCTACTTGTTTGTAGGCTTCTAGGAGTAAGCCTAGTCTTTGGGGGGGATAATGTAATACCCCTCTGTTTTGCTTCATGTTCAGACTACTTTTATGCTTTGTTTTGGTTTCAGCTACTATGATAGTGGGCATACTTTGCTATGTGTGTTTTGATCGCTACTTATAGAGCGATGAACTATTATTGTGTGATGTGGTTTAGCTAATGATTTTTTTACATGCTTTAATGGTGTAATGATGTTAGTATATATAACATGTGATTTTATATGAGATTATTGAGTAAGATGTAAATGTTAGTTTTGATGAGTGTATTGGTGAAGGGGATGGATTCGCATCACTCGCTTGTGAGTGCCCTGCGATTCTGTGATTTCCTCTTCACGGTGTGTATTTTATGTTGTTTATATCATATGATGTTGTTTACTTGGTTTTCAGGTTTGGAGGTACATGACATAGACTCTACCTGGTTTCACAGGTTTGAGCATGTCAATCGAATGGTTAAGTTGAATGGGAGATAGTAGCTAGGTAACTTGTGTCAAGTTTACACCCTAGCCTTAGTGTGCCGTAGTCATGTTTGTTGAGTCATGGTTTACCTTATTTTAATGATATTTGATTATGAGAGGTGCTTGTAATTAAATTAATATCTAGAATAATTATGTTGTTTAAAAGTTGTTATTTATTTAAATTAAAATTAAAATTATGGATAGAAGTTATATTTAAATTTATTAATAAAATTTAATTTATTTAATTAATTAAATTGAATCCCAAAAGGGTTGAGTTTCTTTATTAAATAATTAAAATTAATTAATTAAGTTTTATGTTGAGTAAATTAAAAGAAAGAAAATAATGTAATGTATTTTGGAATTTAATTTTTATTTGGGAAATTAGTTTCAAGTTTTGGAGTTAATTTATTATTTATAAATTTTAAATTAAATTCAAATTAGATTTGGTTGTTGAGGATATTTTCAATTATGCCAGTATGTGTAAGTTTAATTAATTAGAAGAGTTTGTTGCAAATTCATTCACGAAGAGTATTTTGGGGAAGAAAGCTTCTTCATGGGTGTGAAGATATTTTTGGGAGAGATTACAGAGAGGATTGTTGGAATAAATTTTTTGGTTGTAGATTTACATTGGAGAATTCTAGTGAATTCTATTGTGGTTGTGGACTATCTTCTTGATTGGAATCACTATACTCTTGAAGAGAAGCTATGGAAGCTTTGGAGGAGAATCTACATCAAAATTTCCATTACCTGAAGCTTCATCACCAGGTTTTCTTTTGTGTTTCTATTATGTTCTTGGTTTGCTTATAAAATTGTAGTGGTTAATATTTTCTTGTTAAAACTATTTAGGAAAAGAGAGTTTGATATTAGAAGAAAGAAATTAAATAATTAAATTTTGAACTTTTTGTTGTTCCCATGAAATTTCTTCAGGGAAATTGTACAAACCTCTGCAGAATTTAATTCATTTGAGGAAACTATTATTTTTGTTCTCAAATCAAACCTAGAGGTTGAACAACACATGTAGATTGTTTTAGAAATTTTAATTCAATGTAGATAATAAATTTATTTCTAAAACCTCTATAGAAATTGCAGTGGAGAAACCTAGAGGATTTGAAAACTTCTAGTTATAATTTAGATTCCTTTTAGTTTTCTCATTCTTATATTGTTTAGGAATTCTAGAAAATTGATTAAAAGAATCAGTTTTGAACCTCTGTAAATTTAGGAATGTTCTCTAGAAAATTTTATTTTCTCTTCTTGTAGATGGTTGTTTTTTTTATAATTTGCCCAATTTAACCAGTAAGTGAAATTTTGTGTAAATATATATATATATATATATATACATTATATGTATTATACTTTTGTATATATACATATAATAGATATATATTCATTATAGTATTGAGGATTTAATTTATTTTTGTAGAAATCACCGTTTGTACGACATTCTTGGGAAACGAATTCTAGAAAAATTCTTTGAAAATGTAAAGTTGTGGGTTCTTTTAAAAAAAATTTATTTATATTGGTGGTTGGTGGGGACGAAGTACCCCCACCACCCACTGTACCTCCTTAAAATATAGTTTTGATTTCAAATCAATTATATCTTATGTTGATTATAAAATGAAAAGGGAAATTTAAATAAATTGTACAAGTTGATGTGTTAGTTGTGAAACTAAAAGAAATTTTCTTGCATGGGTTTATGTTGCTTTTAAAGTAGTTAGAAGATTGTTTTGATAAAATTAGAATTTTTCCCTTCCTTGTAATAGTAAAGGAAAATAATTTATTTTATTTAATTATTTTGTTAAGGCAATTGATTATTTACTCTGAAAAGTAATATATAGGGAAATGGATTTAATATATCCAAAAATAGCGTATTTCCTTGCCTTTGCTTATGGTTATTATTTTTCCTTACGTTCATGATTGGGGGAAAAAGGGTTATTTGAGTTTTAAATTTGTAAGTCTTCCAGAGAATGTGGGTTGTTGCTTTGTTAAGTCAACTGTTCATATTTTCCCTTGGGTAGTGTTATATGTGATTTGTTTCCTCCAAGTGTTTGGAGTGAGTTTCCTTAATTGTTGCCTCCTAGAATAGGAGAGATTGTGTTGTGTAGTTTGTAAGAACTTGAGTTACCCTTGGAGTTTAGTTTTGTATAGTGTGTTTTCCATTAGAAGAGTGGCTTATATTAGGTGTCGGAGCCCAAAGAGGTAACCTAGGTAAACTTCAAAAGTGCTTTAATCAAGTAATAATTAAAGTAGTGTACTTAGATGATTTGGATGCACTTCACACTAATCAAAATAAATTAGCCTCACTCATAAACACAAGGGCTTGTTTAGACTTGGGATGAGTGGGAAGGCCTAGAATGGAAAGGTCAACTATCTTGTCCTTACGAGAGGTAGTTGATTTTGCATGAGTAAGCATGAGGGCTGGGATTTGTTAGAGGTCACTAGGATTACCAGAGCCTATGAAGAATGCCCATAGGAGATCTCATGACTAACTGTGCAATGACACTCTATCTAGGATAACATTGGGGTTTTTGTTATGTGTATGGATTCCTTATCATACTTGATCAATTTTATGTCTGGAAGCAATGTGACCATGTTAGTGTTAGACTTATATTGTGCATGTGTTTGGTTGAGTCAGTATGTGTCAGTATGAGTCTGTCTTTGATTAGAGGTTGTAGATCTTTGTCCATGTTACGTTGTTACTATCTCCTAGCATGAGGGGTGGGCCTTCGGGTACCACTTGGTTGGGTGGAACATGCACCATACACCGTTGGGTCCCCCTTTATCTTCAATACTTGGTGGCGAGACATCCAGTTGGACAACTTGCGGTTCTTTCTATTAATTCAAGGATTGTTATATTTCATATTGTAATAAGCTATTTTACCCCTCATGTATTTATGAGGTGGAATTATGTAATTGTAACACTTTTGTATTATTGCCTCATTCTGGGAATGAGTGATGTACCGAGTTGATTAAGTAATGAATTTATATCATGGTTGTTTATCCTCTTATCTTATGTTGTTTATGTATGTTGTATTAATGCTTACTACATGAGTAATTAAATGCAATGGTTTTAATGATGTATGTTGTATCTGTTTAGGTAATCTCGGTTACGTAGCCTTAGGGGATGTTATCAATTGTAGATGAACATGTATGTTTAATTCACTTTAATAAAAAAAAATTAGTACACTTTTATTGTGAATTGAAACTTCCTCTAGGGTTGTGTGGCAGGGCATTACATAAATGTTAAAACAGTCAATCTTCTTGTAAATGATCACCATAAAAAAGTCTGAGTTACTTTTGAACAAATTTTTTTAGGATCTTCTACCAGTGTTTATTATTTAGGGTGCTCACACATAGTGGAATACCAAAATAATCTATAGGAAGAGTGTAAATATAAAAATGGAGAATGTTAGGAATTATATTATGAAATAACCTAGGAGTGTTAAAAATGGTGTTATACTTTCCCTCAATAATATTTTTTCTAGAAACAACTAGGGGATTATCTAAGCTTGCTTGAAGTTAACCACCTCATTTATTCTAGTGAGACCCATCTAAGGAGTGTCATCATTGAATATGAGGTGATTCTAAGAATCCAAAACACAACCCCTACTCCAACCTTGAATAAATCCCATTTCCTTGTATATCTTCATTAGCCTATTAACAACCCCAACCATTAACATAAAGAGATTACGGGAAAAAGAGTATCCCTACCTAACTAATTTGAAGTAGAAAAGGTAGGCATGGTAGATCCTTTAAATAGAATAATAATAGAAGAATAAGACACATAAATCATGACCCAAGCGATGTAGTCTAAATGAAAACCAAAATCTAAAAGCATAGATTGGACAAAAGATCACCTAACTTTTTCATATTTATTAGACATATGTAATCTAATTAGCCTGGCCTTCTCCTTAGAAGAGGATATGGAGTGAATAAATTTAGTTTCCACCACAATCCCTTCAACAATCTAGCAACCTTAAAAAAAAACCCTACTCCATAGAAATTACGAGATCTAAGAAATTTTTCTAATTTTCTAAAATTAGCTTAGTTATAATCTTGAGAGTCATATTACACAATGTAATGGAAAAAAAATCTAAGGAATTGAAACCTTTTTTTGGAATTAAAGAAATGTATGTGGAATACAATTAATGTCAATATCCTCCTCACCTAGAGCTAGTGCATCCTCCTTTGTAAGAAGTGAAGAGTAGAAATCTACCACCTCCTTTGAAATATATTAGAAAGAGTTTAATTCTTCCCCTTGGGCTGAAATAAGAGAAGTAATAATGTTTCCATATCTTCTATTTTTAAAATAATTATGGAAAAAAATCTCTATTTTTTGTCCTTTTTGTGAGGCCAATCAATATGAGATTTTTATTTCAAAAACATTTCCTCAATAATCTCCCATTTAATAAACACCCTAGAATATCTAGTCTCTTGCTAAAGAAAATCCAAAATCATACCCTCCTTAATTCTGAAAGTGACGTTGTGAAGTTGATCTTGTACGTTCTTTTTCAAAAGAAAAATATTCCCAAAGGAAAGATCTATTCCATTTTTTTATCTTGTCACTTACAAGATGCAGCCTCATGAAAATTGAATATAACACTTCCAAAGGTAATATTTCCTTCAGACCACCACATCCCAACCAAGTAGTGCAAGCTAGGATCATGAATCCATATAAGCTAAAATTTAAAAGAAGAATTTTTAGAGATATAAAACAAAAAGAAAGAGAAATTTAGCATCCAACTATTAGATCCTTTCCATCCCAAGATTTTAGAGGAAGAATTCTAGCTATTCCTAATCTAATGGTCAAATATAAGGAATCTATCAAGTCTATCTTAAATAGAACCCTCCCCACACTTTATATTATAGAAGGTGAAATTACCATTATTTAGTTTTTTTGAAGTATGAGAATCTTTTCTATTTTCATTGATGTCAATAGTTCTTTTTTGTTGTGTTAATGTCAATAGGTCTATGGAGATGCTTTGATTTGTTTCATTATGTTGTCATTAAACTTAGTATCACTGATGCCAACCATTAGTGTTGCTTTTATGAGAATGTGTTTGTGATGTTTAACCTCCTGTGTGGTTGAGATGTTATAGAAGTGTTCCAAGTGATGAGTTTGAGTTAGTGGTGCTTGGTTTCTAGGTGCTTTTGATAGAATTTGAATAAAAGAGGAAACAATGTGGTGAAGAGTGTTCATTATTAAAAAGTTGTGTTTAGTGTTTTTCTCCACATCTCTTCATGGTTGAGGATTTATCTATTTAGTTTAAAGATGTTGATCAAGAGTGTTTAGAGGTATTATATACATAGTTTTTGGTTCTAGATTGTTGTGTATAGAAAGTTGTGTTCACCCGTATGTGAATTGTGAAAGTAGTGTTGTCCAGAAGAAATGGTTTTTCTTTGTGTTTATTTAAAGTTTAGTTTTTGGTCTTGTAGATTTGAGGGTGTGCTTATATTTCTTATATCTATCTTAAGTCTATTTTTTTTATGTTTTGGTGCTTTGTAAGAGTGGATTCATATATTGAAATATGTGTAAGGTTAGCTTGTTGTGTAGGATGAATATGTTCTTTGGGTGTATTATGTTGTGAAGGATTTGTTGGATTTCAAGGTTTTGATCGAATATTCAAAATTATGTTAAAGTGTTGGGTGTGGTACATGAGTTTTCTTTGATCAAAGGAAGCATGTACTTAATTGTTTAATGGTGTTAATAGAGGTTTGACCAACATTGGTTGTTTACACTAGTTACAAAAATTATTTGGTGTTTATGTAACCATGTCATGGCATGTATGAGTGGGTTTCTATCTGAGCTAAGGTGTGTTGTTGTCTTCTTTTGTTCTTTTCCACCATGGGAATGCTTAGTGTTGACCTAATTTGAATTTGAATAGTTAAGGTGGATAGCTGACATTTTCAATTGCTTTAAATGTTGGATATGGTGTATATGAGTGTTCAATTGATGGAGGGTATAGATATGATGTGTTTTGAGATGTGACAATATTCTTTCTTCTTCTTTCTTATCTAACAATGATCCATTAATAGTGAGACTTTCTTTTATTTTGTGTAGTGATCCCTCTGATAGCAAGCCTATTATATTTAATGTTGCAATTACTTTATATTGTGATCTAATCCTCACTATGGTTTTTCCCTTCTTGGGTTTTCCATGTAAATATAGTGTTCTCATGTGTTTGGATGTGTTTTCATTACTATTTTTTATTTTTACATTCTATTAATGCATGGTAAGGTTTTAATGGTTGTTTAAGGTTTAAGGATTAATGCAGATATAAATGTTAATGAGGTTTTTGATGTTTTAATGTATAACTAATTCACCCCACTCTGAGTTGTCTTTTCCATTCAATAATTGGTATTATAGAAAGGTTCCTTAGAAGAAAGCCTAAATAATTGAGGTAGATCTAGGAGGGGGCACAAGAAGGAGGCTCCTCTATTTGATGCATCTAATTATGTATTATAGAAGATCATAATGGAAGGTTTTCTTATTTCTCTAGGATTTGGAGTTTTGAAGTCTATTGAAACTAGATGTACAATACTTGCAAATGGTTCGAGTATTGATGACGAGATGAGTAAATATGAGAAAAAGGGAAAATCAAGGTATAATATTTTAAGTGATATTTCTAATTCAAAACTTGTGAAATTTATGATTCTTAAAATTACTAGAGAAATTTGGAAAAGGTTGGAAGTATCTATGAAGGAGATGATAAAGTCAAGCAAACAAAGATGTAGAATCTGAAGACTAAATTTAAGACCTTAAGGATGATAGAAGATGAATATATTCCATTAGAGGCCTTGGAGGAAAATTTGTATTTAAGAAGAGGTGGTAAGGAATGTACTAAGAATTCTTATTAAATCTTATAGTTATAAGATTTTTGCTATTGAATAATTTAAAAATTTAGATCAGTATTCTAGAGATTAGTTGTTTCGTACTTTAAATTCTTTTGAACTGAGGGAGTTTGGTCCAAGTGATATAAAAAATGAGACTACTTTTAATGTAGGTAAAGAAGAGAAGAATGGGGAATTAGATCAAGATGATGTTGATGATGTAGAATATTTTTTTGTGAGAATATTGAAAAGGGTACTAGAAAATACAAAGGTGAGTTACCTTTCAAATTCTTTAACTGGGGAAAGATTGGTCACTATGCTTCAAGATGTCCTATCAAATTTTCAAGAGATAGACCTAAGGGGAATAGAGGTAAGTCAATTAAGAAAGTTTATTATGTGAGAGAAGATGCTAGAATATCTAATGATAAGTTTGATTACCCTGATGATGAAGATGATGAATTTTTGTTCATGGTTTTAAATGATGGAAGTAGTTCTACTAAATTTGAGAGATGTATGAAGGAAAGTGGTCTAAAAATAGGTCTGGTGTCTACTTTTCATGCTAGAGAAGAGAAGAAAACTTGGATCATTAACAATGAATGCTCAAATCACATGACAAGTGATAAGAGTAAGTTTTTTAAGCTTGAGAAGTTCGAAGGTGGTTTAGTTGAGTTTTTTGATGATATGCATGTTAAGATACATGGAAAAGGTTCAATTAGTTTTGATAGAAAGCATAATATAGATGATGTTATTTATGTTAAGAGTATACAAAATAATATTGAGTGTTAGGACAATGTGTAGAGAAGGATATAATCTTGTGTTTTAGGACAATGGTTGTGAGATCTAAAAAGGATTTGGAACTATGGTTGTAGAAATAAGAAGGATAAACCAAATTTTTTATCAACCTAAGGGTAAAAATGGTCAATGATTTATGACTCAAATTAATAAATTTTGATTATGGAATAGAAGAATGTGTGACATCACTTTTGACAGCCTAGTGAGGATCATTTCAAATCAAGCTATGAGAGATCTACCAAAGATTGAAAATCCTATTAATGTTATTTGCAAGGAATATTAGATTGGGAAGCAAGCTAGCAAGAGTTTCAAAGTCAAACAACAATCCACTATTGGTCCTATGGAGTTGGTGCATACAAATATTTGTGGACCAAAAAGAATCAAAAAATTTCAAGGTCACAAGTATTTCATGCTATTAATTGATGATTACTGTAGAATGACTTGGGCTACATTTTTAAAAGAAAAATCAAAAGCTTTACATAAATTTAAATAATTCAAATCCATGGGTGAGAATGAAATGGATATGAAGATTAAATGTTTTAGATCATGTAGAATTCACATCTAATGAGTTTAACACTTTTTGTAAATATCATGGGATAAAGAGGGATTTATCATCCCCTAGGACTCCTCAACATAATGGAGCTGTGGAAATGAAGAATAGGATTGTTCAAGAATTAGTAAGCACAATGATGAAGGAAGCAAATCTATTGGATTTCTATTGGATATAATCAATTCATATTGTAATATACATACTTAATAAGGAATAAACAAGGACAAACAGTTCAAAGACTCCTATGAGTTTTTGTATGGAAGAACCCCTACTATGAAATATTTAACATTACTTGGAAGTAAATGCTATGTTAGAAGTGATGAATAAAGCTTAGGAAATTTTGATGCAATATTTGATGAAGGAATATTCATTGAATATTATATAAGAAGCAAGGCTTATTGGTGCTACAATAAGAGCCTAAAAAGGATTGTTCACTATGGAAGTCTCAAAGTGGCAAAAGACTTAAATAAAAGTTCATTAATGATAGATGTATATGAATCAGATGAGTCCTCTTGTAGTGAAGAAGAGAAAGATGAAGGTAATGAAAAATAATTTTAGGTTGAAGAGGAAAAAGGCCCATAAAATATCCCTAAAACCCCTAAGTATGTGCTAAAGAATAATTGAGAAGATCAAATTATTGATGATAAAAGAAAAGGTGTAATGAGAAGAATAAATGGTTCTATGATCGAAGAGAAAGTGAACACATGTTTACTTTCTAAAATTAAATCTAAAACAATGATTAATGTATGAAAAGATGAATATTGGATCAAGGCTATGGTGGAAGAATTGATGAAAATTGAGAAGAATCAAACTTGGGAACTTATCCCAAGACCAAAAAATAATAATGTTATTTGAACTAAGTGGGTATTTGAAAACAAGTTGAATGAGAGTGAGAAGTGGTAAGAAATAAGGCAAGACTTGTGTGTAAAAGCTACTCACAAGTAGAAGGAATAGATTTTGAAGAGACATTTTATCTAATGGAAAGAATGGAAGCTATTAAAATGTGTTTGGATTTTGTAACACATAAGGATTTGAAAGTCTATCAAATGGATGTGAATTCTGCATTTTTGAATGGTGAGTTGGAAGAAGAATTTTATATTAAAAAATTAGAAGGCTTTAATTTATTAGATAATCTTGATATGGTCTGCATTTTGAATAATTTATTATATGAACTCAAGCAAGCTTCTAGATCTTGGTATGTAATATTGAATAGGTACTTATTGCAACAAGGATTCAATAAAGGTGCCACAAATAGTAATCTTTATTTTAAAGTTGAATAAGATCAAATTTGATTGTGGTTGTGTATGTTGATGACAATATTTAGAGGTAATGAAATTATGTGCAAGATATCTACAAAAGGGATGTAGAAAGAGTTTGAGATTTCTATGTTTGGGGAGATGAATTTATTCCTTAGATTTCAAATCAATGAGACAAAGAAAGGGATATTTATTTCAAAATCCAAGTATGTCAAGGAAATTTTGAAGAATTTTGTGATGGAAGACTCTAAATTGGTATGTAATCCAATGGTTACTAGTTGTAAAATGAGCAAGAATGATGAATCTCCTAAGGTTGATTAGATAAAGTACAAATCAATTATTGGAGGACTACTCTATCTAACTACTACTAGATTGGATATCATGCATGTAGTTTGTCTTGTGGCTAGATTTAACGAAGATCCCAAAGAGTCACATGTGGCGACAATAAATAGGATATTCAAATATTTGAAGGGAAATCTAGAACATGGTTTTTGGTATCCAAAGGATACTAATTTCTCTTTGAGTTCTTATATAGATGATGATTATGTAGGTTATATGGATGAAAAAAAGTAAAAGTGATGGTGCATTATTTCTTAGAAACAAGTTGGTGTCTTGGATAAGAAACAAGTAGGATTCATTGCCATTATCTACTATATAGGCATAATACATTGCTAGAGTATCATGTTGCACATAGGTGTTAAGGATGAATAAAAAATTGAACGATATCAGAGTGATATATGATGACCCTATTTATATCTTATGTGATAATAAATATGCTATCAATATTTAAATAATCCAATAATGCATTCAAGGAAAAAGCATATTTCAATCTAGTATCACTTTTTGAGAGAAAAGCTTGCATAGAATGAAGTTAAGTTTGACTATGTTCCTACTAAGGATCAAGTTGAAAATATCTTCACAAAGGCTCTTCCTAAGGATTATTTTGAATATTTAATGGAGAAGTTGGGGGTTATTTCCCCTCCTTTCAATTAGATGAATAAGGATATGCATCATTCTAGTGGATCTCAAGATTTATTCCTTGTTCTAGACTAATGTTGGTGGCTATCCCTCAAAGGGAGTAGACAATAGAATTATTTGTTGTTGTAGTCAAGTGGAGTAAGTGTTTTAATACTATGGATATATGTAGTGGTTTCTTTCTATTTATGTATTTTACTATCTAGAAAAGGTGTGAAGAAAATAAAATACAGTAAAAGAAAAGGTAACTTTGCAAAGAAGTTGTTGTCCCTTATAGGTATTACCTTTAGGAGAGAAAGAATATGTGTGATTGATCTCAAAGGGGTAAGATAAGAGTGTAAATCTCTTTTCCATTGATTTCAAATGTGGGGAGAGTTGGAAAGATATTTGAAAAAAATAAATTGAAAAACCTTATGAAGTAAGAGGGAGCAACATGCGTAATGGTGTAGTATATGAGTTGGTGATCAAAATTGATTGGTTTTTTTTGTTTTTTATGATTTTTCCATGTGTTTCCATCAATAAAAAACGGGGATAATTTTGGTATTATTAGTATCTTGTGTGTTTTCATTGATGTCAACAATTCTTTTTTGTTACATTAATGTTAATAGGTCTATAGAGATCTTTTGATTGGTTGCATTATGTTGTCATTAGTAGTATCATTGATGTCAACCTCAAGTTTTTCTTTGATGAGAATGTGTTGGTGATGTTAAACCTCTTATGTTGTTGAGATTTTGTAGAAGTGTTTCAGGAGATGAGTTTGAGTTAGTGGTTCTTGTTTTAGAAGTCCTTTTGAGAAAATTTGAATAAAAGAGGAAACACTATGGTGAAGAATGTTTTTTATGGAATAATATTATTCATTTTTTTCTCAACATTTCTTCATGGTTGAAGATCTATCTGTGTGGCTCCGATATGTTGATCAGAAGTTTTTAGAGGTGTTACATCCATAGTTTATGCTTCTAGGTTGTTGTGCAAAGAAATTTGTGCTCACTAGTGTGTTAACTGTCAAAGAAATTTTATCTAGGAGAAATGATTTTAATCTACATTTTTCCATAGTTTGGTTTCTAGTCTTATGGATCTGAGATTTTCCTTGTATTTATCATATCTATATTTATTCTTCTTTTTTTTGTATTTTGGTTCTCTACAAGAATGGATTCATATGCTATAGTCTATGGAAGGTTAGTTGATTATGCAAGATGAATATGTTATTTTGGGGTATGATGTTGCAAAGGAGTTGTTAGATTTTTTGGTGTTGATGGAATCTTCTAGATGTTTTTAAAGTGATGTGTGTGGTCCATGAGTCATATTTGTTCAAAGGAATCATATACTTAATTGTTTAATGGTGTTAATTTAGGTTCAATCAACTTTGGGTGTTTATACTAATTATGGAAATTATTTAGTATTTATGGAAGCATGGTGTGGTGTGTATAAGTGGATTTGGGTATAAGTTAAGGTGTGTTGTTGTATTATTTCATTCCTTTCCACTATGGGAATGCTTAGTGTTGACCTAATCTGAATTTTCATGGTTGAGGTGCATTGTCGACCTTGCCAATAATTTTCAAGGTTGAAGATGGTATATATGAGTGTTGATTGGATTGAGGGTATAGATATGGTGTGTTTCGAGATGTGAAGTGTGAAATTGTTAAATTAGTAATGAGCTTTAATGCCTAAGACTATTAAAAGTAGTGAGAAGGTTTCTACATTCTATAGAGATGTTGTGAATGTTCTGGTCAAGTAGTGGTGGATCTTTTTATTTCTTTGAGATGGATTTCTCATTATAATAATATTCTCTCTTCTTATTTCTAATTGGGTAGTGAGCCCTCTCATAGTGAGCCTATTGTACTAGGCATTGTAATTACTTTATATTATGAGCTAGTCATCACTGTGGTTTTTCCCTTAGGTTTTCTATGTAAATCTAGTGTTCTCATGTATTTGGATGTGTTTACATTACTATTGTGCATGTTTACATTGTACTAATACATGATAAAGGTCTAATGGTTTTGGTGGGTTTAATGATTAATGAATATTTGAATGTCATTAAGTGTTTTGATGTTTTAATGTGAACGGTAAGGTAAAATATGGGGATGAAGGGGCAAACCTTTTCCTCATATTCTACCTCATTCATTCAAATATGTCCTAAGAACCCTAATAAGATTGACTATCAACCTTTATGGGTGATTGAATACACAACTAGGAGGACTTAGGAAGGGGTGTTCTATTAGATTAAGGGGTTCACCACCAAGCAAATTCTTGGAAACAATAATGTTTGAAAACATGTTGTGATATGAAAAACACTTAAAATAAGAAAAATAAAGCTTCTTAGTACTAAAAATGAACAACTCCAAGTTAGGGTATGTGTACCTAGGAAGACTGGAGATTCCAAAAGGATTTTGAAAATGCAAAAAAACTGTTGAAATATGCATGGGAGGACTAAGATGCCTTTACTCGTATCTTAGTCTTGATATTATTTTTTGAGGAAAACACAAAATATTCAGATAACGAAACATAATCCCGCAAAATCATTGAAAGATTCCACCTAGAGGACTAAGATGCCTTTAATCCCATCTTAGTCCTAATGTGAATTTTTGAAAAGTGGGAATGTGATCCTAAGCTCCCAGATCTATAATTACTTCTTCTCAAATCTCAAGCTCTAGAATAGTCGAATTTGACGTGTAGGTGAGTTTGCGTGAAGATGACAACTTTGACAATGCATTTTTGGAACTTTGATAACTTTTCACTCCAAGTGATCTTCAATTCTACAACCTAGATCTACAAATACAAATGGGTAAAATGGAAAAACTTGTTGATTGTTAGTGAATGGGGGTTTGTAATACCCCTCCATTTTGATTCTTGTTCAAATTGCTTTATGTTATGTTTGGTTGCAATTACTTTGATACTGGATACATTTTGTTATAATGCTTTGATTTCTACTATTGAGCGACAACATTATTGTGGGATGTAGTTATCTGATTATTGTTTCACATGCATTATGGATTAATGATCTTGTAGAGTTAACATGAGATGTTATTATGAGATTACTGGATTATGATGGAAGTGTCAGTTTCAATGAGTGTATTGGTGAAGAGGACGGTTTCGCATCACTCGCTTGCGAGCGCCCTGCGAATTCGTAATTCTTTCTTCATGGTGTGTATTATATGCTGGATATATTGTATGATGTTGTTTACTTGGTTGCAGGATTGCAGGTACATGACATCGACTCCACCTGGTTTCACAGGTTTGAGCATGTCGATCCAATGGTTAAGTTGAATAGGAGATAGTAGTTAGGTAATATGTGTCAAGTCTATACCCTAGCCTTAGTGTGTCGTCAGTTGTGTGTGTCGAGTCATTGTCTGTCTTGCTTTGATGTTATTTAATTCTGAAGCATTCTTGATTTGAAAATAGATATTTAGAATAATTGCATTTAAATCATGTTGATGGTTATTTAATTTAATAATGCAATGTGGATAAAAATTTATATTTAAATTAATTAATTATATTTAATTTATTTAATTAATTAAATTTAATCAAAGGGGTTGAATTTAGTTATTAAATAATTAAATTAATTAATTAAACGTGATACAAGAGAATGGAAGGAAATAAAAGAATTAAAATTAAATTTGGAAATTAATTCCAACGTGTGGGAATTAAATTAGAAATTGTAATTAAATGTTTATTTGGGAAATTAGTTGCAACTTTGAAAATTAATGTATTATTTGATATTGCATTTTAAATTGAAAGTGGGTTTTTGAAAAGTGAAATTAAAATTGAAATTGAAATTGAAATTAAAAGTGAAATTGAAATTGAAAATTGAAATTGAAATTGAAATTGAAATTGAAATATCTAATTTGCATGTAATGTGAATTAGGGTTGTAAATATTGAAATTGAAATTGAAATTGAAATATCTAATTTGCATGTAATGTGAATTAGGATTGTATTAGGTATTTTTGATTTATAAAGAATACATGTTTTAATTTTAGGGCAGAAAAATCTTTTAGAAAGAGAAAAATACATTTTTACAGTAGGGAAAAAATTTTGGAAAATTTGCACAAGGGTTTGAAGAAAAATTTGATTGTAGAATTGATTGAAGGAAAGATTGTTTGCATTTGTTGGATTTTGGATTGGATTCATTGGAGGATTGAAGAAAATTCAGGAAATCTTTGGAGGAGGCTTGCATAAAAAATTCATCTCTTCCTGTAGCTTCTTGTACCAGGTTTTCCTCTTTGTGTTATTATTGTTCTTGATTGTTTTCTTTAAAATAGTAATGATTAAAGATTTATTTGTTAAATCTATTTTAGAAAATAAATTTGATATTAGAGGAAAATAATTAAACAAATTTACAGCCTTTGCTTGTGAAAATTCTTGAGTGAAAATTGTGAAAACCTTAGTTGAACTTAAATTATTTGGAGAAATTGATTTTATTGTTATTGAAATCAAACATAGAGATTGAACAATGCATTTAGAATGTTTTTAGAAAATGAAACCCTTTGTTATTATTAAAAATCGGATTTTAAAATCTACACTATAGTTATATTTTTATGGTAAAATGGTCTGGTTGCGCCACCTATAACTTTACTTTCACAAACTGGGTTTTCAAGAAATTTAAAGGGTTTTTGCATTTTGACGTTTTCTTACCCCTGTACAAAAATCTCAAATACCCAGATCGCAGTTTTTGAGTTATGCTTAAAATATGAGACTGCTGTTAAATTATTTTTCCATGGCTGTTTTGAAAATAAAATAATAATAAATTGATATTTATGAATATTAATATTTTATGTATTGTTATTATAATATTAAAATATTATTTAATAATATTTTATATTATAATTTATAATACTAAGGTATTATATTTATTTATATTATTTTAAATAAAATTTATATATTTGATTAGTGAAATTAATATTATAAACGTATGGGGAAATTATTGTTTATTTTAAAATGGCATGTTAAAGTTTAATTGAAGGAGTTAAATATTTGATTTAGATAATGCATAATTTAAAATTTAATTGTGGAATTTAAATTCATGTGTGGAAGGTCCAATTATTAATTTGATTTAATTGGAAAAATATATTTATATTTTGAAATATTGATGATAAAGGGTATTTTATTTTGAATTAATCAATTTGATATTTTGCAAAAGATAGAAGATATGTTAATGATTAAATATATTTAAATATATTAATTTATATTTAGTAGATATATAGTGAAGGTATATATCCATTTGAGAGAATAAATAATATTTTATCTTATTTTATTCTGTTGTTTGCAAATTGGGTATTATTAGTGTTTTAAAAGAAATGATTAGTATGTGTAGAAAATGTATAGAGAAAGATATTTTTTAATAGAAGTAATTATTTGATTTAAAAGAAAATATTTATTTTGTTAATATGATTGAAGAAAATATATTGAAATGTATATATATATATCCATGAGTATTTTCAATCAGTATTTACCTTATTTTATTTGAGTGCGTGTAATTTAACTTTGCATGAAGAATTTAAATGATAAGTTTTGAATGTATGGTCAAAATTGATAAGGAAAAGGATATTTAAATATATTGAAGAATTATATAAATATTTATATTTAAATATTTGTTTTAATTATGATATTTAATTATAAACAATATGAATGCGTGGCCAAATAAACAAGCCAAAAGATATTTTTATACATTGATGAAATTTCATGTTTTTAAATAGATGGTTGATGAGACATAGACTCGGGATAGAAAATTGGAAAAAATTGTTTGCAATAGTGTTAGGTTGCATTATAAGTAAATTTAGGAACTAACTACATTGATAAAGGCAAATAGTTATTATGTTCTATTTAGTTCCATAGAGAAATCTAGTCATTGTGAATGGAATATTAATGGTGTCTATATAATATGGAGCATATATATATATTCAGTGTAAAATTCATTATCGTATCTTATTTTAATGAGATGCATGCAATGTATTATTGAATAGAGATTTAAAAATGGATTGATTAGTGTATATGGAAAATGGATAGAGAAACAATATGTTATTATATTAAAGTGATTGAATGTTTTAAATAGAAAATTGAATGAGATGTAAGATTTGGTTAGAAAATGGAAAAAGTTTACTTGCATGGATTTGTGTCGATTTAAAAGTAAATTAAGAAGTTGTTTTATTGATGAAGCAATCAATTATGTTATTTATTAATTTCTATTTAGATTAATTGAATCATTGTGATTGGATTATGAAAGAGATATGGATTTAGTATATCCAAAAGTAGTATCTTCCTCATGCTTATCTTAAAAGATTTAATTCTTTGTATTCAGTAAAGGGAAGTAAGTTTAATTGTTTTAGATTTCCAACAATGAAAAGGGAAATAGGGGTTATGATTATTTTAGATGATCTACTTATCATGTCTTTGACTTTGTCAACACTACCTATTGAATGAGTATGGATTTAGGAAATCCAAATATTAGATTTGATTGATGACTTGAATGCTTTTGTTGCTATGTCGTCAGGTTGCATTGTTAGTTTTGGGATTTAGTGTTAGTCCTAAATTATAAGTCTTCCAAAAGAACTTAGAGGATAAGGGTTGTTGAATCTTTATGCCATCTTGTTGTTTTCCCTTGGGTAGTGCATGTTCAGTTTTACCCGGTTTTCATGAACGGGGATGTTTGCACCTCCTTGGTTTAGGAGCGGATTATGGGATCTGTGTCTCCTTGTATGGAGTGACCTTATTATGTGGTTTCATCTTGTTGCCTCCTGTGAAAGGAGTGGACTATGTGTTGTTGCCTCCAAGATGTTTGGAGTGAGATTTTTTCTACCTCTTGTGAAAGGAGTGGACTATGTGATTGTTGCCTCCAAGATGTTTGGAGTGAGTTTCTATTATTTGTATCCTCCTTGTGTTGGAGTGGATTATAATGCCTAGTTGGTATGCACTTGTGGTTCCCTTGGTGGATTGTTTGGATGTGTGTTGTCGAATAGAAGAGTGGCTTCTGTTAGGCACTAGAGCCCAAAGAGGTAAACTGGATAACCTTCAGGAGTGATTTAATCAAGTGATAATTTAAATAATGTACTTAGAAGATTAGGACTAACTTCTCACATTAATCAAGATAATTTTACCTCACTCATAGACACAAGGGCTTGTTTAGACTTGGGATGAGTGAGAAGGCCTGGAATGGCAAGATCAACTATCTAGTTCTTGCGAGAGGTAGTTGATTCCGCATGAGTGAGTATGAGTGCCGAGATTCGGTTGAGGCCACCAAGATTACTTGTGCCGGAGCCTATGAAGAATGCCCAGAGGAGATCTCATGACAAACCTTGAGATGACACTCTATCTATGACAACTGTTGTTAATTATTTTATGTGTATGGTTCTGTGAGCATACTTGATCTACTTTATATCTGGAAGCAATGTGACCTATGTCAGTAATGTTGGAGTTGTACTTGTATTGTACTTGATTTGTACATGTATTGTATTTGATTTATACTTATGTTGTACTTGAGTTGTACTTGATTTGTACTTGTATGGTGAATGAGTTGTACTTGTTGATGGCATTTATTTGGTTATGTCAGTTTGAGTTAATATGAGTCTGCCTTTGGTTAGAGGTAGTAGAATCTTTGTCCATGTTACTTTGTTACTATCTCCTAGCATGGGGGGTGGGCCTTTGGGTACCACATTGGTAGGGTGGAACATGCACCAAAACCATTGGGTCCCCATCGATCTTCAGTACTTGGTGGCGAGACATCCAGATGGACAACTCGCGGTTCTTGTTGTATGATCTTGCATTGTAATATTTTAATTTGTATAAGTTATTTTATCCCTCTTATGATTATGAGGTGGAATTTTGTAATTGTAACCTTGAGTACTATTGCCTCATTCTGGGAATGAGTGATGTATCTATTGGATTAAGATAATGTTTATGAGATTGTATCTTGGTTGATTATCTTAATATGTTATGTGGTATTCTTATGATGTATGATGTTTATATCATAAAGTTCATAAGGCTATGGCTATATGTAATATGTATGTGTGGGTTTAAGTAATCCTAACCTTGTAGCCTTAGAGGTTGTTGTTAACTAGTAAGTGAATGTGTATGTTAAATGCACTTTATAAAAAAAAATTGGTTCGCTTATGATGTTAATTGCAACTTCCTTTAGGGTTACTTGGCGGGGCATTACAGGATTTGCCTTGGTCAAACTCCTTGTTGGTAATTAAACCTTGAAATGAAATAAAAATGATGAAGTAAATGGTGAATGAACAACATGAAATGCTATAACTCACCAAACCCTTGAAAATGATGCAAAATTTTATGTAATGGTTGCAATGCATATGGATCTTGAAATGATTGATATATATGGACTTGAATTACTTTCTTGCTTATATCAAAACCCTACATCACAAGTGTTAGCACAACAACATACATGATGCAAGAAAAATATTTGAGATGATGCTTGAAACTTGATGATGGCTCCAATTGCTTGATAAATTTCTCTTGAATGCTCTTGATCTCAAAAAATTTCCCTAGGAATGAATACTCTAGTTGCTAGGATGAAAATGAATGAATGAATGAACATTGTGTTTATTCTTATTTATGCTTAATATCCAAAAATTATGTCACACCAAGCTAACATATGAATTCAAAGAATAAAGGAAGTTAAATCCTGCCAAGATTTAAAATTAAATCCTAAAAATGACTCAAGGAGGACTAAGATGGCCTATGTGGCATGTTAGTCCCAAGTGATGAAACTTGGGGCATAAACACCAAAAAGGGGCCCAAAATAGATGCCTCAAAATTATGGTCCCAAGACCTCGAGGGGATAAAGACACCCTTAGTGGCATCTTAGTCCTGAAAAGAAATCAAGGACACACCAATCAAAGTCATTACGGGGTTAGATATGCTTTGAAGAATGTCAGGATTTACTAGAAAAGTATGTCATTCATAGGGCTTGATGATATAAAATAGGGCCAATTAAGCCATAAAGAAGGATAAATAAAGCAAGGAGGGCCCAAACAAGTGTGAAAATGCAAGTGTATGCATTTTAATACACTACATATATCCCCCACTTTAGTTAGAGGATGAGCTTTCCTTAAACTCATACTAAAGTATCCAACCACACAATCAAGAGGGGTTCAAATGTACAAATGCTAGTAAGATACAATAACAACATTCAAGAGGGTGTCCATGCCCCTAGAATCAAGATCCTATGGTAAACCAACATAGGCCCAAAGGAACACACTTGTGGATGATATATGAAGCCAAAATCAAATCACAAACATACATGATCAAAGACATGAAAAAGGAAAAAGGAAAAGAACTACAATGGATCAAGCTTTGACTGGTCGTCCAACACGATTGATCGGGTCTAGGCTTGAAGAGGGTTTACAAGTGGAACATGTTGTCCACTATGCAAAAAAAACACATGCTCATGAGGGCTAGTGGGAACTAGTTGTCCACTAGGTGAGCCCCAAGTCCATATCAACGTCATACCCCCATGACTATGATAAGGAAAAAAAGGAAAATGCATGCTCACATGGGCTAGTGAAGCTAGGTGTTCACTAGGTGAGCCCTAAGGGGGTCCATATCAAAGACATACCTCCATGACTTTAATAGGGATGAAAGGAAACATAATGCAACAAGAAAGAGAGAGGATTCTCAAAGGGATTTTTTTTAGTTCATACGAGGTTTTAATCTTAGTGGACAGCATTCCTAATGTCTCCAAGAGAGGACTAGTCAAAGGATAAAAGATTCACCACTTATGGGATGTAGTGTTTCACACCACCACTAAGGGGAATATGATATGTTGAGATAAGTCACACTCTTAAATGACATTACTCCCAATATCATGACAAAGAGGAAAAATAATCATATGAAGAAAGAAAATCGTGTCAAGGAATATGGAAAAGCAAATGCAAATGAAGTCATGTTAAAATAATGCCAATGTATGTCCCCACTTTAAAGAAATTGCTAACACCAAATTGTGAGTAATTACTTTAAAGTAGAAAAACATGGAAAATAAAACAGAAAAGAGGGTTTCCCCTTAGACACACATAAGGGATCTACGGATTCAGGGTCAATATCTATCTTTTTTACAAAGGATATTAGAGAGATTGAAACTAACATCATTCCCCAAATACACACAAAACTAGAAGAATGGTTAGAGAGAGTGAAAACAAAGAAAAACCTTTTGGATCAACATGGAAGAGACATAGGGTGTCTCAATTCCTTGTGTCATCCCCAAATGAAAGACACAAAACAAAAAGAAAAAAGAAGAGAAAAATTTGTTGGGTCAACATGGAAGAGACATATGGTGTCTCGACACCTTACATAATCCCCAAAAGGAACACACGCACAAAAAAGAAAAAAAGAAAAGAAAGAACTTTTGGGTCAACATGGAAGAGACATAGGGTGCCTCGACACCTTACATCATCCCCAAAAGGAAGACACAGAAAAAAAAAAAAAAAAGATAAATGAAAAGCAAAAATCCTATGACATAGAGAAGAATGAAGGTACAAATAATGAAATGCACAAAGAGAGAGAAATATCAAACAAAAAATCACGGGGATCATGATACACACATGAGAAGAAAAAGAAAAATAAAAAGACCAGTAAGGCACATGCAAATCAACCATCCATCAAGTCATTTGCATCCTAGTCTTGTTCAGTATATGAAGAATACAAATCACTAGTAAGAAGGATCACATCAAGTGCAGCACTAGGAGAATCACCAGGTTCCACACATGGTGAATCACTTAGTTTAGGAGGATCACCATGGTTGTTGTCAATTCAGCCCATGGATGAGGAAAATAACAAATTCAAATCATTATGCACTTTCTCATTGATTTTAATTGTTTCCTCATCATCATCCAAGTTAAGCACAACTGGAGGATGAATGATAATACCCATAGAAGTTTTTGATCATTGTTGTGTTGGATTTGTAGTCTCGGATAAGAGAGGAGGTTCATCGTTTATTTCTTCTATAAAGTTTGGATTTTTTTTTTCAATGTTATTCTCATTATTCATCTTTCAAGCAATAGCATGATGTTTACGCCTATGCTCTCTAGTAGTGAGATTTATTTTATTATGATTTATATATTGTGTGGGAGTGGGTGAATCAACCATAGGTTCCTTTTCTTCTTGTGAAGAAAGAATGAAGGAAACCGTGGAAAGTTGTTCAACCACTTTCTCTTTGGGTTTATAATTTTTCTTGACTTTTTGGGTTTTCTCTTGGTCTCTTGTAGGAAACAAGTAAGGGTGTATTTATGGATGGGTCATGGTTTTTTGGAAGAGATTTAGGACTATCTTGTTGAGGTGGTGGAGGTTAAGCATGGGTGGATATTTGATCTTGGGTGAAGCCAAGTTTTCAAGGGATAGTCTAGTTATGCACTTTTCTTTGAACTTTTCATAGGATAGGAAAAGGAAGTCTTCACACTATCTTATAGGTTCCATGGGTTTAGGCTAGAAATAGTCTAAGGAAGAGTTTCCATGGGAAGACGGGGGTCTAAATCCACTATGGTTCATGATGAATATTTTATTTCCTACTGGAAACTTTAAGCACTTATGGACAACAAATGGGATCCCATTCATGGAGAGAAGCCATTTGTAGCATAGCTTGACATGAAATTGGTCTGAATTAGAGATGATAGAAAATTATACATTTGATTTCTTAGGTCCTACTTTGAAAGGTAGTTTGATCAATCCCATCATAGCATGAGAAAACCATCATGCATTTTGAGCCATGATTTTGGTTTATCATATCTATCTTGAGTGAGTTCATGAACATATAAGAGTTCTTCTATGATCATATTCTCCCCACATACATGATAAATTAAAATCCTAGGAGTGGGCTTATTATTGATTATGTTGGCCATGTAAAGAGGACCACCAAGTGCATGTGTAATTATTTCCTCTAAAGAGAAAGTAATGTCAATGGATTGTTGTGTATGAGGCTTGATGTCAATCGCTCCTATCATTCTATCAATAGTACTTTGTTAATTAGTATCCATATGATTTTTGTTATCATCATCCATAGGATTTTGTTAATGATTGTTCATATGTTCATAATTTGTGTCAAGATTCATCACACTAGGATTAGTTTCGCTAGCCTTAACAAATGAAATATTATGGTTAGGCATGGGATTGGTAAATATTTGCAAGTTTTGGTTGGGACGAGCTATAGACTTATTATCTTTGTCATTCAAACCTCCAATCTGGATATGATTGGCATCAATGAGTTCTTGCACAAGGTGCTTAAGATACTTGCAATGTTTTGTGTCATGTCCTTTTTGTTGGTGATAAGCATAATAGGAATTATTTCTAAAGCTCATAGGTAATTGTCTGCTAGGGTCAAGGAGTCAGACCAGAGGTAAGGTAATCATTTTTTTGGCTAATATTTGGATCATGATGTTGTGAAGGGTGTTGAGTAAGGGAGTAAATTGTCTTTGCAGTTCCCTAAATATATAAGGATTACTCTTCTTTATAGTGTCTATTTGGATATCAATGGGTTGGGTAAGCTGAGAGGTAGAATTTAGTTGAAGGAAACTCTTATGTTATCTTTTGAAAGGTTGATAGGTGTTTTGGTTGGAGGTTTTGGGTTTTTCAGGACGAGTAGGGGAGGTTTTTGGTTCACTAGAACTTATAGTATTTTGATAATCTCCAAGGGTAGTGTATAGGTGCATGAAGGAAGGAAATTTCATCATGGTGAGATTTTCCCTTATCTTGTTATGTAAGTTTTATATGAACATATTTTGGAGATAAGAATCGAGAACCTTCATACTGATTTGGAAATAAAGAAATTGATAACTTGAAATAAAGTTAATGAATTTTTCACCTTCATTTTGCTTGCATCTCATCAAATTAGCCAATGTTCTTTTGAGAACTATGTGCAGTTGGAAATGGTTGATAAAAGCCTCAAAAATTTTATTGAATGGATGAATTGAGTTATTAGGTAATGTGGAAAACCAATCTAAGGACATGTCTTTCAAGGATTGAGGTGTAACACCCCTCTATTTTTCTTTCTAGACTAGACAGTGTGTCCTTGTTTTGCTTTGATTTATGTTTTAGGATATTCAGATACTTTATCTTGTGTGTGTATTTGATCGCTATTTATAGAGTGATGACCTATTTTATGTGATGTGATTTGGTTTATCTGATGATTTGTTTTACATGCTTTAATGGTGTAATGATGTTAGTTGATATAACATGTTAGTGCATATGAGAATATTTGATGTAGTCAGATCTTCAAGTAATGAAATTTATGTTATGGATGTTTGCTTAATACATGAGTAATTAAATGCAATGGATTTTAAATGATGTTTGTTATTTGGGTTTAAGTAATCTCGGTAGCCTTAGGGGATGTTATCAATTGTAGATGAACATGCATGTTTAATTCACTTTAATAAAAAAAATTAGTACGCTTTTATTGTGAATTGCAACATCCTCTAGGGTTGTGTGGTGGGGCATTACACGTGGAAAACATTTAGCCAAAAGTTTATCTTCAAGTATAAAGTCACTACACAAAGTAGTGAAGGAATTAACCTGATTAGTAGTATCTCCCTTTCCTCCATATTTCCAAAATCTAGGGATCTCTATACCTTGTGGCACTAGAGTTCTCATTATCTCCAAGGATAATGGATTACTCATGAAATAGTATGAAGGTGGACCATTTTGAATTTGATTGATGGTAGAAACTTGACGTTGAAGGGATGAAAATCTATGCAAGAGATGGTTAATGATGGGATAATTTCTTGTGCTATGAGATGGAGGTGAATATGGTGGTGGTGTGTATGTGTTGGAAGGAAAAATGAATGAATTTCTTGTGGGAAAAGGTATGAGATTAGATTCCATATAAATATAAGGAGCACTAGTGGAAATGTGTGAGGTAGGAGGGATATTTCTAGTTGGTTGAATTGTTATGGTCACTTGTGGAGTTGTGTAGGTGGGAATGGATGCTATGGTTGAAGAGCGAGGAGTGAGATTTCTTGCTTGAACATTTTTTGAGGTTATAGCACCATTAGTGGTGAAAGGAAGATGTTTTCCAAATATATGAGCTAAGTTATGCATAAATTCCAATCCTTCATTGCTTTCCATCATGGGGTGGATATTATCTATGGAAGGTATAACAATGTTGGAAATGTTTTTAGTACTCACACTATCTTGTAAATGGGCTAGTTATTCATGCATTTTCATTATGTTTTCTTGAGGAATATGATCAACGATTGTTTGAATGCTTGGTGTAACACTTGTAGGTAAGGTAGGTATGGAAAAGGAGGTGTTAAAGGTATGGTCCATACATAGTGAACTATTACCAATACAAGAAGTAAGAGAGTTTGATAACCCAAGATCCATGAGTGTTTTATTGTGGGATTCCATGAGTCTTGCACTTTGTCTAACCACAATATTAGTAGTGGGTCACCAAGTACTACAACTAATACAAGGAATAAACCATGGGAAATATAGTAAACACAATCTCCTATGCTTGCAATTACACATGAAATGAAAGAAATTGGAAAAAAAAAATTTTTGGAAAATGAAATAGAAAAATGAAAGTAGTCCACATAAACACAAAATAAAATATTCAGAACTTGAAAACTAGACAACCAAAGTCAATAGGGACTAAGATGCCAATAAGGGCATTTTAGTCCTCCCGATGAGATCTGGCAGTTTCAAAGGCCGAAATATGAAGCAAACAACAAGGAGATGATTCTGAGAAGAAAAACTTGAGGGACTAAGACACCAATACGGGCGTTTTAGTCCTAGAAGAGGTTTTTTTGAGAGAAACAAAAAAATTTGGCTTGAAAACAACTTTCTTAGGTTTCCAATACAAGGACCTAATGTTTGGAAACAAAAAATGATGAAAATAGATGCAAAGCAAAGAAATGATAAAAAAGTTGTTGAATGCAAGATGTGAAATGTAGTTTTTCAATTTTAAATGGAAGAATAATGTTCCTAAATGTAATTGAGAGGATGAGCAATGCAGTTTTTATTTTTTCAATGAAATGTAATGATGCAAGAAAGGAAACCAAAAACCTATATGCACTTTTGCTAATGCAAAGATAGGAAACCATAAATAAAATTTCACTAATGCAAGATGTAAGAAACCCTAGATGCAAAATGCAATGAATGCAATCTAAATCTAGGACTCTAAAGGAATCTGAAACATAAAAGGAAGAGTGCTCAAACAAAGTCAGGTTCACCAAAATGAAACATATATGAAATAGCGGGATGAAGGGGTGTACCTTTTCCTCCTATTCTACCTCATTCATTCAAATATTTCCTAAGAACCCTAATAGGATTGACTATCAACCTCTCAAGGTGAGTCAATACACAACTAGGAGGACTTGGGAGGGGGTGTTCTATTAGATTAAGGGGCTCACCACAAAGAAAATGCTTGGAAACAATAATGTTTGAAAACATGTTGTGATATTTAAAACAATTAAAATGAGCAAAATAATGCTTCTTAATACTAAAAATGAACAAATCCAAGTTAGGGTATGTGTACCTCAGATACTTGGAGATGCCAAAATAATTATTGAAATGAAAAAATACTATTGAAATATTCCTGGGAGGACTAAGATGCCTTTACTCGCATCTTCGTCTCACTGCTATTTTTTAGGGAAAACATAAAATCTTCGAATAACAAAACAAAATCCCAAAAATCATTGAAAAATTCCACCTAGAGAACTAAGACACCTTTACTCTCATCTTAGTATTCATCTGAACTTATGAAAAGTGTGAATGTGATCTTGAGCTCTTAGATTTGCAATTGCTTCTCCTCGAATATCAAGTTTTGGAGCAGTTGAATCTGACTTGTAGGTGAGTTTTTGTGAAGATGACAACTTTGACAATGCAATTTTGAAACTTCTACAAATTTGTGCTCCAAGTGATTTTAAATTCTACAACCTAGATCTATAAATACAAATAGGCAAGATGGTAATTAAACCTTGAAATGAAATATAAATGATCAAGTAAATGGTAAATGAACAACATGCAATTAAACAACTCACCAAACCCTTGCAAGTGTTGCAAACTTGTGTGTAATGGCTGCAATGGATATGGATCTTGAAATGCTTGATAGATATGGAATTTAATTACTTGCTTTCTTAGATCAAAACCATACATCACAAATGTTAGCACAACAACATATATGATGCAAGAAAAATCTTTGACATGATGCTTGAATCTTGATGATAGCTCTAATTTCTTGATGAATTTCTCTTGAATGCTCTTGATCTCATAAATTTTACTTAGGAATGAATACTCAGGTTTCTAGGATGAAAATGAATGATTTAACCTTGTATTTCTACTTGTTTATGCTTAATATCCCAAAATTATATCACACCAAGCTGACATATGAATTAAAAGAATTAAGGAGGTTAATCCTGCCAAGATTTAAAATTAACTCCTAAAAATGACTCAAGGAAGACGAAGACACCGTAGGTGGCATCTTGGTCCAAACTGATGAAACTTGGGGCAAAGACACTAAAAATGGGCACAAAATAGATGCCTCAAAATTAGGGTCCCAAGACCTCAGGGGGACAAAGATTCCCTTAGTGGCATCTTAGTCCCAACCAAAAATCAGGGACACTCTAATCAAAGTCATTACGGGGTTAGATATGCTTTGGAAAATGTCAAGATTCACCAAAAAAATATTTCATTCATAGGTCTTGAGGATATAAAATAGGGTCAATTAAGCCATAAAGAAGGATAAATAAAGCAAGGCGAGCCCAAAAAAGTGTGAAAATGCAAGGGTATGCATTTTACTACACTACATTATGTATAACTAATTCACCCCCTCTCAGTTGTCTTCTGTATTCAATATGTTTCACATCAATTAACTTAAGAAAAGAGATATTATCACACATCAAGGATGATGGAGGCCCTAGATGACCAACTTGCCTATATTTTTTTCCCAAGATGATAATAGATTTGAAGTCTCCTATAAGTATTTGTGCACAAGAAGGAGAAAGAGATAAAATCAATCTAATATTAGACCAAAACACTGTCTTACCTAATAGATTTATAGTCAGATAAACATTGGAAAAAGGAATAACCAATCTTGATTCAAAGTAGGATTATTTCAAAGAAAGTGATTTCCTATTGGCCAACCACTAGTGAGGCATGATCTCACATGGTTCCTAAAGACAAGGAAAACCACCAAAAAAATCTTGGGAACCAACACACTAGCTAAAACCCCTCTTCAATTTTTTTGAATAAATATCTTCATATCATCCACTAAAAGTTCAATTTCTTGAATAAAAACAATATAAGGATTATAATCACAAATCATGTCTTGAGTAGCAGTTTTTCTAGGGATGCTACTCCAACCCCTAACATTTTGTGAGATCAATTTTTTTTTTGGGATGAGGAAAAGTGAGTTTCAAGTTTCTTAACAAAAAATTATTCCACTAAGGACTCTTCGATTATCTTCATCTTTTCAAAAACCTTTTTCTTCCCACCATATCCAACTTATCCATAATTCCTTTCTTTAAGATCTAATTTATTCCTAGTAGGGTTAGGGTTTTCCTCTTAGCATATTCCTTAGTCCTAGATTCTAAATCTAGATCAGTTGTTACCTAAATATTTGTATTCTCCTAAGGGATTTCACACAAAGGGTTAGCTACCATAATAGCCTCAACATCCTCCTCTATCCCTTGATCATTAGCCCAAGTCTCAATAAGGAATAATGATAGTGCACCTACTTCATTCAAAGAATCAATAGAATCCATTGTTTGTATATGGACTTGAGGTATATGAAGAGCCAAGCCCATGCCTTGTATATCCCAACTCATAGAAGAATGATCATGTTCCATTGAAGTTATGTCCTCAAAAATTTTGATAACATCAAACCTATTACCTAGACCCCCATATGTGTGGCTTTGTTTAGAAAATAAACACTCCTTTCTTTTGAACTAGATTTCATAGGCATAAACACATTTGAATTAGGCCCTTCATTCTAAACCAAATCTTTAACACTTTCTTTATAATTGGTTGCATGCATCCCAATTGGATGTTGATGTGTTCTACCTCCCAAATTAGAAAAATTCCTTTGTAAGTGTCTAGAATTGTGATATGAATGATAACAAAATGGTAGGGATTCATAGTATACCTATTCTATCCAATACACTCTCTCGAATATAATTTAAAGATACAATAGTAGGGGATTATTGAAATTAAATCAAGCAAAAGTGATTATGCTACAATGAAGGATTTATTGACATGGACCTTGGGGATTCCCCAAAACTATAGTAATACAATGCAAGATGTCATTATGCGAAAAATATAATTAAAAATAAGGCATCTAGATCCAAATAGGAATTATTGATGAAATCTCCCCAAAAGTATCAAACCCTAGATGCCATAGTTTGATAAAGAGAATAGCCTAATTATTAGAATATAGGAAACCTCCAAAAACATAAATTCACTTCTACATTCTAGTTATTATAAATATAGACCTCCAAAAAATTTAGATAGATGTGGAATCCCATAAACTTACAAATTAGATAATTCTTTAATAAATACATAATATCATCAACTACAACATCTAGAATAATCACCACCACTCAATGATCCTTACTTCTTTTGAAAGACCCATTGGGATTTGAAAAAATCTCTAGAGAATGATTATTCATGGGTTCCTTTTCCCCATGCAAAAGGAAATTAACCACACGAATATTTCTATACATTGAGGAATCCCCATAAATATTAACATTTTAAAAGGGAGTGAGAGGCTTCCCCTCAAACCCTAGAGGATTCCATTCAAGTAGTTGTAGGATTGAACACGTAAAAAATACCAAAATGTGGAGAAAGAAAAGAGTAAGGCATAGAAGAAAGCTCCCAACCTAAATTAATTAGTTAGGAATCAATAAGTTAATTTATCTGGAGGATTTTGGGATAAGAAGGATTAATTAGATACATATAGAATTTATTTAATTAATTGGCTAGGACAAGGTGGGACAAAGGAGGGGATAATTTAATTAGATTAATAATAAATATTTACTTAAATATTGTGTGAAAGGTGAAGGTTAATTTAATCAAATGAACAATAAATATTTATTTAATTAATGGCTTAAAATAAGGTATGATAGAGGTGATGGATAAATTAATTAAATGCATAATAAATATTTAGATAATTAATGGCTATAATAAGGTAACATAAAGTGTAGGTAGGTTATGGTAACATTTTAGGTGTCCATATTTTTCCCCTTTTTGAGTTGATGTTGTGACTAATAGAAGTAGCATCATTTGAAAGAAAAATAAAACATAGTGTATAAGAAAGGGATATAGAATAGTAGAATGATGCCCAAGTCTTTAGAAGGATGGGAGTTAGGTATTCCCCCTTGAGAGGATGGGTGTTCTCTCAAAATGGATGGGATAGTTGGGTATGTGCAGGATCATGATGGGCCAAAAAGTGGCGATATCTAAGTGATATGATGGCCCATGTGGCTGAAAACTTTTTTTTTACCCAAAATTGATGAAACAAAAAGGTATTTTAAAGAATCTTAGCTTTCCACCAATATAAATTATGCTTTACTTTAAATTTAATAAATAATTATTATTCATTTTCTATTTGAATTACGACTAAAGTCCTGATTGATAGGTTGATTGAAAAAATCTATAGCTTCCAAACAATATCACATTTTTTGAATCCAAACATGTGTCACATTCTATGCTTCACATACTATACAATTAAAAAAATAAAATTGAATTTCATGAAGTTTTGACCAAGTTAAGGTGGTCAGACATATGAGTTTTTATATTTTTTAAAAGTTGTAATAAAAAATTCATAATTAATTATTTACTTGGAAAAAATTATAAAAAAATATGCATCACATTGGGACATGAGTCCCCTACTTATATCTAAAATATTATAAAAAAATATTATCATTTTATTGTGGTTAGGGTGGTCAGAAAAACACTCACTTCTTATTTTTTCCTTGAAATTTAAGTACTGCTGCATTGAAATTTCAAATTTTCACCAAATAGGTTTTTTTTCTTTTTAAATAAATGTAGTAGTTTAGAAACTACATTCAATTTTCTACAAATTCTATTCTTACATTATTTTTAAATAATATAGATAAAGTATTCAAATTTTTACGTTAAGTTGCCTAACTCTGATTTTATGAATTTTATTGCCACTTAAGGGCCTATTTTTTCCATGATGATCCTGCACATATCGAGCTGGAGGATAAAAGATGAAAAGAGGAACTAATAATTATGGATGAGAGAAGATAAGGATGATGAAGATATGAATGGAGAGGGAGAATTAATGATCATAATGATGAAATGGTATAAGAAACCCAGATCATGATATGAAAGATCATGATGCCCTTATGGAAATGCAGTGTAAATACCATAATAAATTCAAACAATTATAAAACACATAAGAAATAAGAAAGAATGTATAAAAACCTAAAAAAGCCACAATTATTCCCCTTGTTAAGCTGAAATTTTATTGATCCAATTGATTGATTGATGATGAGGATGATTTTTTTCACAATAAAAGTAATGCATACCCCAACGATTATTTTTTTGATGATGTAGACAAGAAAAATATGCAAATTGATCCTACACACCTGATCTTTATATTACTAACATAATTTCTTCCTAAATAATCTCCTTTACTAGTTAATTTAGTTAAATAATATTTATTTGATTAAATTCATCACATTTCTCTCTTAATTAAGTAAATCAAATTTATCAGATTAAGTCATTCTCTTCTATTAATTGAACAAATTATTTTGTTTAATTAATCCTATAGTTTCTCTTTTAACTAAATAATTCATTGTATTTAAATAAATATCGAAAGTCATCTCCTTGAATTAAATAAATTAATCTTTATTTGATTTAATTTATCATCATCCCCCTTTGATTAAATAAATCAATATTTAATTAATTAAATCTAAAATCATTATTCCTCTCAACTTTAATTTATTTAAATCCTATAATCTAAGTCAAAAATTTCAAATCATCTAATTTCTATCCAAATTAATCAAATAATAATTAATGCTAATCTTAATCACTCTAATCCTCTATATTTTTCAACTTGCATAATAAATCAATGTATTTGATTTATTAATTCATCAATTTCAATTCAAAAGGGCATCGTTTGTGGAATATTCTTCCAATTCAAAAATCCCTCCAAAAGGGATGAGTACTTACAACAACGCATTTAAAACCTCTTACATGTCCTTTGCCTTGAGCCAAGTGGAATTTACTCCATTTCTTATTCCCTCTAAACTTGTCATCTCAATAATTTCAAATCCACCTAACCATATTTATGTGCACATTCATCCAAATGTGATCATTTCTCCTCCAATCACATGTGAAGTGGACTTCTCTCATTGATTGGTCTTTTGTCCCACATTCATCCAAATCCTTAAATATTCCATTATTCAAATCTATAAATAGAGGGATTCTCCCATTGAATTGATCATCCACAATCCAATCAAGTTTACTAAACTCATTTTCATTCACAACTTCATCCATTGCATTTGAATTTCATAGTTCTACATCAAATTCATGAAGATTATCATCACATTGCATCAAGGAATCAACAAGAATCATCAAATATCATCAAATCACATCAAGGAGTTGGGAAAGGGCTATTTTCCACATCAAAATGGCACCAATTCCCCCATGGGATTGATAGTTTGTTTATTAGATAGGATTTAATAAGCTTTTATTGTGTTATTCTTCATTTTATTTCCTACTCTCATGTTTCAATCTAATTTCAATGGGAATGTTGATTCTATCTTGCATTTTGACCTAATCTTATGTTTGTTCTTTGTGTCTATCTAGGTATAGGTTCACAAATTCACATTTTGGCTCTAGAAGGAGGGTGAATCTGGAGAAATTCATCACATTTATCTAAAAATTCTATGTTTTTTTTAATTTTTGTGTTGTCTACTAGAAACTCCATCGCTATTATTCTAGTGGCACTATATTGTTCCACTCCAAATTTCAAACTATGCCACTGGAGTCTTCCTACCCACAAAATTCAAATTTCAAACTACGTCGTGGGTTTTCCAAATTTCAAACAACACCGCTTATCAAATAGTGCAGAAATCACAATCACTGTTTCTATGTAGAGCACTGCTCTCAGTCACTAGATGCACTATATTGTGTCATTGACCTTTCCAGAATGTGTCACACCCACAGATTGTACCGATGAATTTGGGTAAAAGGTAGATTTCTGGTTATTTTGGCATGTGCCTTTTTTAATTTTGGTTATTTTGACTTTTTACTACCTTTTAGTCTATCGTTTTGCAGTATCATCCAATTTGGCAAGTTGGCTTGATCAAATCGAATAAAGAAAATGAAGACCAAGAAATATCTATAGTGTCATTATCCAGTTGTATCAAGTGTTTTTGAACAATTTAGGGAGAAATTGTAATCCCTCTTTTAAGGACTTGCTATATTATTTATTTTATGACTTACTAAATTTTTTTTGGGATTAAAAAGAACAAGACAAAAGGATATATAAAGAATCTATAACACCCCATCGTGGAACACAGGAATTGTTACATCAGTAACACTAAACAACTGATTTTTTTTTTATAAAACATTTAATAACATCATGAGATCAACAACCTACCATAAAATTTCTAGGGTTCCACAACAATGTTACCTAAGTAAAAAAATAAACGCAACACATCAAGAACTATATATATAATAAGACAACTGAATAGTCATATCTAGATTTATTACATCTATGGTTACATTACAATTTCATTTACAATAAACGAGATTGTGAAAAATCTTGATACATCACAAGTACCAATATAAAGAAACCTCATGAACATCATGAGAATTTTTAAAACAGAATAAGATAAAGGATAACTAATGACCAAGTCCACGAGCTCATACAATGATCCATCTCTACAAATGATGTTCAATCAGGAGCCTGTTACGAACAAACATGTCTCAAACAAATTCACCTACAAGGGACCCAATGGAAGATGTGGTGCGTTCCTCCCAACCGTGTGGAACTTGAAAGCCCATCACCCATGCTAGGAGATAGAACAAGTCCTCAAGCCAAAACAGACAACAAGAAGAAACACCTCACATAACATGGTTGACACACATAACCTCGCAATGACAACACCATTGACATACTCCCACTACATTGATTAAAGTCTTCACTTACTTACCAACTTCCGATACGTTACCCATGCAACCACTTCTAGGTCTGGGCCCTAATGGAAGTCACTCCTCCTATCACACAACTTCTCAAAATGTCAAAAGAATAATGCCAATATGCATAAAAGAGAAAAATTCTTTGCACAAAGACCCAAAGTCATCAGAACCATACAATAACATAAAATATCTCAATAGGTACCACATACATGCATGGCCAAGTTTATATATGTACCAACTCAACTCCACCCCATGAAATTCATGAAGTCCAAAAGTTAATTCACAAGAACACTTTAACATGCATGCTATACGTTCTCACATTTGAATAAAACAAGAACAAACATAATGAACTATCCATGATTTCAAAAACAAAATGATTGTTTAAAGCCTCAAGAAGACTTAACAAGATAACGCCTTCAACAAAATTACATAACACTTTTATACCAAGTATAAAAATTTAATAAACCACAATCACGATATACCCATATTGTCCATTTATAACAATAATGAATAAACAAAATGTCCAAGGCATATATATCTATAGATATGTATTTATATATGTTTTCAAAACACAAGAATAGATTTCTAAAGGACAGATCAATTGACCTATTCACAAGGTCCTATCTATTAGCTTCTCATAAACAAAGTAAATTATTAAACATTCCTATCAAAACCCAATATATATAAAATATATCAATTCAAAATCATTCTAACATTATTAATTCACAAATACGGTAAAGTTCCCATATTTTAAGAATGCAAGAAGATTATACATTTTTCGTAAACCAAATGTCAACTTACTTATATTCTAACTTCCATAATACCACGAATCCTAAATCAATTTCAAACGACATTACACAAATTATTCATTTCTATAAAAGAAATCAAAATAATTAAAAAAGAATAGAATTTAAATCTTCTTCACACATACACCAAAACTATCTTATCATAAAATACATCACATAGTTTAACCTCAACATTTAACAATTTGAAATAATTAGAATGTCACATTAATTTTATTTCATTTAAACTAATAAATAAATAATCCTTCTACAAAAATAATAATATAAATTTTGTTTACTAACAATCAACCATACCTATACGTAATATTTGACTCTTTTATAGATTATATAAATCTTTAACACATAATATCGATAACTCAGATAGTAATATTCATCACTTAAAACAGTCACCTTACCATAATTCCAGACCTTGATTACGCTCAAGCTATTTACTTAAAATTTCCATTACTAAAATATTAAATTATTATAGGAAATCTACAACTAATTGATTTTTTTTTTATAACCAAGACAAAATGATCTAACTGTATCAGGTAACGCATGCACAACAAGAAACTGTGAGTTTTCAAGTTTATATCCCAAGTTAAAAGACACATGCGCCCCAAGAGAATTGGCACCAAATAATGAGCGATGCCAAGTAAGTGCGATTTGACAGATCTCAGAATACTTGGAGCCAAAACAAGGGTAAAACTGAATCATAGAGAAAAGAAACGACAAAGCAATAGATCCTGCGGAATCCGCCGATGCTCATGCAATAGGAAGATAATCAATATAAATAATGGTAAATCTCCATTAGCGGCCAGGATGAGTGAACGATTAATTCATCAGAGGCTTAATATCAAGAAGACATAAAAATCAACAACGACAACATGGGTGGTATCGCCCTATTTTGTATGAAAATTAAAATGACCAAACGAACCTTGTGCAAGTGATCCAAAAGCTTGCCTAACCGAATATTGAAAGAAGTAGATAAACCTATGGTAACAATGAAATCAACATAATTTGGCTTGAAAATGTTATATTGAGAAAATAAGTAATTCGGTTCTAGCCAAAAGATTGTAATCTGATGTATTATGCAAAGTAGCAAACGTCTGTAATCCTACTTTTCAGATTCTACAATCATTCATTGCATGCATTTAAAATATTAGATTCTTCAGAGTTCGCGAACCACCGGGCTTATTCCATAGTAGGACAAAAACAACGAACTCATAAAAGAAAGGTTGAAAAGCATACCAGAAAAGATATCGAACTAGGTAAATGTAATCTCTAAAAAAAAACTCACGCCTGCAAAAAGCAAGTCTGTTATGATGATTCATATAGACAATAAAGCAACAAGAGAATACACACAATATGAATTACAGCCGAATGGGAGATAGCTAGCAACGAACAAAATAATGAGCCAATTCGATTTTTACCAGCTATTGCATGGAATGATTCCACTTAAAATAATCATGTGAATGTAACATGTGAGTATCACCATGGGTTAATGGCAGAGCTAGATAAGTCCAGAAAGGTATTTCTATTTCTATGCATGCAAAGATACAATGAATAGATAAACACCACAAGGCAACACAGTTAACCTTGACAGCCAGTATACCAAACACAGAAAGATAATGGAGAACAAGAAAAACAGATGATATGCATGAGGTTGAGAATGTGTGTGCATAGTGACTTAGAGAAGATAATACATACTGGTGATACATGGAAAGACTGAAATTTCAAATTCTATGTATGTATGACACAGGACTATGATTTCAAAGCACTTGAAAGCAGCAGACTTGTAAGACACACCAACTCACCAAGATGGAGATCAAAGACAATATTTAAACAAAGATGCAATGAACGACTATCCAGTGCGGGTTCAATTAAAATGATAGAGCACAGATATCGACAGGAATGATACTGTTGTCAAGTGCATGCAGAGAATGAAAGGATAATACATGACTCAACCATTTATTACTAAATCATCTATCAAATACAAACTAGGTTATAAAATCAGTAGGGACCCAGCCAATAAGGACTTACATACACCAGATTCCCTGAAAAGATAAGACATCATTGTGGATCTTAACTAGTTGAGTATAATTGTTCTTATATATTTATCTACCCATTAGAATCATAGATAGATCTAGGAGAGGAATTCACAGCATTTCCTATGTGTACAAAACAATGAATTTACTAAAAATTTATTTAATTTTGGCCTTACTATTCTAGTTTTCAATTGCACATGCAGGTACCAAGACAAGACTTTCGCAGCAAATTACCATTAATTACCTGAAATCCGTTTTACATACATCAATTTAGGAATTAGTAAGAAATTTGCAAGAAGAAAACCTGAAGCACTTTCTAGAGTCGAGCAACGACGAAGTGAAAACGTCAAAGTTCAATCCACAAATCTTTCACAGTACAAACACAACTCCCAGAAATAGATTTTCAACTTTCCTAAACAAAACCCCAAAAAATCCAATTCTCCAATTAAATACAATTCCCACATTCAACTTTCAGACTACATGCAATTTAATCACCCAGTTTCAACTTTTCAGACGTCAAGTTCAAACAAGATATTTCACAACTTTAAATCACAACTCATTGTTTTAGTTTTCAAAAAATATCTAAATTGCACAATTAAATCAGTTACAAATAATGCACTTTTCACAAACAATATATTTCGATATTTCACTTTTAATTCCAGTTCAATCTAAAAATAGCTTTTTAAATTTAAACATTTCAATTAATCATTAATCAATATTACCATTAATTTAAATCATGAATAATCTAAAAAAACATTATGAAAACATGACAACATGTGATGACCAATGAGCATTACGACAAACAAAAAAAAATCATAACATAAGGGTGACAAAAGACACTCGTTCTTTTTAGAATGGTGGTTCATGACAGAGGACAAGTCTATCTCCCTTCAATGATTCCATTGGGCCATGGCACACTCAGACCTGGAGAAGCAGGTGGAGTCAATGCCTGAACCTAAAAGTTGCATCACACTGCATGGTCAACTAAAACACATAAATAACATGAAATACATCATGAAGAAGAATCGTAGTGTAGCAAGGCACTCACAGACGAGTACTGCTAAACTATCTCCTTCACCTAATTGATGTAAGAAATAGCATCTAAAATCATTCACATCATAGTACCATCATAAAAATTACAGAACCTCATATGTCATCATAATTATGTCATCTTGCAAAAGTAAACAAAGCATCATAATATAAATAGTATCGTCAACTGAGTTTCACAATCTAAACAATTAATCCGAGACACAATGCATTAGAGTAACATAGTCTCAAAAACATCTAACGACTATCAACAACTCATAAAGACTGGAATAGAAATGTCATCAGGAGGGTCACTACATCCTCCCTCCTAGTGTAAGGCTTACTCCTAGAAGCCTGCAAATATCCCTAGTAAAATCTCCATATAGTCACACATAATCAAGGGTTCCAATACTAAACCACTCTATATTTCAATATAAAGAAAACAAGAACCCAAACAATAAACATGGTGAAGCAACCACCATCCAAGTCTCCAAAACACATATCCTAACATAACAAGAATCAAACCAAAGGAAACAACACTGAAGGCACCTCCACAACCTCCTATACTGTAAGATTTTCATGAGCTCCTGAATCAGCTACCTGTCCACTTCTAGTATTTTCCACATTTGTACCTTGATGCCCTGTCCGATGATGATTGACTGCTGTACTCATTCCATAAGTCATTTCTACACCATTCCTTGCTGGCTTCATAACTGTTGATCTCTGACTCATTCAAGGTGTGTTCCTCTAAGAACACTATCTCACCAAGTGGCCCTGCTAGCTGCAATTGTAACATCCTATACTTCGACATGTTGCAATCTATGTGCTCGAGGCTGACTGGCTGAAATGATGGAGTTGTGATCATATCCAACTCTGAATCCTCCTATACGTAAGATGATCACCTCAGAACCCAAAGACTACTAGGTATACACAATCAAAAGGAATGCCAATCATCGAATTCTCAGACCCAAAACCTTTGTAAGAACGATAGGTGGGTAGATAATGTGCTCTCAAAACATCCAAATTAAGTTCTGCTAGAGCATAAATATTCTCCTAGTGATCCTTTCCCTTTCCCAAAATACTTGACGTCTACCATCCTATCTAGATCCAAGCTGGGTAAGAATATCCCCAAGCATAGAATGTAATAGTGGACCCAAGTGATCCTCATGATCATCCTCATGGGAGTCAGAAAAATAGGGTTCCGACAATCGATGCCATGACTACCTCTTCTAGGCATCCTATACACACCATCCAAGAAAGGAGTCACAACCAAAATGAGAAATTAACTTACAAAAATTTAGAAATAAAACACCATACCCTTGATTATTCATGCATAATACATTTACACACTAACAATGACTTCGGAAATCACAACATAAGGCCACACAAGGGTCCATCTAGACACCGAGAAGTAGCATACCATCGATGATAGAAGTATCCATGAACCAAGATCAAATAACCATCACAAAGAAATCAACATCAAATAAGTGGCTTGATGGTGGTAGGTCATACATAAAGTGAGACCATCCAAACAAGACCACAATGACTTGTCTCTTGTTGTATAAGGTGATTAGCCTCCAAGAGATAGTCATCACACATAGGTGAGTAGTGGGTTCTATTTGCATAACAGCCTCACATATCCCCATCCTCAATGTTTCCTACATCTACTTCCTCATACACACTCACCAAGTCTTCCTCATACATCCTTGAAGAGGAATCACAATATGACACATAGCTGAAATTGAAAACAACAAAGATAACTAGCTTAGCCACCAAGTTCATAAAGAATAGCAAATTAAAATTCCATTGCAACAATAAAGAAATAAATACACATAATTTCAACATTGCATCAATTTTATAACCACTAGGATTATAAGCAAATAAGATCATAAGTCATGGCTAAACCTTCACATTCAACTATGAACAAGACATCGACATTTACAATCAACTGAAAAATCATCAATAACCAAAAGAAAATTGACAATCTTTAAAATTGCACTATACAACACTCTGTGACTAGTTACTAGCCACCAAATGAGGAAAGAGGAAACAATGTCCAACTAGAATGATAATATCCCTGATGTGGTGCGGAATAAGCATGCCATCCACATGACCTAGAGTGTATCCATGACTTATCAAAACATCATCACTCTACCTGGTCATACACCAGTCGGAGAAGGTGCATACTAGTCATATGCCATGTGGTAGTGTGTCTAAGGGTCCATGAAAAATAGGCACGTGCAAAACACACTCCACATCGTGATACCTCATGGAGAAGACACACACAAGAACTCGTTGTAGCCAGAGGTATACATGGCTAAGATCTACTCATATGCTACTCAACCAACATGATCAAGGCAACCATGAGAATCCCTCTACAAGTGTTTGAGGCCCCATAGTGCTCATCGCACAAGTAGGTTAAAAAATACAATCTCATAATGTGCCTTCACATGCCTAGACACGTGGCATCGTGTAACATTAAATTATCACCATCACTATGTCGAAACATGAGTGGGCTGTGGTATTGTACTGCATCATATCAAAATATGTGCAAATACAGTATATCAGAGCATCATTACCAACACTATGTTGTAACATCAATGTGGTATGGCATCGTATCTATCACATCATGTCGAAGCATGTGCAAATACACTAAATATATAATGTAATACGAAAATATCACTATGGGGCTACCGAGATTCAGCTCTCATATGGATGAGGTTAACTCAACAATGCCAGATCAACACTTCTACAGACGTCCAAACATAACTAACAAATCTATCTTGATGTGCTCAAATCTATGGGGATTAGGTTAACACTTATGGATCAAGTATCCTGATCCATCATAAGGGAAAGTAGTGGGTACATTTCCTTAGGTTTGGTTGAGCTGAGACACTTTGCACCGCAATATGGGTATGCTACACACTCCACCCAAGAAACTTGTGGCTGCTACTATCCCTTCACGGATTGAGGGTCTAGAGAACCAAAAGAAAAAGAACTACTTTTGGTTACTCTTATATATAAGTTTCAACCACGCATGGGTTGGCCCTCAATTAGGTAATAAACATGCAAATACACACAATTCTATGGTAAATCCCACACCAAAGTGTAACTTTTCCCCATGGATGGGTATCAAGTATCACCATCACCTGGACACACCAAGCAAGTACGGTTTTTTACAACACTCAAACAAGATACAATTATTGGTTTCTTACATTTACATGGGTACAACTACATACATAATTTCATAGGAACATCAATTTTCCATAGCCATGGAATAGGTATCATAAATTTCCATCCATAAACTTGTATTAGGTTCCATCATGCTACTCTTTTCCACAAAGTACATCATGCTAGGCTAAAAGCCATGAACACATGATCACTTAACAATTCAACTAACAGATTCATAAGGACAACATAGTGGACTTAAATACACCTAGAGTACCCAGTGTGTGAACCTGGGGATCGGATACCAAGTTGTAATGCCCCACCCTGGAACCCAAGAATTGTTACGTCAATAACACTAAACAACTGAATTTGTTTTTTATAAAACATTTAATAACATCATGAGATCAACAACCTAACATAAACGTTCTAGGGTTCCACAATAATGTTACTTAAGTAGAACAATAAACACAACACATTAAGAACTATATATATAATAAGACAAGTGAATAGTCATATCCAGATTTATTAAATAAGTTTCTTCTCAAAATTGTATGATTTCGGGAGGAAAAATAATGATGATGACAGGCCATTTTATAGATTTTGGGTTTTTGAATGATCGACTCTGATTCGAAAGAGAGATCAACAATCAAGATTGATGAATGTCATGTGATGTGAGTTCCATGTCAGTTAGAACATGAGTTAGGAAATTCTACAGGATAAAGATTAAATTAGAACGATAACTTAATCCTGTGTCAGGACTGTTCAAAAATAAAGAAGAACAAGAGTTCAAGATCTTAATCTTTAGTTGAGACTCTTCAAAAATAGAAGAAATAGACTTCAAATGAAAAAGACAAAGTTAGAACTCGAAGATGAAGAATTCAAATGCATACATGAATTAATTAATTAATTAAAGATATTTAATTAATAAACACATTCATGCACATGAGTTAGAATCGGTTGAATGACTAGTCGTGACAGAGAGTTTCCTCATAGAGACGATCAGATATCGAATCCTGAGATAACTGGCGGATTTAGAAATAGATCTTGAGTCAGATGGTGAGTGAATAAGTAGTCAACTGGATGACAGAAGAATGTGACATAAACCTTTAATTATGAATTAAATGTTAATTTTATTCAACATTCGAAAATGAAAGATTTAATTAAATAAATAAAGATAATTTATTTAATTTGACTGTTGAAAAGGTGGAATTGAATAATTAAATAATAAATATTTAATTATAGTTGAAAAGGTTAAATTGGGTAATTAAATAATAAATATTTAATTATGAAAGAAGAATTAATTAGGTAGCGACATAATTTATTTAATTAATCAATAGTTGAATAAATTAATTAATGAACTAGTGAATTAATTAAAAGGGGTATCTTAATTAATAGAGGAAATATGTATTAGAAAGGATAATTAAATAATTGACATTATTTAATCATGACCATGGATATTAGAAAATTATGGCGAAAGTTGTAGTCGCAGGCCTAGACCAATTTTCAGTGTTTACAGTTTTCCCCTCTTTGATACAATGTTGTTTATCGCATTGTGTCAAAGAAAATATGCCCTAGTCATGCCCCAGCATAAAATAGGTTAAGGTATGCCCCCTTGGGAAAATTGACAAATGTTTGAAAAATTTCAAAAAAATCAGGAGATATTCTCAATAAGTCAATTTAATAGTCATAAATTCTATGGAGTTGATGGAATTGAATTTAGAGGTGTGATGGACGAGAACGGGTCAGTAGAAGTGGATAGTTTACGTGGCCAATAGACAAGGTCAGAAGAAATTCCACCCAAACCCTAGCTATAAATAGGAATTAGGTTCAAAACCAATTCATTTGCACCCAGGTGAGTTTGAAAACCTGAGAATTTGCTCTGACATTTGGACGAAAATGGCTCCCATTTCCTACGCTGCACATCAAGGATATCAAATCTAGACATTCAGACGGCCAGCCGATGTAGGACTAGCGGTATGTACCCAAAAAAAATCTCTTGAAATTTAATTTTGCATGTTTTTCTAGGTCTTTAAAATTTAATTAGCATATGCGGTCTTTCGGGATCAACGCATATGTCGTCGTATTCACCGCATTTGACTGCGAAACGACGCATGTGCGAATTCACGCCTAGGCTAGGTTAGGCATATTAGGGAATCAACACATTTGAATTATAATTCACTGCATACGTAGTGATGGAATGCATCTGCATTAGGGATAAATGCATGTAGGGTAGTGAACTGCAAGTGCATTAGTGAAACGCATATGCTGTAGTCAATAAGTAATAAAATATGCACCGCATTTGATTTTATGCACTGCATTTGCATTATGTAGATATTGGACGTGAAATGTGCACCGCATATGTAATATGTGATGCAAGTGCTTTGTCATGCAATGCATTTATATGAATGCACCGCATTTGTTAAAGTGAGCCACATTTGACTGGTGAAATTTTTTGATAAATTTTCTAAGGAAAATTTGTGAAAATCTTGACATCGTGATTGAAATGTAGGTTGTATTGGTCCTATATATATGTGGGAGACACATCCTAACACATTTGATCTAAGAGATCATTTGAGTAGTGTAGAGATATGGTTCTTATGGAGACTTGGTCTATGTCATTGTCTTTCGATGCCCACCATTCGGGCGAACAGGGGGATGCTTACCATGTTGTGCGAGCGATGGCACTCCGAGACATCTTCATTTCATTTTTTGACCGGGGAGGTGACTGTCACATTGGAGGATGTGTACAGGATACTTAGACTGCTGATTGGAGGAGCATAGATTGATGAAGCTAGCTAGATTTTATTAGGTGGATGATATTAGTAGGCTTGGCATAGAGCATTATGAGATCAGATGGCCGGTGTTGGCGGATAGATATGAGAGGATTGACTGCATATTATGTACATTGATAGGGGGGATAGTTTTACCAGATCGACGGGGTCATGGTTTTCCAGTTGGATGGGGGGAGATGTTGGCTGGTATGCTAGAGAGAGAGACCATGTATGCTTGGGGGCCATGTCTATTGGGGATGTTGTATTTTCACTTACATGATATTGCATACAAAGATGCACAGTCGCTGAGTTGTGGGACCACTCTGCTGATGGTTTGGGCATGGGAGAGGATAGCTTTTTTGTCCTCTAGTCACTATATAGCAGCCAAAGAGATCTCTATATGTTTTCATGTGTACAAGAAACATCACACAAATCCATGTGGGAGACACTGGATATTGGAGACATGCACTCGACATTTTAGATCAGTTCACTTGGAGACCATACATGGACTGTGAGGAGTGGTCTGATGAGGATAGACATTTTTCGTATTGTAGATAAACACAATTCCTAATTGGGAGGACTATTTTGAGTGTGCACATCATAGAGAGACACTTACCAGATAGAGTTTTGAGGTAGTTCGGCAACATGCATGATGAGCCTCAGAGTAGAGTAGAGTTTGTTCGATCATCTAGAGAGGTTCCATATTGGGGGCCCATGATTCCTATTGCTACCACAGAGTTAGAGATATAGGCTTTACAGCCAGTACCATGGGGATGGAAAGATGGATTAGCAGTGTCGGGCATGACTGCTGCTTATGATACATGGTGGGCCGAGCATAGGCCGATTCCGTATACAGATCTGGACCTGCCTGCACCAGTTGGGAGACGTGGTACAGGGCCTAGAGGACGGTGGAGAGGTGGAGGTCCTAGAGTTGGAGGGAGGTTTGGTGGAGATAGAGGTGGTAGACGTGGTCAGAGAGAACAAAGAGGAGGTTTGGTTGGAGAGGCAGTGGTAGAGGATGTACCAATGTTGGACATCGGGGGCAGAGTAGAGGCACAGGTTGGAGTTGAGCATTCTGCCGAGGAGGCAACTGTAGAGGAGCGAGCCGATGTGGAGATCTACGGAGAGGATGTTGCAGAGGAAGAGGATATGTATATAGATCCTCTAGGCATTCTTGTAGGATATGGAGAGGATGATGTTGAGGAGGAGGTTGAGGAGGAGGCACCTATGGAGGATCAGGAGAGAGAGCTCTAAGATCATATTGTTGAGGGGAGACGGGAGGATGATACTCATAGGGATGGTGATAGGGAGGCTTTGGAGGAGAGGGTGAGACTTTTGACAACAGAGGTAGATACTTTGTAGTTGGAGAGGGACAGTGCTTGGGCAGAGAGAGATAGTGCTCTGATGGAGAGGGATCAGGCCATAGCCTGATGATAGGAGACAGAGCAGCATTATTCATAGGTCAGATGGCTGGTCAGTGGATCGTCATTAGATGGCATGGTACAGGAGTTGGTCAGAGCTGTAGAGAGGGCTACATACTACTGGGACTTGTATGAGTCTATGGTACCAGTACAGAGACGAGCTCCTAGCTTTTCAGAGGTTCATAGTCAGAGGTCTCAAAGCAGGAGTCATACTAGGACTCAGAGTACAGAGGGTGTGGTAGGTCCACCTAGATCTAGTCCATATGAGAGGCATTCATCTTTAGAGAGGTTATCGCCAAGACAGTTTCCTCCATCTTCACCACATGGCAGTAGTGGTAGTGGGAGTGGGCCACGATGACACTTGTTAGACATGTAGACATTATATTATGATCAGAGAGCTTGCGAGCTTTTTTTTATTTATCGACACACTTTGATATTATACTATGACACATTATTTTTTGATCGATATATATATATATATATATATGATTTTTTGTGGCTTCTACATGATATGCAATTCTATGTTATGATCATGCATTGTTTCTATATGTTTATGTTTCCTAGATGATGTATGTATTATTAATAAATGTTTCTATATGATGATGGATGTGTTTAATGCAATCTATGATGTATTTCTCTATTATGTATACAGTGTACTATATGATAATGATTTAGATGTGATGGTTTTATATATATACATTGTTCTTATGATGATATATTGCCTATTATGTCATGATTTTTCTATATGCAACAAAAGATATTGATGTTCCTACATGTATGAAATGTAATGTATTATATGAAATGCTTATTGAATGGATGTATATGCAGATGACCTAATGTTTTTGTTTGTGTCATAGGAATTTATCATTATGTTTGGACGAGAAAAATGTTAGAATGGATGATTATAAGATGTTAGTAAGAAACAATGAAAAAGTTGATGTGAATTGAAAAGAAACGATTTTCAATATTTTGCCATATTCGCTATGCTTGCAATTTTATCATCACTGGGCGGGACTGACACAAATGGATAGTACACACCATGATATGAGATATACCATAGTGTACAATGTCATCCATATATGAAAAACAAAAAGTCATAGACAAGGAGTGTCATAACGCAAACTAAGGACAAGATTGACCTAGTTGTTGTCATCTAGACAAACCACAAATAGCAAACAAATAAAATATGGATCATGATACACCATAGCTTCTCTAAATCCTTCAAGGGACATCCTTGAGAAAACTAGTAACATGATTCAAAATTCAATGTTTAAAAAGACAATTGACAGATAGCAGTCAAAGAAAAATAGTCTTGAGACATCCTTGCTTGTCTAAATCCTTCAAGGGACATCCTTGAGAAAGGTAGTAATAGGATCTTGCACAAATCGATAAAAAGATAAGACAAAATAAGATATAAAATCATAAAGCCAAACAATTGTATTCACAAAAAACTTGATCATGTTTGGATTGTTTTGATGTTTGACATAGCTTAATCTGGGGGATGACACATATCGCATAAGATGTTGAGTCTGGTTTCGACTTGGTGATTATCTGTGTAAGGCATGAAAAAGCATGGTTTTAGAAAAGACACTTGCCATATAAGACATTGGAGCCTGATGATGTTGATATGAAAAGCTACATGAGGCTGTGACAATTTGATGATGTCTATTGACAAGAAAGATAGATCTTGTCAAGACATAAGTTGATCATTTTGACAATGTGTTTGATATTGACTAGATGACAGTTGAGATGTTTTCCTTGTTAATGCATGACTTGCTTTGATTCCTTGACTGATAGTGTGTGTGTGTATTGAAAGTGTCGACTTGAGATGTGTATCTTAAAGGATGGACCTAATGTGGTTAATTGACATATTTGACTAAACAAATGTACTTAAGCTGATGACATGCAACATGTGTGATAGTGAATGTGATCTATTGGACTGACCTAGTGTGGTCTCGGGAGCTTATCAATTGATTAGCCTTGCCTATTTTGTACACGTAGAGGCATCGTAGTTCGACACAACCAATGACTTTGAAATTTACAAAGAGTCATGATTTAATGTGTGCGATACATGACAAACCTAGAGTGACTGACCTAATGCCTCAGGGGCACATCGATAGATGGTATTGCCTACATCCAATCATAGAGGCAATGCAGTTCGACTAAAGTCTATGAGTGACTTATAGGACTGACTTGGCTCTATTTTTGGGATTTTCTAAGTGTTTTGAGTTTTTTGGATTTTTCAGGACATTTTCCGATGGTGCAATGCTATGTACGAGGTCCATATGACACCAAATAAGGATTTTCCCCCAGTTGGGAATAAGGTATCTAGGATGGAGTGAGGAATGTGATGGATTGGATGTGATGTCAATCATTTCGAATAATGGATAAGACAACCATTTATTATGAGTGATGGTGAAAAGTCGGATTGGAATGATGGTAGACGAAAGAGCAGTTGACTACACATGGCACCTGTTTTCCAGGTTTTCACCATGGTACTTATCCATAGTGCCACCAAAGTGGTTTTCACTAGTGGATGGATTATTTCTCTTGACTTTTTATGATTTTCTTTCAAATTTTTTAAATTTTTTTTTGGTTTTTTCTATTTTTTTGTATTTTCTTGATTTAAGACATAGATTCTGAGAAACTACACATAGAAGCTCTTCAGATGAAGGCTATTGATTGGTGACAAAAGTGGTTCACCTTCAGGGGTAGAAATTTGATACACACCTGATCCAAATGCTTCTATGACTATATAGGGCCCTAACCAGTTAGGTTTGAACTTTCCTGGCTTTTCTCGTTCAGCTTGATTCTTGGGATTCTCCACTAAAACTAGGTCACCAATGTCAAAGTTTCTATTTTAGGACCTTCCTATTGTAGCTATGATGAAGACGATTTTGATATGCTTGTAAATGGTCTAATGCTTTTTGTCTTTGTTCATCCAATAATTCAAGCTCTGGTAGTCTGGATACACGGTATTCTTCATCATCAATATGGCTCTTCAAGGATACCCTTAGGGAAGGTATTTCAACCTCAATAGGTAAGATAGCTTTAGAGCTGAATACTAAGGAATATGGAGTGGCATCGGTGGGAGTACAGTAATCCCATAAGGTAGGATTAAGCTGTAGGTGCCAGTCATGACCAACAACATTGACAGTCTTTTTCAAGATTCCAATAATGGTTTTATTAGATGCCTTGGCTTGGCCATTACCTTGTGGGTAATATGGGATGGAGAAATGGTGTTTGATATGGAACTCATCACATAAATGGCATACTTCTTGGTTCTTGAATGGGCAGCCATTGTCTGTGATTATGGATTGGGGTACACCATACCAAGAAATGATATAGTTTAAGATAAACTTAGATATTTGCGTGTTGGTGATGTAGGTCATGGGAATAGCTTCGATCTATTTGGTGAAGTATTCAATTGCGGTGATGATGAATTTATGTCCATTGGATGATGGAGGGTGTATCTTACCTATGAGGTCAAGTCCCCATTGGTTGAAGGGCCATGGTGAAGTAATCGAACGAAGATCATGTGCCGATGCTCTTATCAAATCTCCATGTATCTGACATTGTTGACATTTCTTTACAAAGATATATGAGTCTTTCTCCATTGTAGGCCAATAATAACCTAATCTCATTATCTTATGGGCTAAATTTGGACCACTAGAATGCGAACCACATATACCCTCGTGCATCACTCGCAAAGTTGTTTGTGCTTCTTCAGCGTCGAGACATCTCATTAGGGAATTATCTAAGGTACATCTATACAGGGTGTCTCCGATGATGGTGTATTTAGCTGACTTACAGAAAAATTTTCTATGTTGGTTGTTGGACAAGTCTATAGGTAAGGTTTGGGAATTTATATAGTCATATACATCCTTGTACTAGAGGGAAGTGGGACCAACAATTGTACACACCATCGCAAAGTCGTGGATATCATAGGCCGGGATCAACAGCTGTTCTACCAAAAATTCAAACTTAGGCATGCTGCTAGGAATATCCAGTAAGGAACCCATGGTTGCCATAGCATCGAATAGCGTATTTTGAATACATGGTATCTATTGAAAGGTGATCTCATCAAAATATTGCTTGAAACTATCGGCCATGCGCTTATAAGGAGCAAGTTTCTCATCCTTAGTCTCATAATCATCATTTATTTGTTGGACTACTAGCTGAGAATCTCCATTAACATGTAGACTCTTAATCTTCCATTGGGATACCATTCTTAATCCTTTCACTAAGGCTTCATACTCTGCTATGTTGTTGGTACATGGGAAAGCGATTCCAAATGATTTTGGAATCGTATCGCCTTGAGGTGTAACAAATAGTATACCCACTCCTGAACCACGATTTGTATGTGATCAGTCAAAGTATAATTTCCAATTGGTTCTAGTGTCAATGTTGAAGATAAATCCATCTAGAAAATCAACCACTAAAGGATGGTCTACCTTCATGGGTGCATCTTCTAATTGATCTGCAATCACTTGTCCTTTTATAGCCTTCCTCTGCACATATTGGATGTCATACTCACTAAGTATCATAACCCATTTAGCCAATCGACCTGTTAATGCTACTTTACTCAGGAGATATTTGAGGGGATCAATCTTTGCAACCAACATGGTTTGGCGATTGAGCATGTAGTACCAAAGCTTTTGGGTAGAAAAGACTACCACAAGACAAGCACATTCTATGTTGCTGTAATTCAATTCATATCCTACCAAGGTACGACTGATGTAATAGACTTCCCTTTCATGACCTTGATCATCATTTTGTGCTAGAAGGGCTCCTAATGCCAACTGAGTTGTTGAAATGTATAGTATCAAAGGTTTTCCCTCTGTAGGTGGCATCAATACTGGCAGGGTGAGCAAATAATCCTTGATCTGTTGGAAAGCTTCTTAAAATTTAGGTGTCCATACAAAGGGTACTCCTTTCTTGAGTAGATGTTGAAATGGGTGTATTTTGTTTGCTAGTTGTACAATGAAGCATCAGATAGATTAAAATCTCCCTTGGAGTATCCTTAGTTGACCAATGCTGATTGGGGGAGGCATTTCTACAATAGCTTTCACCTTCTCTAGGTCTACTTCGATTCCTCTTCTAGAAATGATGTAACCTAGAAGTTTCCCTAATTTGACTCCAAAAACACATTTATTTGGATTGAGTTTGATGTTGTAATTCTCTAGCCTCTAAAATATCTTGTCTAGAACATTCAAATGATCTGCCCTTGTTACTGATTTAGCTATGATGTCATCGACATAATCTTCCATGAAAGTATGTACAAAGTCATGAAAAATAGTAGTCATTACCCTTTGGTAGGTAGCTCCTGCATTCTTTAGGCCAAAAGGCATAACATTCCAACAATACGTTCCCCATGGACACATGAATGCTATCTTGTGTTGATCTTAAGCTGCAATTTTGATTTGGTTATATCTAGAGAAACCATCCATAAGGGATAGCATCTCATATCCTATTGTAAGGTCTAATATCATGTCAATATTCGGCAATAGGAAATCATCTTTAGGGCATGCCTTTTTGATGTCTCTAAAGTCTATACAAATGCAAATGCCCCCAGTTGGTTTAGTTACTGGTACAAGATTAGAAATCTAGCCAGCATAATCTATAGTTCTTATGAATCCGACATCCAAAAGTTTCTTGAGTTCTGCTTTGACTAACAAGGCAATTTGCGGATGCATTTTCCTTAACTTCCATTGGACTGGCTTAATACCTGGCTGCAATGGTAGATGGTGCAATATTAGGTCTAGATCTAGCCAAGACATGTCTGCATAGAACCATGCAAAGTTTATCTATCTTTCTATGAAGAAGTCCTTAAACTCAGGTTGTTCTGTTTCTATCAATAATGCTGCAAAATATACCATTCGAGGGTTTTCTTCTATGTTTATGTTGACTGCAATAGACTCTTCCACTAACATCAATGATTGTTCCCATGCAATGGGGAGAATGTTTAAACCTCTAACCTTGGGTGCCTCAGAAAGGTTTTCACCCTCAGATTCATCCTTTATTTTTACTTTTTCTTCGTCCAAAGGTGCCTTGCGGTTTTCACCTAGGGACTTGTAATTTTTCTCTTTTTGATCATTTTTATTTTCATTCTCATTTTTACGACTAGAGGTGTAAACAGACTCCCCAAAATATGCTTTATCATCCAAGTCTATGGTGAAACAAGCCTTATGATCCCCTCTAGGAATGCCTTCTCGAAGTGCCAAGAACTCAGCTAATGCTTCACCATTCTCAAATACATCTAAGACAGGTGTACCTTGTTGATCCCAGTCAATAAGTTGGGGATATATGAGAAGCATTTCATCATCAGAGTTTTTGAATATGGTAGCTGACAAGGTGAATACAAAATTATTGACATGGTCACAGAAGTTTTGGACTAACTCCTTCTTGTTCTTTTTCCTAGGGGCATGTAACTTCTGATGTGGAACTATTGCAATGACTAGGTCATCAGAAGATGGTTCGGCAGGTTCCCAAGATGCACGATCAAGGGTTTCCCAATAATAGTGCTTAACCCATTCTTCTTTGGTTAGAGATTTGTGATGAGGAGGACTAGATGGATGGGGTACAGATTTGATCATTTTGTCTAGTTCTCCAAACAGATTATCTAGGTTCATGTCGCTAGTTCAGGAAAGAGAATCCCATTCATACTCATTTGATTTAGGGGATTCATCGTAAATTGGGGCAAGTGGTTGATGAGATGTCTCAACATCATCATAAGCACTCACTTCCTCTTGAAATGGTGACGCAGTACTTGGAAACTCAATTCTAAGTGGTTTGAACCCTAGCCCTAGGTGTTTCGGTCATGGTGAGACAATGATAGGTTATGTACTTCTAGTTTGATGGAGTCCTAACCCACTATTTCCATCATAGCCTTTGCCTTGCACCATCCTAAAACCTTTGACATATTGATCTTTAGCTATCTGAGTAGACAGTGAGAGGTATTCATTGTGATCTTGGTACAACCAGGAAGTAATGTCTTCTTGATCCACAATTTCCTCAATTAACTCTCCCCATTTGGTTAATGTCACTGTAGGGGGAACATGAAATGTGACCATAGATTTTCTCCTATATACCAAGGGTAAACCATATGCCTTGGGTGGAATCAGCTGACTGATGTAGTAAGATGCCTTCATATGATATTCTCCATAGCCTTTGTCTTGGATCTCAACTTTCGGAGTGGATGATGGTAGGTTCAATGAAATGGACTTGCATAGGGATAAGTTAGATGATGAAGCTTGTTGATTGATAGGAACTTGGCGCTGTGAAATTTCCCTTAGGCTAGTACAATATTGAAATAGATCTAGGTGATCTCGGTGCCAGAGACATTGCTACTTTCATTGCGTGTATCTAGGGTGGTGAAGGGTGAGATCCATTGTAATAATTGGGGCCAATTCTGATTGGGAGTGTGACCACTCCTTTGGATGATCTTTCTTGCCTTGATTACTATGCTCTTAGAGGTGTCCACGCACGCTTCTGAGAATCGTAATGCCTTAACCAATTTCAGTGTACATAGATTCAAACCTACTCCTCCGTCTGCCAAGACTCATCTAACTTTGGTTTGATGGACTAAGACTTCAAGATGTAATGGGTCATTATGATCAGTCTTTTCTATTGAGTAATCCTCATGATGGGAGTTGGTGAGATATCCTTTTCTTTGAAATGATCGACATCTAAGTCAGTAGGAACAATTGTGTTCTGTAAGGCTCTATCGCTCGATGATTAGGTGACAAGGTCAATAGTTCTAAGTTGAGTGTTGGAGTCTTGCTGAGTTGTTCAAGCAGATTGTACTTAGGCTTGTAGGACTATGTAGGTGGCTCAGTAGAAGAGTTATTTTTGTTCTACAACAGATAGGATGCATGGTGATCATCAGCCAGTTTTTCCATAGTCATATTTGGCATTGTTATAATTGGCAGATGCAAGATTCTAACATGAATGTAATGAAAACCTTGTGATCATAATTGACCTCTATGGTTTCATCCTCAACAAAGTCTTGGATGCTATTTTTCAATTGTCGACATTATTGTAGGTTGTGATGATAGTCATAGGCATTATGATGAAGGTTTAAAATATGCAAGATCATAATCCCTTAGCTCCATAGGTTTGATGAGATTGTGTTTAATCAGTTCTTTGAAAATTGTCTCTATTGGTTGCCCCAAAGGGGTAAATTCACGCTGAGGAAAACACCTTTGTGGGTGTTGTTGTTGTGAATTTTGGACATAATTAGCTATTTGATTTGGATTGTTTGTCATGTCTTGATCGGGATTGTAACCACTAACTGTGATAACTAGTCCTGTATGCATAGTCTTAGCATCGACAATGCCATCATTTGGTAACATTCTTGTTTCTAGACCAGAATTTGTTTCTATCAACGGGAAGATTTTGATGTTGGACAACGAGATTTCTGCCTGGTACTTTTATTTCTCCTTTGTCAATAAGGCCATTTTCAAGGATGATGCCCTTCTATACCAAGTCTAGGAATGAGGTACAACATTGTACCCTTAAGTCACTTCTTAATTTGGGATTGATGTTTTCAAGGAATATCGTGACTTTTTGTTTTTTCGGTATTTCAACTGGACATCTGCTAGCTAAACTTCTCCATCTCTAGAAGAAAGTGGTGAAAGTTTCACCCTCTTCTTGCATTGTGTGACACAAGGTAGCTATTTTTACTTCATTGTCTATGTTAAAGGCAAAGTGTTCGACAAAATTCTCATCTAGTTCTCCCCAGGATCGTATTCCATATGGTAATTTAGAGAACCATTCTAACGCTATCCCAACTAGGGTTCATGGAAATAGTCTCATCAAGTATGTGGGGTCATATGATATGTCCATACATGTCGTGGATAATTCCCTAATGTGTTCTAAAGGATTCCTCCTCCCATTATACTTAGGAAAATTTGGTATAATGTATCCATGGGGGGAGGGTGTGATGTATAACACCTTGTCAAAAGGACATGGACATAGATCTTGAGTTGAGATAGTTCGTTTGTATGACATAGACATGTTGTCCATCTATTGTTGAAGCATTTGAATTTGGTTTTGTAGGACATCTACTTGTGTCAAGCACATGTTGTTTGCGTTGTTTGGGTCAATGTAGGTGTTCTGAAACAATGTGTTCTATGACGGGTTGGGATTAGGACCTGATATAGGACTAATTCCAGTTGGAATGCTTGGACCTGGTGTAGGAATATTGCCTTTCGGAATGATTTGTGTAATCCCTATAGTCATGTTTGTGCTAGTTGTAGGCCTCTTACCAACAGTATTTGTTTCAAAAGGATTTGATGAGGTTCCCCCCGCAGTGAATTGTAAACCTTGTGTTATGCTGAAAGGGGTTGTGTTGACAATTGACGTTATTTGTGTCGGTATGGCAGTTGATATGGCCATCATAATTTACGGAATAGACACACTTGACATGGTAGTTTGGGTTTTTTAAGTAGGTGTCATTTTCAATGTGTGGACATCAAACCTTGGTTGTAGTGTGGCACTGTTTACTAGCAATTGTGCTAGAAATCTCTAAGGGTCATTTTCCAAAACTTCATCCATAAAGGATGCAAACTCAAGGTCTTGGACGGTATCCTCTATGTCCTCTACAAAGACTCACCCATTGGCATCTCGAGTGACATGTTTTTCTAGCAAAGGCTTGTGTGGTTTCTCTTTCCTTCATGGTTGAGTTCCAAAAGGATTGACGAATTCGTTGGGATTTAACATTGTTCTAAGTTTCTTTTGGGACCTTGTTTCAACTATAAATATTTGCTCAAAATGGGATAATGCAAACTATAGCTAAAAACTTGATATGTCCTAATCCTATGTTTTTTTGGATTTTTCTGAATATGATAGATGTTATGACAATGATGTATACTAAAATGATGTGTGCTAGGATGGATAATATGCAAAAATGTTGAGTAGACTATGATGGTAAATGATTCTAAAATGAGGTATAACCTACCACCTATGGAATAAATGCATGCAAGGATTTGATTTGACCAAGGAACCTGATTGTAGAACAAAGATAGTTGACAAATGAATTTCTCAAACTAGACTGTTGAGCTGGAAAAGATTCACAAATAGAAGTAAAGTGACTAGGTTCAATGATTGTGACAAACCGGAACATGAACATATCCAATGACGAGGAAAGTTATCTATTCTGCTATATGCAATTTTCCTAGGAAGTGTCTATGATATGTATGCAACTTAGGATGACCTATGATATGGATGCAGCTTAGGATGACTATGACAAGGAAGTAAATGATACCTAATGATGCTATGGTTTTTGAGAAAAAATTTCAGTTTCTATCCAAGGTTGATCTTTAGGAACAGAAGCGAAAATGATAGTAATGTTTCAGACTCAGTTTGTAGTTTTTGAAGTTTTCTATTGACAATCAAATGTGTTCACCTATCAGATGCGGTTCTAAATTTGAAAGATGCGGTTTACAAATGTGCATGCTATGATTTGACTAAAACCTCGTTTCGAACACTGACAGAGTTTGGAATTTTTGACAGATGTAGTTTTATTTATGATAGATGCAGTTTTACAATACACATGCGGTGATGCATATGGACTCTGTAAGCCTAAATTTTTTGACAGACACTTGCAGCTTGAAAATTGACCGATGCAGCTTGCATGTGCACATGTGACTCAAAATGTTACAGTTGCAGCTCGTAATATCTAGACTGTTTAAAATGAACTTTTTGACAGACATATGCGGTATTTCCCCTAATAGATGTGACTCTCTAAGATAGATGCAGTGTTTTAAATAGCAGTTGCGACTCAATTTTTGATAGTTGAAGTTTTTTCTGAAAGTTGTTTTGACTAACTCTGTTTGTTGATCAAGATTTTTCATGAATATAGCAAAAAAAACCACAAAAATCAATGTATTTTTAGTTTGTGATGATAGATCTGTTAAGATTTGAAAACATTTACAACCTAGGCTTTTTGGACAATACTTGCTGAGTTCTTACTTGGATTTCTCCATCTATGCATATTTATGGCGGATGACTAGTAGCTTGACCCCACTGGTTCCCTTCACAACACTCACTTATATGGGGCAGCAAAGCTACTATACCCATGAAACTCCCATGGCATATATCTCATCTCCACACATAAACCATAAGAATGTAAGACAGCTTCATAGGGCCAACCCTGCTGCGCCAGCAAATAGGTAGGATTTTGGTAGATCTACAACAAGGTGTTTAGTAAGGGCATTCCATTCATGGGGCACTACTCAACTTTGACGAGAGTCCATTTCTGTCGATCTCGTCAGAATAGTGTGCGTGATTCTTGGGTTTCTCTAAGAATCCACTTTTATATACTGACTGGAAGTCACTTGGCATCTAGCGTGCTACTGGTCTGAGTCATCTTGGGGTGAGTACTTCTTCCCACTAAGACAGGCACAAGATCTCAAGTTGGTAACTATTTCTCTTGCACCCAGGATTGCATGAATGTGCAAGGGGAGAGGATACTTCGGTGTACCAAATTATAAAGGGTGAGAAATATGTCCAATGCACCAAACAAAGCAGACAGTGGTTCTTTTTATTCCAAATGACAGTTATTTATCTACCATACAGAAAGCTTGCTAAATAAATAAAAACAAAAGCATTAGGTCCTACATGCAAATTGACTAGTAGTTCATTTTTGGTGTCTTCAACTTTCATCCTGTAGAAAACAATGGTTTGTGTTCTTATGATCTTTTATGATTCATCCTGCAAACATTGGGTTAATCCACCTTAAAACAACTATAAACAAACATTAGAAAAAATCGAAACAACCTACATAGCGAAAATGAAAAAAAAAGAATGTATGAAAATGAATTAAAAAAAAAAAAAAATGATTACCAGGAAAATGCGGCATTTTGAGCCATAGATGTGGCTCGATTTTGATAGGTGGATGCGCAGTTGATGAATTTATTTATAGGAAGATACGGTTCAGGGCTTCACGGATGCGTCACGGAATATGGTAGATGTAGTGCAAGAGGACAGATGCATCATTTTTCTGAACTGATGCGATGTGTCGTACGATAACCTACAAAAAATGAAAAATGAAAAAATGGAAAGATGAAAAGATGTACGAATTCGAAGCGTGATTCACGCTGGGTTCACCAAATGTAATATAGAATAAATATCTGGAACAAGATCCGCAACTAGAATAAATGATGTTAATCCTAATCTAAATCAATATTAATCTAAATCAAACAAAAAGAACAAATAAGAAAACATAATGAATAACTAAACAAATGAATTGAAAAGAATTCACCAAATATGCGTTCACTCCTTTGAATTATCTCGATTTCTCTTCCCCATTTTTCTGTTTCAGTATTCTTGCCCTCATAATTTTTGTTTTTGATGCAAGCATAACTGTGTTGAATGTCTAAGCAAAATATCAAAGATAAGTTTCTCCTCAAAAGTGTATCATTTCAGGAGGAAAAATAATGATGATGACAGGCCATTTTATAGATTTTGGGATTTCGAATGATCGGCTCTAATTCGAAAGAGAGATCAATGATCGAGATTGATGAATGTCATGTGATGTGAGTTCTGTGTTAGTTAGAATGTGAGTTAGAAAATTCTATAGGATAAAGATTAAATTAGTTGAGACTCTTCGAAAATAGAAGAAATAGACTTCGAATGAAAAAGACAAAGTTAGAACTCGAAGATGAAGAATTCGAATGCATACATAAATTAACTAATTAATTAAAGATATTTAATTAATAAACGCATTCATGCACATGAGTTAGAACTAGTTGAATGACTAGTTATGACAGAGAGTTTCCTTGCAGAGACGATCAGATATTGAATCCTGAGAGAATTGGCAGATTTAGAAATAGATCTTGAGTCAGATGGTGAGTGAATAAGTAGTCAACTGGATGACAGAAGAATGTGACATAAACCTTTAATTATGAATTAAATTTTAATTTAATTCAACATTTGAAAATGAAAGATTTAATTAAATAAATAAAGATAATTTATTTAATTTGACTATTGAAAAGGTGGAATTGAATAATTAAATAATAAATATTTAATTATAGTTGAAAAGGTTAAATTGAGTAATTAAATAATAAATATTTAATTCTGGATAAAGGGGGTTTAATTAAATAATAAATATTTAATTATGAAAGAAGAATTAATTAGTTAGTGACATAATTAAATAAACATAATTTATTTAATTAATCAATAGTTGAATAAATGAATTAATGAACTAGTGAATTAATTAAAAGGGGTATTTTAATTAATAGAGGAAATATGTATTAGAAAGGATAATTAAATAATTGACATTATTTAATCATAACCATGGATATTAGAAAATTATGGCGAAAGTGGTACTCACAGGCCTAGACCAATTTTCAGTGTCTACACTATCCATGATTTCAAAAACAAAATGATTGTTTAAAGCCTCAGGAAGACATAACAAGATAACACCTTCAACAAAATTACATAACACTTTTATACCAAGTTTAACAATTTAATAAACCACAATCACAATATACCCATATTGTCCATTTAAAACAATACTCGATAAAGAAAATGTCTGAGGCATATCTATCTATATATATATATATATATATATATATATATGTTTTCAAAACACAAGAATAGATTTCAAAAGGATAGATCAATTGACCTATTCACAAGGTCCTATCTATTAGCTTCTCATAAACAAAGTAAATTATTAAACATTCCTATCAAAACCCAATATATATAACATATATCAATTCAAAATCATTCTAACATTATTAATTCACAAATACGGTAAAGTTTTCATATTTTAAGAATGCAAGAAGATTATACATTTTTTGTAAACCGAATGTCAACTTATATATATTCTAACTTGTGTAATACCACATGACTCCTAACTCCATTTGAAATGACATTACACAAATTATTCATTTCTATAAAAGAAATCAAAATAATTAAAAAAAAATAGAATTTAAATCTTCTTCACACATACACTTAAACTATCTTATCATAAAATAGATCACATAGTTTAACCTCAACATATAACAATTTGAAATAATTAGAATGTCACATTAATTTTGTTTCATTTAAACTAATAAATAAATAATCCTTCTACAAAAAGAATAATATAAATTTCGTTTACTAACAATCAACCATACCTATACGTAACATTCAACTCTTTTATAGATTATATAAATCTTTAACACACAATACCGATAACTCAGATAGTAATATTCATCATTTAAAACAGTCACCTTAACATAATTCAAGACCTTGATTACACTCAAGCTATTTACTTAGAATTTCCATTACTAAAATATTAAATTATAGGAAATCTACAACTAATTGAGTCTTTTTTTATAACCAAGACAAAATGATCTAACTCTATGAGGTAACGCATGCACAACAGAAACTGTGAGTTTTCAAGTTTATATCACAAGTTAAAAGACAAATGCACCCCAAGAGAATTGGCACCAAATAATGAGCGATGCCAAGTAAGTGTGATTTGACAGATCTCAGAATACTTGGAGCCAAAACAAGGGTAAAACTGAAATCACAGAGAAAAGAAACAACAAAGCAACAAATCCTCCTGAATCCGTCGATGCTCATGCAACAGGAAGATAATCAATAAAAATAATGGTAAATCTCCATTAGCGGCCAGGATGAGTGAAAGGTTAATTCATCAGAGGCTTAATATTAAGAAGACATAAAAATGAACAACGACAATATGGGTGGTATCACCCTATTTTGTATGAAAATTAAAATGACCAAAGGACCCTTGTGCAAGTGATCCAAAAGCTTGCCTAACTAAATATTGACAGAAGTAGATAAACCTACGGTAACAATGAAATCAACATAATTTGGCTCGAAAATGTTATATTGAGAAAAGAAGTAATTCGGTTCTAGCCAAAAGATTGTAATCTGATGTATTATGCAAAGTAGCAAACGTATGTCATCCTACGTTTCAGATTCTACAATCATTCCTTGCATGCATTTAAAATATTAGATTCTTCAGAGTTCGCGAACCACCAGGCTTATTCCGTGGTAAGACAAAAACAAGGAACTCATACAAGAAATGTTGAAAAGCGTACCAGAACAGATACCGAACTAGGTAAAGGTAATCTCTGAAAACAAAACTCACGGCTACAAAAAGCAAGTCTATTATGACGATGGATGCAAACAATAAAGCAAAAAGAGAATACACAGAATATGAATTACAAACGAATGGGAGATAGCTAGCAACGAACAAAATAAGGAGCCAATTCACTTTTTACCAGATATTGCATGGAATGGTTCCACTTAAAATAATCATGTGCATGTAACATGTGAGTATCACCGTGGGTTAATGGCAGAGCTAGATAAGTCCAGAAAGGTATTTCTACGCATGCAAAGATACAATGAATAGATAAACACCACAAGACAATGCAGTTAACCTTGACAGCCAGTATACCAAACACAGAAAGATAATGGAGAGCAAGCAAACCAAATGATATGCATGAGGTTTAGAATGTGTGTGCATGGTGACTTAGAGAAGATAATACATACTGGTGATACATGGAAAGACTGAAATTTCAAATTCTATGCATGTATGACACAGGACTAGGATTTCAAAGCACTTGAAAGCAGCAGACTTGTAAGACACACCTAACTCACCAAGATGGAGATCAAAGACAAGATTTAAACAAAAGATGCAATGAACGACTATCTAGTGCGGGTTAAATTAAAATGATAGAGCACAGATATCGACAGGAATGATACTATTGTCAAGTGCATGCAGATAGTGAAAGAATAATACATGACTCAACCATTTATTACTAAATCATCTATCAAATACAAACTGGGGTATAAAATCAGTAGGGATCCAATCAAAAGGACATACATGCACCAGATTCCCTGAAAAGATCAGACATCCTCGTGGATTTTAACTAGTTGAGTATAATTGTGATTATATATTTATCTACCCATTAGAATCATAGATAGATCCAAAAGAGGAATTCTCAACATTTCCTATGTGTACAAAACAATGAATTTACTAAAAATTTATTTAATTTTGGCCTTACTATTCTGGTTTTCAATTGCGCATGTAGGTACCAAGAGAAGACTTTCACAGCAAATTACCATTAATTACCTCAAATCCATTTTACATACATCAATTCAGGAATGAGTAAGAAATTTGCAAGAAGAAAACCTGAAGCGCTTTCTAGAGTCAAGCAACAATGAAGTGAATACATCAAAGTTCAATCCACAAATCTTTCACAGTACTATCTTAGCTCCTAGAAATCGATTTTCAACTTTCCAAAACAAAACCCCAGAAACATACAAAGATAATATTTTTTCTCGTGAAGAAAAAACCCTTTGTTTTTCCCCTTTAGAAAATCCAATTCTCCAATTAAATACAATTCCCACATTCAACTTTCAGATTGCATGCAGTTTTAATCACCCAATTTCAACTTTTCAGATGTCAAGTCCAAACAAGATATTTCACAACTTTAAATCACAACTCATTGTTTTAGTTTTCAAAAAATATCTAAATTGCAAAATTAAAACAGTTACAAATAATTAACTTTTCACAAACAATATATTTTGATATTTCACTTTTAATTCCAGTTCAATCTAAAAATAGCTTATTAAATTTAAACATTTCAATTAATCATTAATCAATATTACCATTAATTTAAATCATTAATAATCTTAAAAAATATTCTGAAAACATGACAACATGTGACGAGCAACGAGCATTACGACAAACGAACAAAAAACATAACATAAGGGTGACAAAAGACACTCGTTCTTTTCAGAACAATGGTTCATGATAGAGGACAAGTCTATCTCCCTTCAATGATTCCATTGGGCCATGACATGCTCAGACCTAGCGAAGCAGGTGGAATCGATGCCTATACCTAAAAGTTGCATCACACTGCACGGTCAACTGAAACACATAGATAACGTGAAATACATCGTGAAGAAGAATCATAGCATAGCAAGGCACTCAAAGATAATTACTGCTAAATTGTCTCCTTCACCAAACTAATGTAAGAAAGAGCATCTAAAATCATTCACATCATAGTACCATCATAAAAATTATAGAACCTCATATGTCATCATAATTATGTCATCTTGCAAAAGTAAATAGAGCATCATAACATAAAGTGTATCATCAACTAAGTTTCACAATCTGAGCAAGTAATCCAAGACATAATGCATTAGAATAACATAGTCTCAAAACCATCTAACTACTATCAACAACTCATAATGACTGGAATAGAAATGTCATCAAGAGGGTCACTACATCCTCCCCCCCTAGGGTAAGGCTTACTCCTGGAAGCCTGCAAATATCCCTAGTAAAATCTCCATATAGTCACACATAGTCAAGGGTTCCAATAGTGTACCACTCCATACTTCAACATAAAAAATACAACCCAACCAAGTACACTGTCAATCCAAACAAATCAACATGGTGAAGCAACCACCTTCCAAGTCTCCAAAACATATATCCTAACATAACAAGAATCAAAGTAGAGGAAACAATGCTGAAGGCACCTCCACAACCTCCTATACCACAAGATTTTCATGAGCTCCCGAATCAGCTGTCTATCCACTTCTAGGAATTTCCACATTTGTACCCTGATGCCCTATCTGACCATGCTTAACCATTGCACTCATTTCATGAGTCCTTTCCACATCATTCATTGTTGGTTCCATAACAGTCAATCTCTGACTAGTTCAAGGTGTGTTCCTTTAATAACACGGTTTCTCTGAGTGGCCCTGCTAGCCGCAATTGTAACATCCTATACTTTTTACTGTTGCAATCTATGTGGTCGAGGCTGGCTGACTGGAATGATGGAGTTGTGCTCATATCCAACTCTGAATCCTCCTATGCATAATATGATCACCTCTGAACCTGAAGAATACTGGGTATACACAATCAAAAGGAACACCAATCATCCAATTCTCAAACCCAAAACCTTCATAAGAATGATAGGTGGGTAGAAAACATGTTCTCAAAACATCCAACATAAGTTCTACTAGAGTAGAAATATTTCTCCTAGGGATCCTTTCCCTTTCCCAAAATACCTAACATCCACCATCTTGTCTAGAGCCAAGCTGGGTAAGAATCTCCCCAAGCGTAGAATGTAATAGTGGACCTAGGTGATCCTCACGATCATCCTCATGGGACTCAGAAAAATAGAGTTCTGATGATTGACACCATGACTACCTCTTCTAGGCATCCTATACACACCATCCAAGAAAGGAGTCACAACCAAAAGGCGAAATTAACTTACAAAAATTTAGAAATAAAGCACCATACCCATGATTATTCATGCATAATACATTTACACACTAACAATGACTTCAGAAATCACAACATAAGGCCATACAGGGGTCCATCTAGACACAGAGAAGTAGCATACCATCCATGATAGAATTATTCATGAACCAAGATCAAATAACCATCATAAAGAAATCAACATCAAATCAGTGGCTTGATGGTGTTAGGTCATACATAAAGTGAGACCAATTCACTTTTTACCATTTATTGCATGGAATGGTTCCACTTCAAATAATTATGTGCATGTAACATGTGAGTATCACCATGGGTTAATGGCAGAGCTAGATAAGTCTAGAAAGGTATTTCTATGCATGCAAAGATACAATGAATAGATAAACACCACAAGACAACGCACTCAACCTTGACAACCAGTATACCAAACAGGGCAAGATAACATAGAGCAAGTGAAACCAATGATATGCATGAGGTTGAAAATGTGTGCATGTGGTGACTCAGAGAAGATAATGCATATTGGTGATACACAGAAAGGCTGAAATTTCAAATTCTATGCATGCATGACACAGGACTAGGATTTCCAAGCACTTCAAACTGGTAGACTTGGAAGACACACCCAACTCGCCAAGATGGAGATCAAAGAAAAGATTTAAATAATAGATGGAATGAATGACTATCCAGTGTGGGTTAAATTAAAATGACAGAGCACGTATATCAACATGAATGATAATGTTGTCAAGTACATGCAAAGAATGAAAGGATAATACATGACTCAACCATTTATTACTAAATCATCTATCAAATACAAACTAGGGTATAAAATTAGTAGGGATCTAGCTAATAAGGACTTACATGAACCAGATTCCCTGAAAAGATCAGACATCATCATGGATCTTAACCGGTTGAGCATAATTTTGATTATATATTTATCTACCCATTAGAATCATAGATAGATCCAGAAGAGGAATTCGCATCATTTACTATGTGTACAAAACAATGAATTTAATAAAAATTTATTTAAATTTGGCCTTACTATTCTTGTTTTCAACTGCGCATGTAGGTACTAAGCAAATACTTTCGTAAAAAACTACCAATAAATACCTCAAATTCGTTTTACATACATCAATTCAAGAATTAGTAAGAAATTTGCAAGAAGAAAACCTGAAGCGCTTTCCGGAGTTGAGCAATGTCAAAGCGAAAATGTCAAATTTCAATCCAAAAATCTTTCACAGTACAAACACAGCTCCTAGAAATCGATTTTCAACTTTCCAAAACAAAACCACAGAAACATACAGAGATAATATTTTTCTCGTGAAGAAAAAACCCTTTTTTTCCCCCTTTCGAAAATCCAATTCTCCAATTAAATACAATTCCCACATTCAACTTTTAGACTGCATGCAATTTTAATCACATAGTTTCAACTTTTCAGACATCAAGTTCAAACAAGATATTTCACAACTTTAAATCACAACTCACTGTTTTAGTTTTCAAAAATATCTAAATTGCACAATTAAATCAGTTACAATTAACTAACTTTTTGCAAACAATATATTTCGAAAATTAATAATCTAAACAAAAATTATGAAAACATGAAAACATGTGATGACCAGCGAGCATTACAAAAAATTAACAAAAAACATAACATAAGGGTGACAAAAGACATTCATTCTTTTTAGAACGATGGTTCATGACAGAGGACAAGTCTATCTCCCTTCAATGATTCCATTGAGCCATGGCACACTCGGACCTGACGAAGCAGGTGGAGTCGATGTATCTACCTGAAAGCTACATCACACTGCACGATCAACTGAAACACATAGATAACATGGAATATACCATGAAGAAGAATCAAAGAGTACTAGGGCACTCACAGATGAGTACTGCTAAACTATCTCCTTCACTAAACTGACGTAATAAATAGCATGTAAAATCATTCACATCATAGTACCATCATAAACCTTACAAAACCTCATATTCCATCATAATTATGTCATCTTACAAAAGTAAACAAAGCATCATAACATAAAGTGTATCATCAATTTAGTTCCACAATCTAAACAAGTAATCCAAGACACAATACTTTAGAGTAATGTAGTCTCAAAACCATCTAACGACTATCAACATCTCATAATGACTGGAATAGAAATTTCATCAGGAGGGTCACTACAGAATCATAGACAAACCTACTAAATTTTGTTTTGGACTTAACAAATGAACAAGAAAATATCACATTTCCACATTAGTGCTTAAAAGAATTCATATCATTGCTTTATGGTTAAAATGAGCACATGTACACTTTATTTTGTAATCCTTTATCCAAAGTAATATCATTTAAAAGATGTATGCACTTCTCTTGCACTTCACGGTGATCTTGAGAACCAAAATTCATGTTGTGATATTAGGTTGTATGAGTTCTTACCTCGACACTTCAATTTGAATGCTTAAAATTGAACAAACCTTGTGAGTGTGAAGAAAATGTATTATGTGTGCTCTCACCGAAATTCTTTAGGTGGTAGAACTACGAATGAACTTCTTCACCTTTAGAGAGCATGCCTTGGTGGGAAAAAAGTACTCACCCCAAGGGAATGACTCAAACCATTAATGAGCTAAACATGAAGCTTCTCCTATACAGTATATAAATTTGAATGTTCAGGAAAGTTCATCATTATAGGAACTCCTATAGACAAGTAGGTGATACTCTTTCCATGAGTTGATATTACCTCTCGTGTGGCTTTTTGAATGGGTGCCTTTATTAAGAACCAATTGTGTAAGATCCAAATCCTAATCTATTTGTTGGTGCAAGAACGATCATTTTGAAGTCGTCCCACATTCTTACGACTCCTAGTAGAGATGAAAAGTATGCCATGGAAGATTCATGGGTACTAATGCTTGGCTGACCCAAGAAGTGAGTGCACTATAATGGGGAGCCTTTGTGGTTAAGCATCCAATCATCTGCTAAGAGTAAGTGTAGCTGGTTTCATCCAAGTGGGAACTCAATAGATATTGCTTTCATTATCCATAGGATTGTGCATATTTTTGGAACCAAAAACACTTTGTTTAGATTCTAAACAATTGGAAAACAAACATTCAAATATGATCATCAAATTTCAAACCCTTTACAGGAAGCAAATGCCTTTGAAAAAATTCAAGTACTATTGCTTGCCCTAGGGATTTTATCCTTAAATGCTTCTAATTATTTGGACTTACATCTTAACTTGCTCTCATTAAAGTCAACATTAGGAAATTTTTTCCCTAATTTCCTTGATTTCCACATAATGAACATTGTGGGATGAGAAGAAGTTGAGACATTAGACATTCTAGTTTGAAAAACCTAATCTAGAATTGTTTGTAGGAAAAGGAAGTCATTAAGCAAAGCTAAGAAATAATTGAACCCCACACATGTGCTCTTCCAAATTATTTCCCGAAAGATCAAAATCCAAAATAAAAAGTTCAAAAGTCTTAGTCCAAAAGCTTGTGAAGAACATCTTTCAAGGCTTCACGAAGTTAGAGAAAGGTTGGTTGACAAATTTTACAAGAAAGCTTCAAGGAACAATCCTAACTTGTATGAGTTTTATTGCCAACAACATAAAAATCTCATTCAATTTTTTGCATTTCTTACATAGGAGGTACCAAGCATGTTCTTAAACACCGAGGTCTTGTAGAAATGAGTTTTATCTAGGTCTAATCTAGGATCAAAATCATTATTTTCATCCATATGTAAATAGTGAAACTCTTAAATTCTAGACTTAGGCATTCTGTCACCTTAAGTTCTACAATAATCATACAAGAAATAAATATAATACATATATGAAGAAATCTTCATTTGTTCTTCAATCAAATTGCATATATTCAAACATGAAGATGAGAACAAGGATTAGGTTCTTTTTCCACCCAACCTCAAAGCTTACGCTTCCTCGGAATTCCTTAGTCATTCAAAGAATACCCGACCTTGCACGAATCGCTTAGCAAAAAGCAATTGAGAAGCGAGATGGAATCTGGTGCATGCCTAGTATAACTAGTAAATCCATAAGCATTTTCATTTTTCTAATTCATTTAACAAACAAGCAAGTTCTATACTAGGATATGATAGAGATTTAATTTCATTCCATCTTTCTCAATGGTCCCTAAGCTACTTGGCCAAGTAAAATGTCATGCATGACAAATAATAGTAGTTTTGGAAAAGAAAAACTAGGCTCTCTAATAACCCATATTCAACACCCATCCTAGAAGGTAACTTTCCAAACACATGTCATGCACATTCATTTATCAAGCATGCATGGTTCTATTCAAAATTAAAATCATCTTTCTCAAACACATGAACTGCACTTTTATATTCAAGCAAACGTGGTTTTATTGTAGTAATTTCACATTTTTAAATCTTAAATAACATTAAGTTCATCTTCAAAATAAGTAAAATAAAATAAAAGAAGGTGTATCTCAAGTATGTATTTTAAGTACATATAAAACCAAAAATGGATAAATGAGCATACATTCTTTTGGTTCATTTACTCATAAAATTTATCTTCACTTCGAAATAATCCTTTTCTAGTTCGTTTCATTTCAAAGTAACTTATATTTCCAATTCTATGTCCTTTTCTTTTATGTTTTTTCATATTTCTCTAAAATGTTATCTTTTCAAAAATGTAAACACCTCATATTTACCTATGATTTGTAACAATTTTAGTTTCATTTCTAGAGAATTATCAAATTTCATTCTACTTTTCAAGCATAAATCTTTACACAAAATTATTTAATCTTGTCATTCTGGAAAAAATTAAACAATTTTATTTAAACCAAAAACACTATCTTTTATGTTTTTTTTATTTTGAAAGTTTTATCTATCTGACAGTTAGATGATTTTTGAAGCATTTCTAAATTTAAATAGATCTAAAACATACTATTTTTCTTGTGTGCATCATTTCAATATATTAAATCAGAATTTCCTAAAATAAATAAATCTACTGTTTCTTTATATTTTTCTGTTCAAGTTGTTCAACAATTTTTTCACAAAAAAACACTTTGGTGTATGAAATTTCTTCTAAATTTAATAAAAACAATGACAGGTTTTCATTTGATAAAAAACAAAAATAAAAGAAAATGATTCAAATTAAACGTACTAAGATTGTTAGTTTGGTAATTAATGCTTTCTTTGAATCTACCTGATAATTCCTGAATCTAGTTTGATTTGTTTCCTCTATCAATTTTTCCCTCTCCCTCTATTCCTGGGCGTACCTTCCAAATTCTCACCTCTTTTCCTGTGATTTTCTTCTTCTTTCCTTACTTGCATATGATGGAGGCAGATTTATGTTCACTGTTTCCTCCTTGCTAGCTGGCTACTCTCCTTCCACCTTCCTTCTTCTCCCATGCGCCTCTCTTCCTTGCTTCCTCATGCACTTTGGGAGTCAAAAAAAAATCCAAACAACTTTAAACTGTTTGTGCTCTCCCTTGGTTGAGCATGAGAGATTAGTAACTACTTAATCTCTAAGACCTCTCTCCAGGGCACGCGTGGGGTAAATGGAGAATGAAGATCAATAAATAAAATCACAAAAACATCTCCCTTCTGGCCACGTCCTTCCCAGGTTCTCCTCCTTTTCTTCTGTGTTGCGTACTCCTCTCTCCCTTCTCTCTAGATGCATATTGGAGACGTGAGCATATGCAAACAAAAAAACAATTCTATCTCCCTTTCAGCCACACATGGAGATAATCTAATCCCTTTCATGTAAAAACAATAACTATTATGTATATTTGTGCATGTAGAAAGGTAGATTTCTCAAACAGAAAAGGTTTAAAATAAAAACCACTTTCTCCTCTCCCTCTGGCGCATGGGGAAAAATAAGATGAATCCCGTCAAGATAAAAGAAAAATATTTGTTTTCTGCTTGCCTTCCAAAAATGGATTTCTCTCCATGTTAATCTCGTGCAAATGGTGGAGTTATCCATTAAATTCGATCCACAATTTCAGTTTTGATCGCCAAAACTCCATGTTTCATTTTGTGATTGCATGCAAAATTGATTGAAAGATATTTGTTTTGAAATTGTAAACTATTGTTTTGTTTCCAATTCCCATTTTAAACGTATTTCTATTTTCTTATTGTTTTAAATAACTCATTTTGATATTTATCTATTTAAACATATATTTCCTCTTTCATTTATTAAATGAGAAAATAACAAATAAATCAATAACACCATATTTACATTTTATATATTTTCAAAATTAAAAGTTTATTCCAATAATTTAGAATAAAAGCGTTATTATTTTCAACTATTAATAAAATATTTATGCAAAGAAGTAATTCCTTGAATAAAAACAAATTTCTCACAATAATTATCAAATCGCCATTTCAAAACAAACAAATTCTTTTTCACAATTATGTTCAAGCGAAAGCATAGTCATAATAACCATTAAAATATAAACCATTTAATCATCATGAAAATAAATTATAATTAACTAAGTTGTGTGTGAGATTCCATCATCCTCATTAACATCTAATAGCTAAAACGACTCTACCTAATCAATCTTCTCACCTTCATTCTCGTTCACCTATTCCTGCGTTCACTTGCACTCAAATTTTTATCAATAATGACCAACCCCGAATTTCATAATAATGAATTTCAAATCATTTCATTTGCATTTAAATTTCAATTTCACTTTCAATTTCAATTTAAATAATCATCTATCATAAACATCAAAAATCTCATGATTAATATTTGCATTTAAATAAATGACAAAAAATCAGTACGTGACACCATACCTTGACATCAAAAAAAAAAATCATTTCACCAACAACTATTGGAAATATTGAAGGCATCACTCATGCTAGGATTTTTTGGAAAAACCATATCATCTTGTTTGATTAGATACGTGTAGATGAATCCTCCTCCACACATTTAGTGAAATTATCAATCCTGGTGGACAAGTCTACACTTTTATAATATCCAACATCCTAGGGTTTATAAGTTCATTATCCAAAATAAAAGATTCAAAATCATTTTTTTGGCTAAGGGTGTATAGATGAATCCTTCTTTACACACATAGTCAAATTATCATCTTGTGTACAAGTCTACTCTAGGACAACATCCAACCTCTTAGAGTTTATGAGTTCACTATCCAAACCAAAATCCAATCAAGCCAAAAGTCAAGATCAAATCAAGTCAAACCAAAACCCAATGAAAGTTTCTCAAGAGTTCAATAATTCACATAATCCATCTTCCATTTGTTTCACCATCACATTTTGATCCTTAATCATCCTAGTTTTTCTCTTTTTGTACCTAAAGTTAGATCAATCTAAATAATTAGAGGTTCATCTCACACATTCTTGAATATTGATCCCTATTTTATGGTGTAAACTAGATCACAACACAAGAAGAACATGGAAATCAACAAAGAAACATCAAGTTCAAGTGACCTAAGCCAAACAACTCTTGAAATGAAGTTCGTTGGATCAAGAAATCTTCTAACCAATCTTCCTCTACTATCACAAAATCCTCAAGAGGAGGGACAAGTGGAGGACATCACCAACAATGTCTCAAGGATGACACAAGATGAAATCACTGAAATGATTCAAAATCTTGAGACTCATAGAATTGCCAATGCCATGTTGAGGGTCAATCCCTCCCTATACATGCTTGAGTTAGCAAAAGAAGGGGCCAAACATCTTTCTAATTATTACATAATCACTATTGTGAAGAAACCTCTTGGGATCATGCCTCCAATCTCACCCATACCCCCATTTCAAAGTATCGCTCAAAGCATCCTGCTAATCACATCATCCATCACTCCAACTCCACCAATTGTTAACAAGGGAAGCTCATTGATTCATGCACTTCAAGCACATCCCCTTGTGCACAACCAAGACTGGGATGCAAACACTATATTGGGCCAATCCATCCCATTGAATCTGCTGCACCCATATGTTCCACTCACATTTCATGATCCCACCAATCCAACCTAGTTTTACACAACACTGATTTATCCTCTTGACACACAAACCTCTCTCCCTATGACCTCACAAGGAGAAGGAGGGTTATTTGGAGTAGGGGGAATATTTGATCCCTCATCTTTATCATCATTTCTCCAAGGGAGTAAACCACCCATTTTCCCACCATTTCCACCATTTCCATCAACATCCACACCACTCCTTGGGTTGGGCCTTCCCCCTTTACCAACATCAATCTGAGCAACACTCTAACCATAAATCAAAACATCATACCGAATCCTCCCATCTTTCCATCGATATCGTAAAAAACACATGGCAACCATCCAAGCAACACGAATAGTCAAAACATCATCTACCCTCCCCCAAGTATATCAATCATGCCATCCACCACTCAAATCCCAATCATCAATACCATGGCCCCCCTCATCACAATAGCTAAGACTATTCATCATCCACCACCACTAACACCAAAACCCAATATGATAAACTCATTTAGCATCATGTTGCAAGTAGCTCAACAAGCCACCTATCAAAAGACACTTCAACAAATCCAAAATCAACAAGCTACATAGCTATCTACCTAGTAAGCATAAGTGAAATTAGCAACAAAACAAGTGCAACAGGTGCAATAGGTTGCCCAAGCTCAAGCTTTACAATAATAGAAAGCCACCCAAGCTGGACAAGCAACTCAAGCTGCTCAAGCCGCATAGGCTTCCTAGGCTACACAAGCAGCCCAACAAGCACAACTGCAAGTAGTTCAACAACAAGCATATCAACAGGCCCTGCAACAATATCACATGCAATAGGAAGCAACTCAATTACTAGTACATCAAAAAGCTTTGTTGGCACAACAACAACAAGACCAAGAACAAGCTTTGTTGGCATAGCAACAACAAGTGTTGTTTGCACAACAACAAATGCAAGCATATCAACAAGGCTTAATCACACAACAAAGCTTGCAAAAATCTCTCATGAACATTCCATCCATCACTCCAACACCTCAACCACTTCAGAACACATTCACTCCACCCCCCTGATCCACATGGTGACATGATAGCGCAAATCAAGTTTCTCTCATGGTAAGTGCTCCATCTCCAATCAGGAAAAATGACAAGGACACCAAGCAATTTGTGCCCCTATCCTTTCGACATGAGTCTTTCAATGGTACCATTTTCCAAGGGATTCAAAATCCCTAAATTCGACAAATATCATGCGATAGGAAACCTTGAGGAACATATCAAGGAATTCCATGTACATTGCATGGAAGTCGCATATGATGATACATATATGATGTGGATATTTCCTCAAAGTTTAGTTGGCCCTGCCATGGAGTGGTTTTCTTGCCATCTTGTTGGCATCAAGACATTCCAAGAGATTATAGACACATTCTTAAAGAATTAGGCATTCGACATTGGTATGGATGTTAGTCTAGAGGAACTATCTATGCTCAAACAAGGAAAGGGGGAATCATTCCCTTCCTTGCTACAATGATGGTTATCCAAGGCACATTGGAGCAAGTGGGCTATGTCGGAGGAGCAACAAATTTGCACCATCATTTACAATCTAGATAAAACCTTGGCATTCCATCTAAAAATGCAGTGCATCACCACATACGACCAATTGATCCCCAAAGCACTCAACATCGAGTGAGCCCTTATTGCACAAGGGGGGACACCCATGTATCAAGACCATTAGGACAATCATTCTTCTACCATCTATAACAAAAAACCTCAGATGTGGGTGAAAAATAGAAACATCACCAATGACGATGTGGTTGATGCAAAGGTCATAATCAGTGCTCCAAATAGAGCACCCAAACATATCAACCACCAAAAAAAATAATCACAACACACAAACCAATGTGGTCACACCACAACCACCCATTAATCAAATCAATAATTTGAATAATCAATGCGGACCACCTCTATGAAACAAATATCACCCAAGAGAAAGTTTACAGCTCTTAGGGAACTAGTCGAATCCATCATGCAGAAATTGGTAGACAATAATCTCATTAAGATCCCCACTTGTGAGAATTATCAAGAGCCCACGGTGAAACCACCTTGGTACAATGAAAATTACCTTTGTGATTATCATAAAATCAAGGAGAACACAACAACCAACTACTTGAATTTGAAAAACTATAATCCAAGATCTCATCGATAACAAAATCATAAATGTGGAACAACCAACTAGAGATGAAGACCTAAAAATCTACACAAATCCAATGTCGAACCATAACCAAGGAAATAATAAAGGGAAGAAAAACTATGGTAATGTGAACTATGTGTATGAAGGGGTTGTCGCATCCCTAGATGATTTGGTCACTATTGTTAGCATCAAGGGAGCCAAAGTTGATTATGGAGTCACCACACGTAGTGAAAAAGTCACCATTGTTGGGTCATCACAACCACCTAGGGCACCGACCTAAAATCCAAAATCTGCTTCTAATAGTTATAATGTCTTGGACCAATTAAAGAGAACTCCCGCTCAAATCTCCATCATCGAGTAACTGAAGATCTCATCTACCCATAGAAAAATCCTTGAGGAAGCATTGGCTTCATCCACCATCTCCACCAATCTTGATACAAAATAATTCCAAGCTATGGTTGGAACCATTACAACACCAAATCTCACATTTTCTTATTAGAACTTCCCCACCCAACCATCTCACAACCATGCACTCCACCATGAAGTCTTGGTTCTTAAGAAAAAAGTTAAGAGGGTCTTGGTGGATGGGGGAGCAAGTTTAAACACTTTTTCTCTTAAACTTATAAAGAACCTGAGATTCTCTAAAGATTCCATTAAAAAGGGTAAGGGCATTACAATCAGAGCATATGATGACCAAGAAACAGTTTCTCAGGGCACTATCCAACTCCCTATTTAAGTAGGGCCAGCTACTATGGAAACCACCTACCAAGTTCTTGACCTTGATTTTCCATACAACATCCTCTTGGGATGCCCATGGATCCATGGGATGCAAGCAGTCGCATCAAACTTCCATTAGTGTATCAAATTCTCATACCAAAATCAAGAGGTCACAATCTACATTGATCTTGAGCCTTTCGCCTACTGCAAGAACTTGGAAGCCAAGTACTATAAAAATCCCCAAGTCCCAAAGAATGATGAAGGCCCTTCCACTCTGTATGTAGACCCAACTACCTTTGCCTCCACTTCTCAGAAAAAGACACCAACTATTTCCAATATCTTAAAAATCAAGGTCATAATCTAGCACAATGAGCGTGGGGATTACAAAATGAGGAAAGGAGCCTTTATGGTAGGGGAGTTACCTCAATCCCCTAGATCTCATGGACAACCACAACCCGCTAGTACAATAGCTCAAACCTTCAGAACGGATCTCTCTCGATTTAGAATTTGGGGGGATCTAGGATGAGAAGTGGTAGAAGAGAGAGATGTATACAATGTCCTCTATCAAGATGAAAGATCTATACCCACCCTCCTTATGGATGGGGCCAATAGAGGACTTCAATTAATGTTGGGTATGGGCTATAACCGAAATGAAAGTATTGGAAATAACAACAATGGTCGGTTGGAACCTATCATTGTTGAAAAGTGCATGAAAAATATTCACCTTGGATGTACCCCTACGAGTGTAACCATACATGGTAGAAGTTCCCCTGTTAGAGCAATTGGAACTCCCCTCATATTATGACAATCACCCTTTAGTTACTCATATCCATAGGTCGAGTCATATACAACTTTAACTTTGATATAACCGATGTGTGTAGTAGTAGTGATGATGAGGATACCATAACTGACTTAGCCATGCTTTTTGAAGATTCCTCCCTTCTCGTGATCAGTACCCTATCTTTTGAACCAGACCATCGAACCCATGAAATAAATCTAGTTTATCCCCAACTCATCGATTATGACCAACGAGGACTATCAATTCTAGAAACATTCAAAAATAATGAGGTGCTCTTGGAATTCATGGGATTGCAAGACTTGATACCATATGGGGATCATAAATTTGGGTATGACATCGTATGAGATAAACAAGCCTATTACAGGGAAATGATTGAATCCTTCAATCACCAAAGTGAAAAAATGAGAATAATCTCAAGGTCTTTGAGTGAAAACCACACTATGGCACTCTCTAACTCCAAAAAAATAAAAATAAAGGATGCACCCAATGGTGAAAACCTCTCTAAGGCACCAAGGGATGATAGATTCAATCTTCCCCTTAGTTCCATCCATAAGGAAAAGTCAGTAGTTCTAGCATAATAGTGTAATCTAGTCAATCTAGGAATAGAAGCAATGCCACACATCACATTCTATACTAAGTCACCTCTCACAGAAGAATAGGAGCTCCTAACTATTTTCCTAAGGGAAAGAAATGTGAACTTTGTATGGACCTATGCTAACATGCCAAGTCTCGATCCGGAAGTTGTGGTTTGTCACTTAGTTGTGTATCCAAAACCAAAGCTAGTGAGGAAAAAGCTAAGAAAAATGCATCGCCAAATAGCCTTGTTGGTCAAAGTAGAATTAAAAATTCTCCTAGATATGGGATTCATATGGCCAATTGATTATCCAGAGTGGGTGTCAAATCTTGTACCTATTTCAAAGCCAAATGGGGGCATCCACATCTACACAGACTTCAAAGACTTAAACAAAGCATGTCCCAAGGATGGCTTTCCACCTCCTAACATCGATATTATTGTGGATATGACGGCCAAAAAAAAGATGCTATTACTAATGGATGGATTCTTAGGATACAACCAAATCTTTATAGCTAAAGAAGATCAGCACAAGACAACTTTGACTTGTTCGTGGGGGACATATTGCTAGAATATGATGCCATTTGAGCTAAAGAATGTAGGAGAAACTTACCAAATGGCCATGAACTGATTTTCCTGACATAATCCATAAATCTATGGAGGACTATGTGGATGAAATATTGGCTAAGTCAAGAAAGTGAAGGGATCACATATCAACCCTAAGCTCCATTTTTGACAGATTAAAAAAGTATAAGGTCTAACTTAATCCAAAGAAGTATGTCTTTTGGGTACAATCAGGAAAGCTCCTAGGATACATTGTATCAATGAGAGGAATCGAGTTAGATCCCACCAAGCTCAAGGAAATACTCAAAATGGAAGCACCTAGGACACTGAAGTAGCTAAGAGGCCTACAAGTGAGACTTCAGTCCATCCACGACTTCATAGCACAACTAGTAGACAAGAAAATCCCATATTCTCATCTACTCCACAAGGGGTCACGTAAAAATGGAATGAGAAATTGGACCATATATTTAACAACATCAAGGAGTATTTACTCACACCACCAATCTTTATTCCACCCATTTTAAGAATACCCTTGATCTTATACATATCAGTGAAAATAGTAGCCCTTGGTGTTCTCTTAGCCCAACATGATGAAAACATAAAAGAGAGAGCTATTTACTACATTAGTAGGATCATGGTGGGACATGAGCTAAACTACACACTCATCAAGAAATCTTGCCTAACAGTCACATTTTCAACTCAAAAATTCAGACACTATATGTTGGCACATTAGATAAAACTCATCACCAAGATAGACCCCCTCAAGTATCTACTTTCTAAAGCAACTCTTACAAGGCGAATGAATAAATGGGTAATGATCCTGATAGAGCACGACATTGAGTATGTCGAAAAAAATTCCATTAAAGGTAAAGTGATTGTAGACTAGTTGTAAGAAGCACTAATATATGTCGGTAATCCATTGGTATCAGAGTTCCTTAAATCCATCTTCAACATAAACGTAGCGGACCACTGGAAAATGTACTTCGATGTATCTTACACACAACATGGGTTAGGTGCTGGAATGTTCTTCATAACACCACAAGGTGATTACATACCAAAATCTTATATGTCATCCTTTGCTTGCACAAAAAACATCGCAAAGTATGAGGCTCTTGTTATAGGATTAATAATTGCTACACAATGGCAGATCAGGGCACTCAAGGTCAATGGAGATTTGTAGCTTATCAATCAAGTCAATGGTGAATACCAAAAAAAGGATGACAAGATGACTCCATGCAAGAAAGTGGTGGAGAGCCTCAAAGAGTCCTTCATTGATGTCACCTTTGAGCAGATACCAAGAGCTAACAACAGGGTAATAGATGATATGGAAACAATCAAATCGCTACTAGATGTCCCACACAACATCCCAAAATAGGAATTCCTTGTATAGTAGCTTCTCATACCAGCATTCGAGGTACCAAAGTCTGAACTCATGTGTGAAATCGTCGGTCCTAGTGATCCCTGGTACCATTACATTTATACTTGAGAATAGGAGTCCACCCCACCAACATAAACCCAAACCTCCAATGGGCCTTCGTTAAGAATTCAACTTGCTTTGTCATTTTAGGAGATATCTTATACTGTAGGAGCATTGAAGGGACCCTTTTACATTGCCTAAACACTGAGGAAGAATTGACTTCTTTAATCAAGGTACATGATGACATCTTTGGTTCACACTCGAGTGGAATGACTTTGGCCAAGAAACTATTGAGGACAACATACTATTGGTCGAAAATGGAAAGAGAAGAACATGACTATGTAAAAAGGTGTTTACAGTTTCAATAGCATGGGGACCTCATCCATACACTAGCTCGAGAGCTCCATCCAATTATCACACCTTGGCCCTTTTCACAGTGGGGGCTTGATCTCATTGGTAAAATCACCCCCACCTCATGTAGCAGCCATAAGTTCATCATCACCACCATAGAGTACTTCACAAAGTGGGTTGAAGCCATTCCCATGACTTACATTATAGGGAAGCAGATATGCAAGTTCATCATGAATTACCTAATTTTCTAATACGGTGTCCCTTAAGCCATTATCTCAAATAATAGGACAACTTTCAAAAAATAGGATGTTCATGACTTATGGGAAAAGTTCAAAATCCGACATCGCTTCTCCACTCTAGATTATCCCCAAGGAAATGGCCAAGCAGAAGCTACCAATAATACAATCCTAAAAATCCTCAAGAAAACAGTCAATGATGTTTGTCATGACTGGCATCTACAACTGAATCCCACCCTATGGGCCTACTGCACAAGAATCTACACGCCAACAGGTGCCACCCCTTTCTCCCTGGTCTATGGATCAAAATCCATACTCCCTATTGAGATCAAGCTCGCATCACTGAGGATATCATTTAGAATCTCATAACAGATGAAGAATACTGGGTCTCACAATTGAATGAGATAGAGCTACTAGATGAGTAGTGTATGGATTCCTTAAACCACTTTCAAGTATATCATAATCATCTCAAGTGAAGCTACAACAATAGAATTAGGAGTCAAACCTTCCAAGTCGATGAGCTAGTATTGAAGGAAAATAAAAAGAACTTGCCAAATCCAAATAGCAAGGGAAATTTTGAACCCAGCTGGTTGGGGCCATTCATCATCATAGTGAGCTATAAGTCAGTGACATATAATCTATAAACACTAAAAGGAGAACCTCTGCATGAGCCCATGAATAACTACCATCTCAAAAAGTTTTCTGCTTTAACTTTTAAGGGTAAAAATCAAAATACAAAAAAAATCAAAAAATATCAAATCCAAAAAAAAACAAAAAAAATTTGAAAACAGTAAAGAAAAAAATTGTCCTCTAGTGAAAACCACTTTGGTGGTGCTTTGACCAAGTACCTTGGTGAAAACCTGGAAAATAGGTGCCTTATGTAAATAAGGCACTTTTCATCCATCAGAATCTTCATGACTTGTTATGCACCATTCATCCATCATGCTTCAATCACATCCCATGTCACCCTTCCATCCATCCATTTGCATCCATATCATAGCTTGGTCTTGTGTTCATATCGTGATCCCTCCTAGTAGTACTTGGCATATTCCCAAGGTTAGTTTGTCTTGCCTTTATCGAAGTGGTCTATCACTTCACATTGGGGGCATGTTCTTTTACTAGAATTAGATCAGATTTGCATGCATTCGTGAAGTCATCCTTCAAATCTCAAAAATCCAAAAACACCAGAAAACCAAAAATAAAAAAATATCCTTAAAATCAAAAAATAAAAAAAAAAGTTCATAAAGTTAAAAAATCCAAAAACATCCAAATCATATCAAAATCCAAAGCATGTCAAAAATCCAAAAATCAAAAAAGTGGATTCATCTTGTGGAACTACGTCATCTCTGAGCTTGAACATAGGCAAGGTTGATCTTTGATCATCTCCCAAGACACCCTAGGTCAGTCCTTTATAAGTTTGTCGCAATAAAATGGCAATCCATTTGTCCATCCATCTCATCATTAAATCAAGTCCATGTCATTCGAACTACGTGGTCCCTATGTGTATAATGTAGAAAAGGATAATCTATTGATCAAATCCCGAGACTACTAGGATAGGTCTTTCGGTTAGGTTCTTGGTCAAAATTTTAGAAAATGCAAAAACATTGGAAATTTTGAAAATCAATTTTTTTTTAAAACATCTACAAAAAACGCCAAAACACAGTGTCAAAACATTTTCAAAACACCAAAAACAATGAAATATTTAAATAAACCCAAAATGGTGCATCCATCTCCATCTCGCTCTCACTTAAATAATCATCACTCATAATAAATCAATCGTCACCTTCATCCTTTGGTAAAGCAATCAAAAGCAAGTCTAGCAGGTTCAAAAGTGAACACCTAATCGTCAAAGTCATCAGGCATCACCATAGTTTTGTGTTGGCTAGCGGTATGAAGAACATTAGACTATTGATTTACTTTATCTACTCTTTTGATTTATCTTATTGCACCCATTCCAATGACCTCTCAATGATGTCTAAACAAAAATATTTAGAGAGGAAAAAAAAGGGCAATGATCATTATCTTTGTATTTGTTGTGTTTGTTGGATATTCTTGTAAAATAACTTCATCATGTTTACTTTATTTAGTTTGAAGGGAGTGTATTTAGGTGTCTTGTTGACCACATAAGCAGTCTTGCCTTTTTATGTTTTAGTCTCATATTTATAGGATATCTGAACTGCATTGTGAATAAGGTTTCATATGTCAAGTGTGAACAAGATTAATCCTATTTGATTGTCAATTCAAATTCCATCACAATAAGTACAATTCCATCTTGGTTCTTTATACCTTTATTCATCATGCTTATGTGTATTATCAAACATAAGGTAAATGGCCCTTTGAAAATCCCAACTCCTGATTATCAGTACCATTTCTATCATTCATAGTGTAGGCTTGATTCGATCCTCTTTTCATTTCTTCTATCTTCTTTTCATACTAACACAGTACCATGACAGTTACTCAAAAAAATCACTAAAATGCATCCACCCTACATCCACCAATCATTATCATATCATATCATATAGGGAACATAGATGCATTACATTTCATCATAGATATTATTACATAGGTATTATCAACCCATCCATTGCATAATAACATATAATATTATATCATAAATATATACATATCCATATTCATATCACATCATTTTTAATCATTGCATGTTCATATACTACCATTATCATGCATCATCTCAAATAATTAAATTCATATTCCATTACATAAAATCATCACATGAGCATCATCATAACATTTTTCATCCATATGGCATCCATCATAAATGCATAAGAAGGAGAAACAAAAAAATATTACACTTGCATATCATTGCATACATTTCATAATCATAGTACATTGCATAATCCATTTAAGACATAGTTTAGAGAATCATTTGCATATCGCAACATATTGCATCCATAAATCATCATCACAAAGTGCATAGAAATATACAAAAAACAAACATCCATAATCATGTGCATTTAGGTAATATTCACATAATCACTGCATCACATCATTGCATCACATAAGGAAAAGTCATAACACATGCATATCATAACACATAGGAAAATTAAGTAAATCCATCCATCATGGATAAGTAAAGTAGGAAATATCATAAATAAATCAAATCATCTCATATATATCGTGAAAAGTAACTATCATGGTACAATGATCAGGATCATATGTATGTAAATCAAAGTATATGATATAATCGGGGCAATAAAAAATTAGAGCCCATAGATCAAAAAATACTATCTATGATCAAAATGTGAGGCTAGCCCTACTGTCTGTTGCCATCTCCAACCTATCTCTCGGCGTGCTCCTTGGGTTGTCTCATCCTTTTCTGCTAGGAATACTGTAACACTTGAGCCACTATTGGTACTGCCTACTTGTAATGCAGCTTGTAGTACTCTGCCTCTCTCATTGGATCCTCGTATACTCGTGTCGACACTATCCTTCCATGGGATATAAAGGCCATGCTCTCCAACTACTGTCTTTGAAATATCTCTTTGTCCCACATGGATCGGGCCTAATCCCAGTATATATTAAGGACTCAGACCTTCTATCAGGCCCGGTCTCTCTCTACCATGAGCACCTGCACCTATGTATGCAGTTGCTGAATCAATGCATCTCTATGATCTAGATGTACTAGTGGTGGTGATGGGGGTTGTTTATGTGGGTCCATTAGGATCTCTCTCCCCATCTCTAGGATACTCTTAGGGTGGTGTTTGTTGTGGCTTCTCTTAGGATGGTGTCTGTTGTGGCTAGTGTGGAGGTGGTCCTCCTCCTCCTGGCAGCCCATCCCCATATCTATCCCCTCTGCCTCCCTACCCCTGCCCTCAGCCTACTAACCTACCTCTAGGCCTTTTCCATGGGAGTGTCACACTTGGATTTGTAAGTCTAAGGGGTGGTCTGAACCAAGCTATGTATTCTACTATAACCCCTGCATCCCCCTATCCCTAATTGTATGGCCATGTTCTAGCCACCAACTACCTAAAAGATGTCACAACCTCATCTTATAGGATGGGCTTTCCCCTTGCAGTCTCCCTCATAGTACGAGAAAATATGTCCATGTACTGGTCATCAATATGATCCTATATGTCTCCAAACTATCTCACCATTTTTTTTGGTAGGTATCTCTTGATCATAGTGTGCTCTCGGCCCTGCATCAGTTTGTCCTATCGACCAAAAAATAGCTGCTAAGCATCATCGTACCATGGACCCATACCAAGCCAAGGCCTCTAGGTGAATACTATCATATTATTGATGACCCTCATCCAATGAGCAATACCATTGGCCCCTGCATGTGTGAAAGTGATTTGCTTCCCTCCATACCACCAAACAACTAGATCATCCAACTCTAAGGCAACCATTCTAACTTGTTGATGAATCACTGTAATGTGCTCCTAGGTAGAGACGTGCAATAATGTAACTCCAACCCCAATGGATCGACTATCTAAATAAGAAAAATCAGGGAGGTCTCCGTAGAGTCAATCTAGCATCACTGGAATATAGGCAAAGCACTCCCTTTGATGGAGCATCCACTCCCATGCTAGACCCCATCCTGGGCCAAAATATCGGCCCCGTTGATCTGGTGCCACAAGCCCTAATATGATGGCATAAATAATCAATCTGAAGGTAGGAATTGTACCCCTATATCTATCTAGATCAATCTACCCCTCGGAGAAGATAATCTCATCAAGCTCTATCATCTCAAAAAAGGCATCCCTCCTAGTATCTACATCATAAATAACTCTCACTCCATGGATGGGTAGTCGAAGGATGCACCAAACTTCCTCTAGTGTGATAGTAGCCTCTCCTTTTGGCAAGTAAAATAAATATGTCTCACTGTGATATTTCTATGATAGGGCTATTGTCATACCTAGGTGTGTTTGGATAGGATGGGCATAGGCAACATACTATAGGTTGATCACACCAAGGTGCTCCTAAAGCAACTCATGCATACCGACTAATCTGTTGAGTACTGGAGACCTGTGCTCCCATGAGTGAAGTATCCTAAGGTACTTCTATGTAGGAAAAATCTCAACATCAAGTTTAAAAAAAAATTAGGCTCCCATCCTAGGTTTTCACAATTTAAACAAAAAATGCGACTTTATTTGCAATTGCGGTGTAGTTTGCCAATTCCAAACTGCACTGCTAGGACATAGTTTGACTGCATCCCCTGACCCTAAATCTTAAATTGCATCACCGCGGTGCACTTCTCATATGCGATGGACTTTGGCCTAAACCCTAACTTTCTACACTGACTCGCAATGGCTCCCTATGTATACACAACACACTTTGAGGTTGGACGATGCCAATCATACACCCTTAGTGGTGCTATATAGTGCCGCTTGACCTAAAGTTGACTTTGGATCCTATTATTTGCATGAAAAAATTGAAATCAAAAGGTGGGTAAGGGCCACATACCATTGGTCCTACACCAACTGGTTGTTGGTGCACTCATACTTGATCTGACACATGCCATGGAAGCAATCTTTGCGCCATCTCAATTAGTTGTCCAAGCTGAAAGTGCAAAACTTTCTAAAGGCTAAATGTGCAAATGAATTGAAAGTGACCCCTTGGGGCCTATTTAAACTTGAAAATTAGGGTTTTTTGACCTTGTTAATTCGTCGAACTAGGTTTTTGGACCCCTGATCCTATTTTTTCCCAACTAAGGGATATTTTGCATCATTTTTTCATGTTTTTGCATGTTTTTGGCATCTTGGAGCCTTTCTGGACCCGTTGGACAACTTATCCTCTTTTTTTTGTGCGATCACCCAAAAATCCAAATTTTCATCTGATCTCTCGAGGAGGTAGTATACCAGCATAATCCTTCTCACCGGAGTAGTAGTGGGTCATCTAAAAAATTAAAAAAAAATGAATTTTGATTAGGGCAGTTTATTCTTTGAACCAACTCAATAGGTGCGTTACTTCAAAGAGGGGCAAAATGTCGACATGAAAATTATGCAAATTGATTCTACACACTTGATCCTTATCTTACTAACCTCGTTTCCTCCTAAATCATATCATTTAATAATTAATTTCATTAATTAATCTGTATTTGATTATATTCATCACATTTTTCTCTCTTAAATAATTAAATCATAGCTGATTAAGTCATTCTCTTCTATTAATTGAATAAATTATTTTGTTTAATTATTGCTATAGTCCCTCTTCTACTTAAATAATTCTCTTTATTTGATTAAATATCTAAAGTCATCTCCTTGAATTAAATAAACAAATCTTTTTTTTTATTTAATCTAACATTATCTCCCTTTGATTAAATAAATCAATCTTTATTTAATTAAATCTAAAATTATTATTCCTTTAAACTTTGATTTATTTAAATCCTAAAATCTAAGTCAAAACTGTCAAATCATCTAATTTCTATCCCAATTAATCAAATCATGGTTAATGCTAATCCTTATCACTCCAATCCTCTAGATTTTGCAACTTGCATGATAAATAAATTTATTTGATTTATTAATTCATCAATTTTCATTCAAAAGGGCATCTTTTGTGGAATATTCTTCGAATTCAAAAATTCCTCCAAAAGGGATTAGTACTTCCAAAAATGTATTTAAAACCTCTTACATGTCCTTTGCCTTGAGCCAAGTGGAGTTTACTCCATTTCGTATTCCCTCTAAACTTGTCATCTCAACAATTTCAATTCCACCTAACCATATTTATATTCACAGTCATCCAAATGTGCTCATTCCTCCTCCAATCACATGTGGACAAGTGGCCTTCTCTCATTTATTGGTCTTATGTCCCACATTCATCCAAATCCTTTAATCTTTCATTCTTCAAATCTATAAATGGAGGGCTTCTCCCATTGAATTGATCATGCACAATCCAAGCAAGTTTACTATACTAAATTTCATTCACAAATTCATCCATCGCATTTAAATTTCATAGTTCTACATAAACTTCATCAATATTATCATCACATTGCATCAAGGAATCAACAAGTATCATCAAATATCATCAAATCACATCAAGGAGTTGGGAAAGGGCTATTTTCCACATCAAAATGGCACCAATTCCCCCATGGGATTGATAGTTTTTTCATTAGAATCTTTTATTGTGTTGTGCTTCATTTTATTTCCTACTCTCATGTTTCAATCTAATTTCATGAGGAATGTTGATTCTATCTTGCATTTTGATCTAATATTATGCTTTTTCTTTGTGTCTATGCAAGTATAGGTTTACCTATTACAAATGATAACAAAAAAGCTATGATTAGGAAGGATACATCTTTATGATGGTAGTTTGATAATTTATCAATATATTTTATTTGATTTGGATCAAAATGATAGATTTAGTTTGGATAATGAGCTATATTGTAAGACTAGGTTGTATGGATTATGACTAATTTTATATAGATGGATATTATTTAAGATTGTTGGATGAGAATGATAGATTAGATGGATGATACAAGATAGATAGATTGGATAAGGTAGGATTGGATGGAGAATAATATGGTTAAGATAGAGTAATGGATGGATACAAATGGAAAAGGAAAACCAAGGTTCAATCAAAGATGGATCAATAGCTTAGCTAGGAGTGAGAAGGATTAAGTGGATGAATAGAATGGTGGAGCTCTAGGCACTATGTGATAAAGGAATAAGGTCCCCCACACTAGATGTAGTGTAATATTGATGATGAAAAAAAATAATAGATGCATGATATGGGAGGATAGTGCATAAGGGTCATGAATGGTCAAGGAAGAAATGTTGTTATTTTCTAGATAATTACTATTTTTTATTATAGCTTTATCAAGATCAAAGGAGGCAACGAATGGTAGATCTGGATAGGATGGAAAATATGGATAAGGAATGGATGTATCTATGAATATTTAACTTTGAGGATATTTATCAAGGTAAAAGGTATGAAGGGAGGATGGAGTTGGGTATTATGACAAATATGTAATGAAATATTTAGAATGGATGAGATAGACATGATAGCTTATGAAGATCCTTATTATTGTCAAGGCCAAAGGTGGAAAAGTGATGAGGGATAGCATAAGATGTGGTATGGATGCATCTTGCCCACAAGTTTGGAGTGAAAGGGAATGGAGAGATTATACATGATGATTGTTTTCCACATTTTCATAAAGGTACTTTCCCAAGGTTCTATAAGAAGCTGTTTTCCCCACTCGATGAATGATCTCTCTTTATATTTTATATTTTATATTTTTTTTATTTCTATATATTTTTGAATAGTATGGAGAAGTATGAGGATAAACATGTGGATAGGTGGATTTGCAATATAGTTTATGGACGATATGGATATGAAAGAGGGACTCAATATTTTAGTTCCATATATGGTATCCCTTCAAGATGTGTTATAATGGACCATAGAAATCGGATGCATGATCATAGACATTTGTACAATGATGACATGATGGAAAAAGATAAATATTTATGCAAAGGATTAGATTAGAGGGGGGTGAAGGGAAATGAATGTTGGATGATGGATGGGGGATCAAATACTTTTGGATGCATGGCTGAAAATGTTAGCAAGATCAACATTGGAACATAAAATTAATGATAGTGGAGTTGTGCATGTAGAGTGATTTTTTAGATTTTTAGATTTAGACAAAGAATTAAATGTATATTATGCAAGAAAATGACATGAAAGGAATTTGAAAGATTAAGGATTTCTAGATAAAGTTGTGTAGGATTTTTGAGGAGTAGATTTGGATAGAATTTTTTTTTAAGCTTTAAGATACATTGTATATATTAGTAACTTGGGAATCCAAATAGTTTTTAATTTTTAATCTATGGGCCTTTGTGGCCTTTTAGATTTAACTATTTGATATTGGATCAAATTTTTCTTTTTTTTCATTTCTTTTTGATGGGACATGGTAATCCATTTTATATTTGGCATAAAACTTACTTTCGAGATAAATGGGATTGTTACATGAGGATGAACAATATTAAGGTCTTATGTATGGTTTTATGTGTGTATGATGTTGAGAGGGCTTCAAGGATGTGTGCCTTCATTGATCTTGAGTGGGGTTATGAGAGGATAGTCAAATATGATGAAGGGATTTTAAAATAGGATTTATGGGTGGTGGAATGTAACAACCAAAGATGGATGAAAGAGATGAAGGACTTGGTTTTGGTATATAGGGACCTAAAATGGGTCAACGGAATGTAGGCTTTAACTTTGGAACATAAGGGACTAATATAGATTTGGGGGATGGGGAATATGGATTTTTGGATTTTGAATTATGGATTTTGAATTTTATATGATGGAATATGTACCAACATCTTGATCTTGGTATTGAAGGCCATAATATTTTATATTTTCTTTGATTTGGATGGATTTTACGATTCATTTCTCATGAAGGCCTAAACCTTTAGCTTGACATTTCATAGTTTGATAAATACTTTACCCAACAACATACATTTTTTTATAGAATCAAGATTCTAGTCCATTTTAACAAGGATATGGAATGAAAGGAGTGTTAGGTTCTTGGATTAAACTAGATTGGGTGAAGGTAGAACAACACATTTTATAGGTATTAGTTTCATGGATAGCTTGGATAGTGATAGTGAAACCTTGTAGAGGATTAGGATCATGAGATGGAGTGAAAGAGGTTTATTGATCATGGGGGGATAATATCATTGGATGGGGTGGAAGGCTTTCTTTGACCTTGATTTAGAGATGTATCATGAGATGGCATGGGAGGGCTATGTGGATATTCATATGTGATGAGATCTAAACATGGGTTACAATATTAGATTGGAAGAATCATTGGATAAAGTAGAAGGAAGGGAATCATGATACGGGATGTATAGCATCATAAATTTTCACCCTTACCAATTTTACACTACTTTTAGCTCTCCCCTATGTGATTAAACATAATTGTGCTCTTAAATTTCATGTTTATTGTCATTTTTGAAAAATTATAACTAAATTTGGAATATTATTTAATAATCATGTAACGATACTTAAAGACCTAAAACAGTTATTGAATATTGTACTAGTGCCATTTTATACCATATTTAGGACCCAATTTAAATATATTACTATCTAAATTTTAAACATTTAAAATTTAAAATTATTTTTTGACTTTTGATAATTAATTTTATGAGAAAATAAATAATTTCATATAAATATAGGTCTTTTTCACAATCAAATTTTGAGCAATTTTAATATCAATTTCTCATCCTAAAATGAAGTCAAAAATAGAATAAGTATATTTTATAGCATTAATTATTTGTTGGGATTCATATTTTTAATGCATCAAGTTGATAGGTCGGTTAATTCATATTTTATGTACATTTTTTTTGTGAGTACTAAAACATGCAAGAATTTCAATAAAACAACCAATTCTCCTTGTATGAGATGAGTATAAAGACTTTAGTCTCGTAAGCAAAGCATATATGAGTGGTAACTTGTAACACTTGTCAAATTTCACTTTTTTTTGTCCATTTTCCTTTTCTCAATTGAGGGTAATCACTCTTTACATTATCATAGTTGTTGTGGAGGTGGAAACACCAAAACTATGATGAAGAAGGATGGATCTTAAGGATGATAATGGATAGAGAATACTGAGGACAAAGGTGAATGGTGTAATTTGATAAGAGTAAGATATTTTTTAAGTGGGTACTTGAGGACAAATGGATAAAGGTTAATTATGATAAGTATTAGAAAATTTTATTGTACTAATTATCTGTCAAAATTCATGTTTTCAATACATAAAGTTTATGTGTGGTTTGTAATACCCCTCCATTTTGATTCTTGTTCAAGTTGCTTTATGCTATGTTTGGTTGCAGTTACCTTGCTACCGGATACATTTTATTATGATATTTTGATCGTTACTATTGAGTGGCAACTATTATTGTGGAATGTAGTTATCTGATTATTGTTTCACATGCATTATGGATTAATGATGTTGTAGAGTTAACATGAGATGTTATTATGAGATTATTGGAATTATGATGGAAGTGTCAGTTTCGATGAGTGTATTGGTGAAGAGGACGGTTTTGCATCACTCGCTTGCGAGTGCCCTGCGAATCTGTAATTCTTTCTTCATGGTGTGTATTATATGCTGGATATATTGTATGATGTTGTTTACTTGGTTGCAGGATTGCAGGTACATGACATTGACTCCACCTAGTTTCACAGGTTTGAGCGTGTCGATCCAACGGTTAAGTTGAACGGGAGATAGTAGCTAGGTAACATGTGTCAAGTCTATACCCTAGCCTTAGTGTGTCATCAGTTGTGTGTGTCGAGTCATTGTCATCTTGCTTTGATGTTATTTAATTCTGAAGCATTCTTGATTTGGAAATAGATATTTAGAATAATTGCATTTAAATCATGTTGATGATTATTTAATTTAAATAATGCAATGTGGATAAAAGTTTATACTTAAATTAATTAATTATATTTAGTTTATTTAATTAATTAAATTTGATCCAAGGGGTTGAATTTAGTTATTAAATAATTAAATTAATTAATTAAACATGATGCAAGAGAATGAAAGGAAATAAAAGAATTAGAATTAATTTTGGAATTTAATTCCAACATGTGGGAATTAAATTTGAAATTGTGATAAAATGTTTATTTGGAAAATTAGTTGCAACTTTGGAAATTAATTTATTATTTCAAATTGAAAGTGGGTTTTCGAAAAGTGAAATTGAAATTGAAATTGAAATTTGAAATTGAAAGTGAAATTGAAATTGAAATATCTAATTTGAATGTAATGTGAATTAGGGTTGAATTAGGTATTTTTGATTTATAATGATATATGTTTTAATTTTAGGGCAACAGAAAGTTTTTAGAAAAATACATTTTTACAACAGGGAAGAAATTTTGGAAAATTTGCACAAGGGTTTGAAGAAAGTTTGATTGTAGAATTGATTGAAGGAAAGATTGTTTGCATTTGTTGGATTTTGGATTGGATTCATTGGAAGACTGAAGAAAATTCAGAAAATCTTTGGAGGAGGCTTGCATCAGAAATTCATCTCTTCCTGTAGCTTCTTGTACCAGGTTTTCCTCTTTGTGTTTTATTGTTCTTGATTGTTTTATTTAAAATAGTAATGATTAAATAATTTTTTGTTAAATCTGTTTTAGAAAATAAATTTGATATTAGAAGAAAAGAATTAAACAAAGTTACAGCCTTTGCTTGTGAAAATTCTTGAGTGAAAATTGTGAAAACCTTAGTTGAATTTAAATTATTTGGAGAAATTGATTTTATTGTTATTGAAATTAAACATAGAGATTGAACAATGCATTTATAATGTTTTTAGAAAATGAAACCTTCTGTTTATTATTAAAAAACGGATTTAAAAATCTGTAGTATAGTTATGTTTTCATGGTAAAATGGTCTAGTTGCATTGCCTATAACTTCACTTTTACAAACTGAGTTTTCAAGAAATTTAAAGGGTTTTTGCATTTTGCAATTTTCTAACCCCTGTCCAAAAATCATAAATACTTAGATCGTAGTTTTTGAGTTATGCTTAAAACATGAGACTCTGCTGTTAAGTTGTTTTTCCCATGGCTGTTCTAAAAATAAAATAATAATAAATTGATATTTATAAATATTAATATTTAATGTATTGTTATTATAATATTAAAATATTATTTAATAATATTTTATATTATAATTTATAATACTAAAGTATTATATTTATTTATATTATTTTAAATAAAATCTGTATATTAGATTAGTGGAATTAAAATTATAAACATATGGGAAATTATTGTTATTTTAAAATGGCTTGTTAAAGTTTAATTGAAAGAGTTAAATATTTGATTTAGAGAATGCAATATATTATTGAATAGAGATTTAAAATTGGATTGATTAGTGTATATGTAAAATGGATAGAGAAACAATATGTTATTATATTAAAGTGGTTGAATGTGTTGAATAAAAAATTGAATGAGATGTAAGATTTGGTTAGGAAATGGAAAGAGTTTACTTGCATGGATTTGTGTCGATTTAAAAGTAAATTAAGAAGTTGTTTTATTGATGAAGCAATCAATTATGTTATTTATTAATTTCTATTTAGATTAATTGAATCATTGTGATTGGATTATGAAAGAGATATAGATTTAGTATATCCAAAAGTAGTATCTTCCTCATGCTTATCGTAAAGGATTTAATTCTTTGTATTCAGTAAAGGGAAGTGAGTTTAATTGTTTTAGATTTCCAATAATGAAAAGGGAAATAGGGGTTATGATTAGTTTAGATGATCTACTTATCATGTCTTTGACTTTGTCAACACTACCTATTGAATGAGTATGGATTTAGGAAATCCAAATATTAGATTTGATTGATGACTTGAATGCTTTTGTTGCTATGTCGTCAAGTTGCATTGTTGGTTTTGGGATTTAGTGTTAGTCCTAAATTATAAGTCTTCCAGAAGAACTTAGAGGATAAGGGTTGTTGAATCTTTATGCCATCCAGTTGTTTTCCCTTGGTAGTGCATGTCTTTTCAGTTTTACCCTTTTCACGAACGGGGATGTTTGCACCTCCTTGGTTTAGGAGCGGATTATGGGATCCGTGTCTCCTTGTATGGAGTGACCTTGTTATGTGGTTTCATCTTGTTGCCTCCTGTGAAAGGAGTGGACTATGTGTTATTACCTCCAAGATGTTTGGAGTGGGATCTTTTGTACCTCCTGTGAAAGGAGTGGACTATGTGTTTGTTGCCTCTAAGATGTATGGAGTGAGCTGTATTATTTGTATCCTCCTTGTGTTGGAGTGGATTATGATGCCTAGTGGTATGCACTTGTGGTTCCCTTGGTGGATTGTTTGGATGTGTGTTGTCGAATAGAAGAGTGGCTTCTGTTAGGCGTCAGAGCCCAAAGAGGTAAACTGGATAACCTTCAGGAGTGATTTAAACAAGTGATAATTAAAATAATGTACTTAGAATATTAGGATTAACTTCACATTAATCAAGATAATGTAATCCTCACTCATAGACACAAGGGCTTGTTTAGACTTGGGATGAGTGAGAAGGCCTGGAATGGCAAGATCAACTATCTAGTTCTTACGAGAGGTAGTTGATTCCGCATGAGTGAGTATGAGTGTTGGGATTCGGTTGAGGCCACCAGGATTACTTGTGTTGGAGCCTATGAAGAATGCCCAGAGGAGCTCTCATGAAAAACCTTGCGATGACACTCTATCTATGAGAACTGTTGTTAATTATTTTATATGTATGGTTTTGTGAACATACTTGATCTACTTTATGTCTGGAAGTAATGTGATCTATGTTAGTGATGTTGGAGTTGTACTTGTATTGTACTTGATTTGTACTTTTATTGTATTTAATTTGTACTTGTATTGTATTTGAGTTGTACTTGATTCATACTTGTATGGTGAATGAGTTGTACTTGTTAATTCATTTGGTTGGTTATAACAGTATGAGTCAGTTTGAGTTTGCCTTTGGTTAGAGGTAGTAGAATCTTTGTCCATGTTACTTTGTTACTATCTCCTAGCATGGGGGGTGGGCCTTCGGGTACCACATTGGTTGGGTGGAACATGCACCAAAACTGTTGGGTCCCCATCTATCTTCAGTACTTGGTGGCGAGACATCTAGATGGATAGCTCGTGGTTTTGGTTGTAATTTCTTGTATTGTAATATTTCAGTTTGTATATGATACTTTATCCCTCTTTTGTATGAGGTGGAGTTTGTAATTGTAATCATTTGTACTAGTGTCTCATTCTGGGAATGAGTGATGTAACTTTTGGATTAAGTTAATGTTTATGAGATTGTATCTTGGTTGATTATCTTATTATGTTATGTGGTATTCTTATGATGTATGATGTTTATATCATAAATTTCATAATGCTATGGTTATATGTAATATGTATATGTGGGTTAAAGTAATCCTAACCTTGTAGCCTTAGAGGTTGTTGTTAATTAGTAAGTGAATGTTTATGTTAAATGCACTTTATAAAAAAAAATTTGGTTCGCTTATGATGTTAATTGCAATTCCCTTTAAGGTTACTTGGCGGGGCATTACATGGTTTCATTCATATTTTATGTCCATTTATTTTGTGAGTACTAAAACATGAAATAATTTCAAACAAACAACCAATTCTCCTTGTACGAGATGAGTATAATGACTTCACTTTATCAAGGAAAGAATATATTATTGGTGAGTTTAAAAACTTATCAAATTTTTAGTTGTTTTTATCCATTTTCCTTTGTTTGACCAATGTTAAGAACTCTTTACATCATCATATTTTTTGTGGAGGTGGAAATGCCAAAAAAAGGTTTGACTTAGGGAAGCCATTATATGGAATAAAAGCTTATTTCCTCTCTTCTATGTAGGTGACATATCTAAAGTGGATTTGGGAGAAAATTGAAGACTAAATTTCAAGATCAAGAACATAAGCATTCTATGTCCAAAAATTGGGGAAAGTGAAATTAATCATCAATCAATGAAGTTTTGAATCTAGCTGTACAAAGGAAGAACCTAAAAATTGTGACCATCTATGATCTAGTTTTTTATTCTTAATGTTATAATTTTTTTTCTAGGGATATAGTGCCCCTTTCCTTATATTTTGAACCCACATTCATTTGATAGGTTCCTCTATCTCTACACTTTTTTGTTCTATGTCATTTATATGTTTCAATTTTTTGTTTCTCTATAGTTACATCAACTTATTGCTGCTTCATAGCTGACCTAGTTACACATTTGAATCATCAAATAAATTTAATCCAAAATAAATCAATCAATCATATCCCAAAAAAGAACCAAAACCATGATCCATCATTCTATATCTTCCATAGAGGTTAGTATCCAAGAGGTTTTTGGTCATTAATTTTGGTTCCATTATAATATGGTGTGGGAGAAAGTATGACTTACACCCTATATCCCATTTTCCCATATCAAAGAAGGGTATAATTGGATGGGATGGAAGGTGTACTTTGATCTTGACATAGAGGGGAATCCATTCTTTCATGATTTGGACTAAGGGATTGACCTAATTCATTTAATGTGCATGGAGTGATAAGGGAGGAAGGCTTGATAGAATCTTAAACATGGGTAGATAAGGGAATAGGGTATTCATGAGGTTTAAGAGATGGGGTTTTATCTTTATCTAAAGGATATGGATGTGGATGCATGATATGGTAATATTACACATTATTTGGAGGTGTGGATTTATCCTCATTTGCAAATATTCCTTGATAATATTAAAGAGTAAATGGTTTAGAATTTAATGCAAGATTATGATTAGATGGATGATCTGGTTTATGACATGGAGGATTTGCATTAGGTTAAAGATTAGAAGTACGCATTGGAGGATTATGATTAATGATAGGGAATTAGGACTAAATGAAGGATTAGGATTATGTCCTAAGGAATTTAAATTAAATGAAGAGCTATTATTATGACTTATATGATAATATGATAAGGAATTTAGATTATCGGTGGAGGTGATGGGGGTGTTATACAGGGTTGGACAAGGAATTATGGATGTTAGATTGGGGGTCTATGTAGGAGAGGGATAAGGATACATGTCTCAGATCATCTTGAATCATCTCAAAATCACCTTGAAACAACTCATAATCATCCAATAATGTCTCAGATCATCCTGAATCATCTTGTAATCACTCCAGAACATCTTAGAATTATCCTATAATGTCTTAGATCATCTCAAAATTATACCAAAATGTTCCCAGATCATACCACATCCCATCACATCAAAATGACATCAAAAACCCAAATTCCTCTATTAATTAAATAATATAACATTATTTAATTAATTCACTTTTTCATCATTTTAGACAAATTAAATAAATTTCATTTATTTAATAAAGTCCCAAAATCCCTAATTCCTCTATTAATTAAATAAAACCACACTATTTGATTAATTGACATTTCATCATTTTTGACCAATTAAATAAATCATATTTATTCAATAAAGTCTTAAACTCAATTTATTTAATCGTAATTGATTGAATAATGCCAATTATTTAATTATGTCACTAAATCACCTTATTCCTCTAAGAGGATTAAATTATTAAATAATAATTTTATTACAACATTTTCCCTCCAAAAATTTGAATAATTAAATCAAACTATTCAAATCAATTATCAAAAGTCAAATCAAACTAATGAAAATTTGTTCAGAAAAGTCAAAATTGATTTTCACATTGAACTCCAAAAATGAATCAATTAATTCATATTCCTCACCCACTTTTTGATTGAGAAAATTATGATTGCTGACTGAGCAATCTAATCTGTTAACTAATCAATCCAAAATGTTAACTAAACAATCTATTCTATTACACCTATGGCAAGAGCGAGTGGGAAGGAAAATGGAGGGAATTTGAATTCCTCGGAGGATGGCGAGGAGGAATCAACGGATGAGGATGGTGATCCACTAGATATGGGTGGAGTTTTGGGTGTGTAGAGGGATGGTTAGTTTCCTGAGGATGTAGATGGATAGAATTAAGGTTTTTTTCCCTCTTATCCTTCACTTCTGGTTGTGCCTTGTGCTGTTAGTGATGAGATTATTGATGGTGGGGGCATGTGTTTACCCATGGGGGTTGTGCTTGTTATGGAGCAGGGATCCATACTTGTTTTACTTTGCAAATTATAAAGAAGAGCTATGGGTCTACCATTGAAGATGAGTGGGAAGAGGTGCAGGGATCCTTTCTTGAATTCCTCTGGGATTTTTTAAGGTGTTGGGTCTACTACTTTTGATGATGAGGATGTTGTGTGGAGGGCAATGCAAAATTTTCTATGTACTTTGGGCTTTCTCTCTGTACACTACATGTAGTTTGTCTAGGTCAAGGCTAGGGTGTAGGCATTGCTTCCTATCTTCCCCTAGTCTCTTTCTTTTTTGGGGTAGTTTGTGCTCTTTGTTGCTAGATGTGGGTTTTCTTGTTGTCCTCTCTGCTTTGGTCTATTGTGTGTGGAGACTATTGCTTTGTGCCAACTATTTGGGGTTTTGTGTGTGCCCCATCTCTATTCTCTTTTGGGGTCCTTTTTTCTTTCTTCTGACTTGGTGGGGATGCTGGGTGACTGTCTTTCCCTCCTCATTGGGGGATTCTTGTATGGGTTTGGTTGGTTTTGGCTTCTCTTTAGCTATCCTCCTTGTTATCTCTTATACTCCTATTCTATTTTTTTCTTCATGTTATGGGTGAACCTTTAGTCTTGTTATTTGGCTGGTCTCTGGTCCTTCTTGTTGCTTGTGGGCTTGGTGTAGCTAGGTCTAGGTGCTTCGTTCTTATGTTTGAAGTTGGTGGTTGGGCTTGGTTTTAAGGTTTTATCTCATCCTAGTTTTTCTTAAGGATTTTCAAAGCATTGGTTGCCCTCTCCTTTTGAGGGGTGTCATCTTGTGAGATGATTAAAGAGATTTTGTGGGTTGCTCTTTTCACTTCCATCTTGATTGGGTTGGCCCTAAATATTATTATGTTGACTTTGGATTCTAACTTCATTATTTTTGTAGGAGACTCTAATTTTTCCTTGGGCCACATGAGTTTCCTTTAGAGGTGGAGACTTCTCCTATCAAGGTGGAGACATATTTTGAGGTGGAGGTGTGTGGCTAGTTCAAAGCCTTTCTCCTGTTGCTCCTTTTAAGGTAGATTCCATTCCTATAGAGGTGGAGTGGAAATTTTCTTGAGTGTGGTTGCTATTGTGAAAAAATTTCACTTATTTTCTTCTCCTTTAGAGGTGGAGATAAAGGTTAGAAGAACCGGGTGTTTCAAGTTTTTATTCTGGAGGCTCAGATGCTTTTGGCTTTTGTCCGGTGGGTTGATGTGGCCTCTTTTATGGAGGCATGTTCCATGCTTACCTATGGGTTCAAGGTCCTGGTTAAAATCTAGTTGATTCTTGGCTCTAGTGTGTCTTCCTTGAGTGGTTGGTTTGCTAAGGCCTGTAAAGAGCGAAAAAGTCCTTAAAAACATAACGACAATACTTACAATAAATTCCTTTTATATTCCAAATAAGTCATCATCACATTCATACATTCATTCATAAGAACAAGTCGATTACATAAAATGACATGAAAGTCGAAAAGATATCTTTATAATAATTCACTCTAAATCTTACAAGTGTCAAAATACACATTTCAAATAACATTTACAATGGAGGATACATATCCAATTTACAAATCTCGAGACTTAGGAATTTAGTCGCCATAAGCTCATCAATAAATACATCATGAATAATAAAGCATTTTAAAAGAAGAATCAGTCAGTTGATCTTCTACCCATAAGAAAATCTTCAAAAGAAGATGAGAACAAGGATCGGGCGCTTTTCCGCCCAACCTCGAAGCTTACGCTTCCCTAGAATTTCTTAGTCAATCAAGAAATACCTGACCTTGCATGAATTGCTTAGCAAAAAGCAGTCTATGAGCAAGATGGAATCTGGTGCAAGCCTAGTACTACTAGTAATCCACAAGCATTTTCTGCTTTCTAATTCAGTTAAAAAAGAAGCAAGCTCAGTACTAGGATATGGTAGAGAGCTCAAATAATCCATCTATTTCAATAGTACAAAAATTACTTGGCCAAGTAAGATGTCATGCACGACAATAAAATGTAGTTTTGAAAAAAAGAAAAACCGCAGTCTTTATTTACCCATATTTGGCACCCGTCCTGGAAGGTAACTTTCCCAAAAAAATAACACATGTAGAATTATCTATCATTCATGCATGGTTCAAACAGTCAATCACAATTCTTCGCAATCTTTTAACATTAACTGAAAACAATATTTAAAATGAAACTGTTTATCAAATACCACTTTTCATTGTTCTAATTCGCAAAAAGACATAAAATCAATATTTTAATTCAGTCATTTAAATAATCAATAAATTTTAAAATGAAGGTGTATCTCCAATATCTTAAATAATTACATATAAAAATGGAATTTAAAAGAGTACATATTCAATTGTTTATACTTCCATTAATTTAATGTTGTTTTGAAGTCATTCTGGAGGTTTTCAATTAATCAAATTTGAAGTTAATTCTATCTTTTATTTTCAGTTTTCAAACATTATTTTTAATTAGCAAAATATATCTATTTTCCGTTCATAATCGGTTTAGTTTTCTAAAATGATAAATATTGTTTCTAGATTTGATAGATTCTCCTTAATTTCATTTCTCTATTTAATGCATAATTTCAAATCAGTATTTCCAAAATTCTCAACAAAATAAACAATTTTCTGTTTTTTTGTTTTCGCTGTCAACAATTTATGTTTCCTCTCAGCATAATTCAACTAATTTGTATCAGCATATTTCGTTTCTTTCAAAATGATCATTTCGATTCTAAGTTTAAATTGGTTTTCTAATTTTTTGTTCAATTCTTTTATGAACGATTTAAAACAAAGTTTATAATATTCTCAGCATAAATAAAATTAAACTTTTGTTTATGAGCTTTCTGGTTTTCTGGTAAAATAATTACACAGTTGGATGTTTACTAAAATAAAGATTTTATCTAATTGTCTTACATTTAATCTTTGTGTGTAAATTCTTTTTTTTTTTTAAATTTTGGAAAACAATACAATTTGTTTTTGTTTTCTATTTTTACATATTTCAAGTATAATTTTGATAGTCATTATTTTGATTCTCTATTCCTAATTTCCTTAATCAATCAAGATTTTCTTACATTCCTCACATTCATTTCCAAAATTTATTGAATTTCAAATTGAAGATCAAATTTATTATTTTCAAATCACAAGTTCCTACTTGGAAAATTCGTTTCCTAATACTCTATGCCTTTTTCTCCTCTGCCTTCGCAACTCTTTTCTTGTTGTTGTTGTTTGCTCTATCTTTCCTATTGCTATTTGCGTATTCTGCCTGAGGAGGGAGTGGGAATTAATTCCCTTTGCTGCTGTTGACTATGCAATTAACACAGTGGAAAACTGCGCATGAAATGGAGTAAGGGAGGCCTCTTCACTCTACCCTTGCTTGTTGTATGAGATTCATATGGAGAGGGAAGGGAAGGCTATGCCTTCACAGCCTTCCTAAAGGCTTTAAAAACTACAAAAAACCAAGGTGTGAATGGAGAAGTTGCACTTCTCTATTCTTCTTCTTGGCAACAACAATACAAAGGTGCGAATGGAGTCTTCTCCTAAATTTTGTCTTAACTGGTGAAGGCTAAAACGTGGGGTGAGGTCCAAGAAAAATAAACAATGCTTCAAACTAAATTTTCCTGAGTATGTAATTTCAAATTTTCTTCTCTAAGTGCCTAAATTTTCCTCTGTTGTTCAATTTTGGATTTTTCAACAAGATATAGATTTTCTCATGCATTCATGCATGCTCAGATCCACCATTCTCTCCAATTGATCTTTAGATCAATTTCAAACTCTGAATTCAAGATCTTTTAAGATATTTTTTATTCTTTTACTTTTGCTGAGTTCAATTTTGATTGCAAATTTCAATTTTGAAATTATTGAATAAAAATTAATTTCCATTTCACTATTTTTTTTTTAATATTTAAAAATGAATCTATTTCTAAATATTAAAATCATTAATTATCACAATTTCATATTTCAAATATCATTTAAATTTAAAAATAACTTTATTAAACTAAATTTAATCAAAGTCAAGTTTAAAACAATGTTATCTTTAATTTTCAAAATTCAACTTCATATTTCCAATATAAGAATAAAATACTCAACAAACAAATCTATCTTATTTAAATTACATTAAATTTCATAAATTTAGCAAAATCATCTACGAAAACACATTTTTTACAATTTTTTAGAAATCACACCAAAACTGAATTTTTCGATTTGCAAGCATAATATATGCACGAGACATTTAAAATATCAATCTACGTGAGTGTGTGAGATCCCATCTATTCTTACACGTCAATCGGCTAAACAACTCTACTTGATCGTTGTTCTTGCTTGTGACCTCGTTCACCTGTTTCCTGCGTTCACTTGCACTCAATTCATCATTAGTAATGACAAACCCCGAAATAAATGTAAATATGATAATTGCATTTCAATTTCAATATAATTTCATCTTTATTTCATTTCGAATTTTAATTAAATCATCTTCATAATATTCATTAAATAATCTAGTTCGACATAAATGATAAAGTCTGCATTTAAATAAGTAAGCAAAAATTTCAAAGGTGACATCCTTCCCCTCTTGGAAGAGACATCGTCTCGATGTCTTATTAGTGAATCAATAAGCATAACATCATCATCATCATAAAAACATACTATCTCAATCAATAAAGCATAGTATCTTAGTCAAGCATAGTGTCTCAATCAAGCATGATAAAATAGTAACCAGCAACATAGTTCTCCAACATAACATAAACAAATAGTAGTATCCATGCTATCAAAGTTCACAACATGTGAATCAAAACCAGAGTATCAAGTATCTTTGCACAAAACAAATGCTAATCTATGAAAGCAAATGAGGAAAGTGACGATCTATCATCTCAAAATCCTCCCATGTAGCACTGTCCTCAGTATATTGGTCCCACTGTACCTTATACTAGGTACTATCTCTACTATGTAGCTTAATGCTATGCCTATCTAGGATTTGGATGGGCTCCACTAGCACCACCCCTGGATCCTATACCTGTAATGAATGCCAATCAAGAATATGAGTCATATCACGATGATAAGGTTTCAACAAAGAAACATGGAAAACATTATGGAGTCGAGCAAGAGCAGGCACTAACGCTAGTCTATAAGCAAATAGATTTATAACTTCCAGTACATCAAATGGTCCCACATATCTTGGTGCCAACTTTGATGATTTCCCAAATGAGATAGAGCTTTTATGAGGCTTAACCCTCAAGAATACTTTATCTCCCACAACAAACTTCCTGTAAGTCCTGTTCCTATCAGCATAACTCTTCTGTCTATCGGCTGCTTCCTTCAACCTACCCTTGATCAACTTCATCTGCTCATCCATTTCCTTGAGCATATCTGGACCAATAATTACCCTATCTTCCATCCTGTCCCAACTGATGGGTGTGCAACATTTCCGTCCATAGAGTGCTTCAAAAGGTGCCATACCCAATGAAGAATGGTATGAGTTGTTGTAGGCAAAGTCAACCAATGGTAAATATTATTCCCATTTGTATTGCTGATCCATGCAATACATTCTCAACAAGTCCTCCACAACTTGATTAACCCTTTCAGTTTGGCCATCGGTTTGTGGGTGATATGCAATACTAAAATTCAGTTTAGTTCCCAATGCCACATTCAATGTAGTCCAGAACCTCGATGTCATTCTGGTATCTCTATCAGAGATAATGGTCTCTGGTACACCATGCAACCTGAATATTTCTTGCACAAATTTCCTTGCAAGAGTCAATGATCCATCCTTCAAATTCCCTAGTATGAAATGTGAAACCTTTGTCAGCTTATCAACCACTACTAGGATGGTATCATGCCTATTTTTGTTTAGTGGTAATCCTTGGATGAAGTCCATACTGATTACTTGCCACTTATACTCAAGTATATCGTGGGGATACAAAAGTCCTGCTGGATGCACATGCTCAGCCTTGACCCACTGGCATTCCAAACATCTAGCCACGTACTCCATGACATCTTTCTTAAGTTTAGGCCAAAAATACAAAGCCTTCAACTTTGCTACCATCTTTGTGACTCCTAGATGCCCTGAATAAGGTGCATCATGAATTTCCTCAAGAATCAACTTCCTCAAATCTCCACCTTCAGGAATATACATTCTTCCTTGATATCTGACAATTCCATCATTCTCCATAACATAACCATCAAACCTATGATCTGAAGGATCCGCCAGTAAGGCTTGTCTAACCCTCTCATAATGCTCATCACCTGGAAGATACTACAACACTTGATGTCTCAAGTTTGACCTTATGGTCACCATAGCAGATAAATGTCTTCTTCTACTAAAAGCATCAGCAACTCTGTTCTCCTTACCTTTGATATACTCGATACCAAAATCATACTCACTTAGGAACTCAAGCCACCTCCTCTATCTCGCATTGAGGTTTGGCTGTGTGAAGATGTACTTAAGTCCCAAATGATCAGTCTTAAGCTCAAAAGGATTCCCTAGGAGATAATGTCTCCACATCTGCAATGCATGCATAATAGCCATAAGCTCAAGATCATGTGGTGCATAGTTCAACTCATACTGCTTTAGTTTCCTAGACTCATATGCCACCACTTTGCCTTCCTGCATTAGCACAACTCCTATACCTTCACCTGATGCATCTGCAATCATAACAAAGTGACCATTAGGATCTGATATAGTCAACACTGGTGTTGATTTCAACTTCTATTTAAGAATCTGAAATGCTTCTTCGCACTTCTCTGTCCATGCATATCTCTTTCCCTTCTTCTGAAGAGAAGTAATAGGTGCTGCAATTCTAGAGAATCCTTTAACATACTTCCTATAGTAACCTGCAAGTCCCATGAAACTACAAACTTCTGTGACACTTCTCAGTGTTGGCCAATCTACTATCGCCTCTATCTTCGTAGGATCAACTGAGATTCCCTCAGTTGATATCACATGCCCCAAATAGTGAACCTTCTTCTGAAAGAAAGTACACTTTGAAAACTTGCCAAAAAGATTTTGATCCCTCAGACATTGTAAAATAATTCTCAAGTGCTCCTCGTGTTCCTCTTTTTTCTTAGAGTAAATTAGAATGCCATCAATGAATATGAGCACGAAATCATCCAAAAATTCTCTAAAGATACTGTTCATAAGGTGCATGAATGTCGCTAGAGAATTCATTAGGCCAAAAGGTACCACAATGAACTCATAGTGTCCATACTGAGTTCTGAAAGTTTTCTTCGGAATGTCCTCATCCTTAATCCTCAACTAGTGGTAACCTGATCTAAGATCAATCTTAGAAAACATAGTGGCCCCTTTCATCTGATCAAAAGCTCATCAATTCTAGGTAGAGGATACCTATTCTTGATGGTAACCTTATTAAGCATCATGTAATCAATACACAGTCGCAAGGTTCCATCCTTCTTCTTAACGAAGATTACCGGTGCACCCCATGGTGATACACTCGGCCTTATGAATCCCTATTTCAGCATCTCCTGCAACTAAGCTTTCAACTCATACAACTCAACAGTAGTCATTTTGTAAGGAGCTTTGGATTGAGGATCCGTTCCAGGTAACAATTCAATAGAGAAGTCAAATTCTCTCTTAGGCGGTATTCTGTAAGTTCTTCTAGAAAGATATCCAAGAACTCTTTGAGAACGGGATAATCCTCTAGACTCTATTGGGCATTATCCAAATCACTCACCAAAATGGCATACATGGAACATCCTTTCCGATGTGCCTTCTCTAACTGCATAGCTGAGATATGTCTCAGCTCTAATGGCTCTCGAGATCCTAGAATCTCTATTGGATGTCCAAAGTCATCCAAATAACTCACCACCTTGTCCTCACAATTCACTATGGCTTTATGCTCTGTTAACCAATTGATCCCTAAAATCACATCATAAGAACCCAATGGTGCTACGTAAAGGTTAACTTGGGTTTGGAAGTTAGGTAATTCTAAATCGCTACATGATAATCATGTATCTACCTTCTTCTCTACTCGATTTTCATACTAAACCATCCATGATTGTGACATAAATCCAGGTCTAACAGGTAATCTATCAACTACTTTAGGGTCTATAAAACATTCTGAAGCTCCAATATCTATCAAAATAGAAACAGATTGACCGAAAAGCTTACCCAACATCTGGATAGGTGTAGACTGAAAGTCGGCTTGATGATTGTCAACCGCTGTATGTATCTGATGCTGTGGTGCTCGCCTGTCATTACCACCTCGTTGATTTCCTATACATTGAGTGCAATTGGAGGCATAGTGATCTCTACCACATGTATAGCATCCACGTCGTGGCCCTTACTGACCACTTGTCCTATTCCTGATATTGCAAAAGTTGGTGTTATTGTTGTTCACCTTCTTGTTCCCACCAAAATTACCTTCTCCTTTATCCTGGGTGTTGTTCCCTCTCTTCAGATTTTTGATCTGCTGGTTACTACTATTATCCCTCTGGTTATTGTTTTTATTATTTTGGAACTTTCTGTTTCCAAAACCATATTTTTGCATTCACATTTTTCCTATAATTCGATACCTGTTGCAACTTTTGTTCCTGTTTCATGGCCTTCTCAAAGACCTCATCCATCGTCAATGGATTGTGAATGTCTACATCAGCTCCAATCTATGGCCTTAACCCTAAAATGAATTTACGGATGCAAAACTATTCATCCATCTGATATTGCGGTACGTACTTAAGGAGATCGGTGAACCTCTCCCAGTACTGGGTAACTGTAAGACCACCCTGAGCCAAATTTTGAAACTCGGTCATTTTCCTGTCAAAGAAAAAATATGGAAGCCACCTCTTCCTGAACAGGTTCAAGAACACTTCCCAAGTAGTTCCACCTGGTAATAACTTTTTCTCTGTCTTCTCATTATCCCACCAGGTAGCAGCTTCTCCAGTAAGCTGGTATGTAGCCCATACTGCCTTGGTTTTGTTGTACATATTCCTGAGTTCGAAGTATTTTTCCATCTCTATGACCCAAGCTTCTGCAGCATCACCTATTGTCTTACCATCGAACTTGGGTAGTGCTACCCTTTTCAGATCTTTAGCCAATTCCCCTTCAATCCTTGCTTGAGGATTAGGTACTTCAACCCTAGGATTACCATTGTTAGGTTGTTCTTGATTTTGGGGAATTTCAACTCGAGGGTTTTGCCCTTCTCTGACACCTCGAACTTCCTATTCCAGATTGTCCATTCTAGAACCTTGCTGATTCAAAAGCTTGAGAATCTGATCCAACCTCTCAGTCTCATTGCTTGCAGCAACTTTACCTCTTGTACCCATTTTGTTTCACAATTCCTGCATCAAGGAATGTTCATTTAGCCTAATGGACAAAGGACCCTAGTGTTCAAACCTAAGGCTCTGATACCAAATGTAAAGAGCGAAAAACTCCTTAAAAACATAACGACAATACTTACAATAAATTCCATTATATTCCAACTAAGTCGTCATCACATTCATACATTCATTCATAAGAACAAGTCGATTACATAAAATGACATGAAAGTCAAAAAGATATCTTTATAATAATTCAGTCTAAATCTTACAAGTGTCAAAATACACATTTCAAATAACATTTACAATGGAGGATACATATCCAATTCACAAATCTCGAGACTTAGGCATTCAGTCGCCATAAGCTCGTCAATAAATACATCACGAATAATAAAGCATTTTAAAAGAAGAATCAGTCAGTCGATCTTCTACCCATAAGCAAATCTTCAAAAGAAGATGAGAACAAGGATCAGACATTTTTTTGCCCAACCTCAAAGCTTACGCTTCCCTAGAATTTCTTAGTCAATCAAGAAATACCTGACCCTGCACGAATTTCTTAGCAAAAAGCAATCTACGAGCAAGATGGAATCTGGTGCAAGCCTAGTACTACTATTAATCCACAAGCATTTTCAGTTTTCTAATTCAGTTAAGAAAGAAGCAAGTTCGATACTAGGATATGGTAGAGAGCTCAAATAATCCATCTATTTCAATGGTACAAAAATTACTTGGCCAAGTAAGATGTCGTGCACGACAATAAAATGTAGTTTTGGAAAAAAGCAAAACCACACTCTCTATTCACCCATATTCGACACCCATCCCAGAAGGGAACTTTCCCAAAAAAACAACACATGCAGAATTATCTATCATTCATGCATGGTTCAAATAGTCAATCACAATTCTTCGCAATCTTTTAACATTAACTGAAAATAGTATTTAAAATGAAACTGTTTATCAAATACCACTTTTAATTATTCTAATTCGCAAAAAGACATAAAATCGATATTTTAATTCAGTCATTTAAATAATCAATAAATTTTAAAATGAAGGTGTATTTCCAGTATGTTAAATAATTACATATAAAAATGAAAAACTCCCGTTAATTTAATGTTGTTTCAAAGTCATTCTGGAGGTTTTCAATTAATCAAATTTGAAGTTAATTTTGTCTTTTATTTTTAGTTTTCAAACATTATTTTTAATCAGCAAAATATATCTATTATCCATTCACAATCGTTTTAGTTTTCTAAAATGATAAATATCATTTCTAGATTTGATAGATTCTCCTAAATTTCATTTCTGTATTTAATGCATAATTTCAAATCAGTATTTCCAAAATTCTGAGCAAAATAAACATTTTTCTGTTTTTGCATTTTTGCTATCAACAATTTGTGTTTCCTCTCAGCATAATTCAACTAATTTGTATCAGCATATTTTGTTTCTTTCAAAATGATCATTTTGATTCTAAGTTTAAATTGGTTTTCTAATTTTCTATTCAATTCTTTTATGAATGATTTAAAATGAAGTTTATAATATTCTTAGCATAAATAAAATTAAACTTTTGTTTATGAGCTTTCTGGTTTTTTGGTAAAATAATTACACAATTGGATTTTTACTAAAATAAAGATTTTATCTAATTGTCTTACATTTAATCTTTGTGTCTAAATTCTATTTTTATTTTTATTTTAGAAAACAATACAATTTATTTTTGTTTTCTATTTTTACATATTTCAAGTATAATTTTGATAGTCATTATTTTGTTTTTGTTTCATTCTCTATTCCTAATTTCCTTAATCAATCAAGATTTTCTTACATTCCTAACATTCATTTCTAGAATTTATTGAATTTCAAATTGAAGATCAAATTTATTATTTTCAAATCACAAGTTCCTACCTGGAAAATTCATTTCCTAATACTTTGTGCCTTTTTCTCCTCTGCCTTCTCAACTCTTTTCTTGTTGCTACTGTTTGCTCTATCTTTCCTATTGCTGTTGTGTATTCTGCTTGAGGAGGGAGTGGGAATTAATTCCCTTTGCTGCTGTTGACTGTGCAATTAACACAGTGGAAAACTACGCATGAAATGGAGTAAGGGAGGCCTCTTCACTCTACCCTCACTTGCTGTATGAGATGCGTACGGAGAGGGAAGGGAAGGCTATGCCTTCACAGCCTTCCTAAAGGCTTTAAAAATTGCAAAAATCCAAGGTGCAAATGGAGAAGTCGCACTTCTCTATTCTTCTTCCTAGCAACAGCAATACAAAGGTGTGAATGGAGTCTTCTCCTAAGGTTTGTCTTGACTGGTGAAGGCTAAAATGTGGGGTGAGGTCCAAGAAAAATAAACAACGCTTCCAGCTAAATTTTCCTGAGTATGTAATTTCAAATTTTCTTCTCTAAGTGCCTAAATTTTCCTCTGTTGTTCAATTTCGGATTTTTGAACAAGATATAGATTTTCTCATGCATTCATGCATGCTCAGATCCACCATTCTCTCCAATTGATCTTCAAATCAATTTCAAACTCTGAGTTCAAGATCTTTTAAGATATTTTTTATTCTTGTACTTTTGCTGAGTTCAATTTTGATTGCAAATTTCAATTTCGAAATTATTGAACAAAAATCAATTTCCATTTCACTATTTTTTTTTTAAATATTTAAAAATGAATCTATTTCTAAATATTAAAATCATTAATTATCACAATTTCATATTTTAAATATCATTTAAATTTAAAAATAACTTTATTAAACTAAATTTAATCAAAGTCAAGTTTAAAACAATGTTATCTTTAATTTTGAAAATTCAACTTTGTATTTCCAATATAAGAATAAAATACTCAACAAACAAATCTATCTTATTTAAATTACATTAAATTTCATAAATTTAACAAAATCATCTATGAAAACACATTTTTTACAATTTTTTTAGAAATCACACCGAAACTGAATTTTTCAATTTGCAAGCATAATATACGCATGAGACATTTAAAATATCAATCTACGTGATTGTGTGAGATGCCATCTATTCGCACATGTCAATCGTCTAAACAAATCTACCTAATCCTTGTTCTCACCTTCAACCTCGTTTAGCTATTTCCGGCGTTCACTTGCACTCAATTCATCATCAGTAATGACAAACCCCAAAATAAACATAAATATGATAATTGCATTTCAATTTCAATTTAATTTCATCTCTATTTCATTTCGAATTTCAATTAAATCATCTTCATAATGTTCATTAAATAATCTAATTCGACATAACTGATAAAGTTTGCATTTAAATAAGTAAATGAAAATTCCATACGTGACAAGGTCTGGCAGATGTAGGTAGAGGATCGAAGGGTTTCTTCTCAGTGGTTTGGTGTGCTCCTCATCTCCCCTATTTAGGTGGGATTTTTTCTCACATTTTTTCTTAGGGGTCTGATGATGTCTTACACTATTATGCTAATTATCTTTTTTGGCTCAGTGGTGTCTTCCATGAGCGGATGGTTTTTTGATTTCTAGTAGATGCAGGCAGGTTCTTTGTGTAGGTAATTGGGTTTCTAGTCCCAGTTAAAACCAAGGTGTTTAGGTTTTCAAGCCCTTTCTTATTTATTTGTTGCAATTTGTAGTCATGTTAATCTTTAAGAGGTTTTTGTGAAGGTATTTTTGGTTTATGGTTTATCTTATTTCTAGCTTGCTTTCCTTTGTATTGGGTTTTGGGCCCCATCAAAACCTATTTTTTACCCCTAATAAAAACTATCTTTATGTTAACTAATCAATCATAATTCCTATCTAAGCCATCACATTCCTAATGGGGCCATCACAATCTTGACTAATCAATCACATACTTGACTGGCCAATCTATTTCTCAATCACACAAATTATGCAATTTATCAACTTTGCACAATTCTCTCATGTCTAAATCCTCTCAACACACTTCGAATGTTGATCTGGATATTGTTCAAAATGATCTTGATAATCCATTTAAAATTTCATTTTCTATATAACAAACATGTTTCCTCAAAAATAAGGATCAGAGAATCAACACACATTGAGAAAACTAAGTTTTTTCAAGATCATCCTTGAGAGAGCTTCACCTTTTCTTTGATCAACCAACCAAACCAAGCATTCATCCAAACTTTGCACACAAACATTGGAGGCTTCACTATGATAAGAGAAATACAACATCAAGTGAATACACTCCACTATGGGATGGTAAGACTATGTTATTCATGTTTATTTTGTCTATGTATTCATGGATTCATTTATGTATTTTAGAATAGCTTAGTTTCATTTCATATGTGTAGGTTAAGATCTTAGATTAATATGTTAATCTTGGCTTAGATTCTTTGATTTAACATGTTTGATCCATCTTTTGGTCTAACATTCTCCCCCTCACACAAACACAATCTGGAGTAAGTAATGAACACATGTAAATTCATCCAAAAGCTTCAAAGAAAAATTCACCTAAAAATTATGAATATTATGTACATTTGAATAACCCTATCAACAAGTATAATTCAAAAAGTCATCAACAACAACACCAAAAATAAAATATTCTTGAACAAAGCAAGACATCAACCTTATAAACTTATTTTCAGAACCGTAAGTTCTAAAACCAAAATATAGAGAAATGGGAAGCACATACATTTCTTCTAGACCATAGCCAGACCCACTGAAATGCATAGTTCACATACTGGTGAAAATATCTCACACTACAGGATGATCTAGAAGCTCAAATTCTAGATATATATCAACTACCAATAGACATCAACAATACCTCAGATTCGCACAAGCATAGAATCAACCTTAAAGAAATGTGGAGCACAACCTAGAGCATACACTAAATACTTGCAAACCTTCTTTATTACAATTTTTTCAATATCTTCAACATATACAACTAGCTTCCTTAATAAAAAAATGACATCAATGATAACAACAACTAGTTGACATCAATGACAAAACCTTCATACTTGCAACATTAAATAGGGATGAAATCTTAATGGGCATGCCAAATGATGAGAATAAAATATTGAAGGTAAATAAAATATATTATACCATAATACAAATACAATAGAGGTTCACCTAAAACACTTATTTCTTTTTAGATAGAGCTAAAGTAGAGTGCACCATATATCTACTTGATTTTCTCTTTTGATGTGTTTATGGAGGAATTTGGTTACTTATGAGAAAATAAACATGATGATATGATTGATATGATGAATGATCAAATAGATAGCTTTAGGATAATATGATTTATTATTAGATTAAAAATGGGACATATAGATAGAAATTTCAACAATATATTTTAGTAGCGTGAAAATAGATATCTAAATTGGATGAGAGGCATCTCATTCATAAAATTTCCAATAAGGAAAAAAAGGGCCAAGATGGATTGATTTATGGATGAATTAGTGTATGGATGGATAGGATTGATTAAGGATTATGGTTTGGATCAAATTCATAGGTGTGTGACAATTATTATATGACGTATAAGTACTAGCTTTAAGACATGCATTAGGTCCACATCCTTCTATAAATGGCTAGGATTTAGAGATTTATTAAATGGAGGGCTAAGATGAAAATTATTTTGAATTTTTCCACTTAGTATGTAGATTCAATGAATCTAGACCAGTTCTTAGTTTTTCATATGAGAGAGACACTTGTCACATGATGAAAATTTTAGATTGTGATCCATGTGAAAGAATCTAATGATTAGGATTAAATAAACAAGGATTGAGGGATAAAGTAGAATTTAATAATGGAGTAAAAGGTGGTGAGGATTAATTATCATAAAATAACTAATTAATTAAGTTAGTTGGAGGATTTTGGGATAAGGCTAGGTTTAATTAAATAAATATGACATTTATTTAAGTTATGGTGATAGATAAGGGTAAAAGATAAATTAATTTATTAATTTTATAGGGCAAGGTGGGATAAAGGTAATTGATAAATCAATTAGATAAATGATAAATATTTATAAAATTAAAGTGGGGGATAAAGTTAACAGTTAAATTAATTAAATAAAATAATAAATATTCATTTATTTAATGGCTTTAAAAGAGGTGGGATAAAGGTAATATATAAATTAATTAAATAAATAATAAATATTTATTTTATTTAATGCTTAGAATATGGTAAAATCAAGTGTAGTTAGGTTATGGTCGCATTTCAAGTGCCTACAACATCATAAGTCCTAGTGATGATATATTAGAAGATGCTTATGGTTTTTCTATATATGTTTTTATAGGAATTTTTTTTTTTAATTGCTAATTATATGCACATAGATGCTACCAAAATTATGATTATAATTTTATATTGTACCTATGTGATAGAAAATTAAAGTGGGCTAATTAATCTTATCTTGGGGCTCTAATGCTTATTTTCTAAATAATATTATTCTTCCATTCACTATTTATGTAGAATGAGTTCATATAATAATAACATGGACATAAAAATGGTCTAATAGTGATTTATGTTCCAATCATTATCATGTAAAAAATAATTATCACCATTAATGTGAGTATTCTAACTATAAAGGAATTAAATTCCATAATAAATTTAATGAATTTGTAGAAAAAGGGAGGATGCAAATTGATATCACCCATGGCATAAATGAAAAACCACCAAATATAAGAGATGCAATCATTTCCTACATATAATTCTTTTTTTTCATTTTTCATTTGTCTTTTGTATTGATTACTTTAAACGTCCACTTTATTTTTGACACCCTTTTAGCTTCTTTAAGAATTTTCTCTCACCTATGGAAAATGGGAAAAAGTTAGCTCATAGAAAAAAGTGACCTATGTATGTAACATGATATTGTACCCCACATCCCCCATCTCCTACAGTGGAAAAAATGGTCTCGACGGAAAAGGTGGCCTGACGGACAAATAACACAAACAAAAAAACTTAATGGTTGGAGGTTAACTCCGTCATGTTGTTGCCTATCTTGTCGCCAAGAAAACTTGTCAATACTGGTGGGTTTTTTAAATCATATTTCGATATGGACAAAAACCAAAAAAAAGGTGGCATTCCAAACCGTTATTTACCAATATGAACCCAAAAAATGTGGCATTTGAAACCATTATTTGTAAATATCAAAAAGCCCAGACAAGGTCCTATTTTCTACATCGATATTTTGGTGGAGAGCAACGGGAAGGAGTTGCAAGCATTCAAATCTAGCAAGTATGTATATCTTCTTGAAATATTATCCATTTTTCCATTTTGCCTATGAAATCTAAAGAAACAAATGGTCATTCTACGAGGTTATGGTTTATGTGATTTTTTGTTGAGGGTTTTTAATTTTTGTTTCCTCTCGTCAGCTGGTTTTGAAATTTTGCGCTTGTCGAATGAAATAGCTAACAACCCATTGTGGAAATATGAGTGAAATAAGTGAATAATGTTTACATAAACTAGAAATCATGTGAAATATATGATGAGATTGGAAAATGCAATGTGGGTTCTACAATGAAATGGTATATTGAGAAAACCATAGAAAGCCTAGAATGTCACCGTTGTTGACATTCTTATTTTGAAGGTTGCAGGGTTTTCGTTGGGGAAAGGACTATTTATTTGAAATGCAAGGCTGTTAATGTTTTTTTTGTTGAGGGTTTTTTAATTTTTGTTTTCTTTATGCCGGTTTTTGAATTTTACCATTGTCGAATGAAACAAATGACAACCCATTGTGGAAAGATTAGTTAAATTCATGAATAACATTTATAGAAAGAAGAAACCATGCATAATATGTTATGAGGTTGGAAAAGGCAATGTGGGTTATATAATGAAATTATATATTTTGAAAACCACATAAAACCCAAAACGTCACCATTGTTCACATTCTTATTTGGAATGGACAAAAAGTGCAAAATGTGGCATTCGAAATCATAATTTGCAAATAGCAAAATGCCCAAACGAGATTCCATTTTTTCCTCCATTTTATACACTCTCATTTTGTAAAACACATTGCCTTGTAAAACTCTGACTGTTGTAAAACCCTTTAGAAGTAACAACCGAATTGGTTACTCACCCCTAACCTCAATTTGGTATGTTTTGTGATTGTCTGGAGAACATTTTGTTATTTATATAGTAAGAATGTAATGAAATTGGAAAACATTAGGGATTATGAAACCTACAAGTTATAGTGTTATAGATTGTTTGCTATGTTGGAAAACACACTATCCCATGTCAATTAACTCCTACCTACCTTTCCTAGACTTTTGGTCTTGTCTACCGATAGAGTACACTTTGGTACAATTGAAATGTAATTTCACTTTCTTTATCTAAGTGGAACAAAACTCCCTGATGGAAATGAAGGCTAGATGGAAAAATTACACTGATGGAAAGACTTGATGGTCAGATGTTAACTCAAGCCTGCTGTAGCCTAGCCCATTGCTAGGAAAACTTGTTAGCACCAATGGGGTTTTAAAATAATATTTTGGAATGGACAAAAACCTAAAAAAATATGGTATTTGAAACCATTATTTGTAAATATCAAAATGAGGTCCCAAGAATGTAATCAAATATGGGAAATGGTAGGTATTATGAAACCTACAAGGCACATTGTTGTTATAGATTGTCTGTAGTATTCGAAAACATGTTGTCCCATTTCAGTTAGTTTCATATGAAGATTTATATTTCATTATGCTCCAAGAATGTAATGAAGTCCACTTTCAGATTTTTGAACAATGCTTTGCTACAATCCAAATGCCATTTCACTTTCTTTATGTGATTAGAACAAATAAAATGCTTGCATTATTTGCAGTTTTGGAAAACACAATGTCTCCTCTCAGTTGGCTGGAAAACCGACCTGACGACACCATTAGCTCCTACCTACAATTTCTTGGATGTTTGTTTTCATCTGTTGGTTTCACCACTTTGATCCCCCATCTGGCGGTCTCCACACTATGACATCTAATCATGTTATGTATGTTACCATGTATGTCATTATGTATGTTTTCATGTGTTTCTGTATGTACATAGGTCAGTTTTTTGTAGGATTTAGCTGGCTCCAAAATGATAACTCATAGACAAAAGAAACCTATGTATGTAACATGAGATCAAAATGCAATTTCAATTTCCTCATCTGATTTGACCAAATAAATGCTCACATTATTTGTACTGTTGGAAAACACACTATCTCCATATAAGTTGTTAAGAAACAAGCAACCCATATAGTGTTGTAAAACTCTCTTGAACCAAATCAGGAAAGTGAAATTCCATTTTGATCTCATGTTGCATTCATAGGTGCTTTTTGTCTATGAGTTAGCTTTCTCCAACGGCACGACAGAGTTAATGTCCAACTGCCAACTTTTTTCATCGGTGCTATTTGTCCATCCGACCACCTTTTCTATCGGGTCCATTTTGTCTACCACTAGAAATGGGGGATGGGGGGTATGATATCATGATACACACATAGGTCCCTTTTGTCTAGGACTTAGGTTTCTCTAGTTGGAAAAAATAAATTTCTTCCATTACTTGCACAGTTGGAAAACACACTATCTACTCTCAGTTCCGGAGGGTTTTATAACACTGTATGGGTTGCTTGTTTCTTAACACCTTATATGCAGACAATGTGTTTTCCAACACTATAAATAATGTCAGCATTTATTTGGTCGAATCAGGTGATGAAAATGAAAATCCATTTTGATATCATCTTAGATACATTAGTGATTTTTGTTTATGAGTTAGATTTTTCCTAATTGGAACAAATAAATTGCTCACATTATTTGTAGAGTTGGAAAACACAGTCTCCTCTCAGTTGTAGAGGGTTTTACAACACTAAATGGGTTGCTTATTTCTTAACACCTTATATGGAGACAATGTGTTTTCCAATAGTGCCAATAATGTGAGAATTATTTTATCAGGTCAAACTAGATGAGGAAAGGGAAATTCCATTTTTAGCATACCAATCAAAAGAGAAAAAAAAAATAGAAATAAAATGCTCACATTATTTGCAATGGTGGAAAGTACACTATCTCTTCTCAATTATTCCCTCATGAAAAGTGTTGGTTTTGTATGCTCCAAAAATGTAGTGAAGTCCACCTTGATCTTTTAGAACAATTCTTTGGTGACGTAAATACGACATTTCCCTTTTTTCATCTGATTGGAACAAATAAACTGCTCCCATCATTTGCAATGTTGGAAAACAAATTGTCCCATGTCAGTTAGTTCATTATGAAAAGTTTTGTTTTGTTATAATAAAAGAATGCAGTGAAGAGCACTTTGAAGTTTTTGAATAACTCTTTGCTATAGTCCAAATGCCATTTCACTTTCTTCATCTGATTGGAACAAAATAAAAAACTCACAGTATTTGTAGTGTTGAAAAACACACACTTTCCTATCAGTTATTTCCTCATGGTATTTTTTTGTTTTGTACACTCGAAAAATTTAAGGAATTCCACATTCATGTTTTAGAACAACTCTTTGGTGATGTAAATATGGAATTTCCCTTTGTTCATTTGATTGGAACAAATAAAATGATCACATTATTTGGAGTGTTGGAAAACACACTATCACATGCTAGTTAGTTTGTAATGGAAATATTTGGAGTAATTTGGAGATTAAAAAAAATCTATTTAGAAAACTCACTCTCTTGTGTCAAAATTATTATTTATTATTTGTTGGAAACATATATATATATATATATATATATATATATATATATATATATATATAGTATCCATTGTTGAATACATTCTTACTGTTTTCAAAAATTCTAGGTTTGGAAATGGTGGGTGTTATACAAGTTGTAACCCACATACTATTCTAAAACCCTTTACAAGTAGCATCCCAATTGCTTACTCGTTCTCACCTCAATTTGGTAAGTTTTGTGGTTTCCCTATGTGCAACTCCTCGTTGTGCTCTTCACCCTCTATGTTTGAGCATGGACATTGAACCACAGAGTGTTATCCAACATGTATTTATTTTGTGCATTATCATATTTAACCAATTCCATCACCTGGTATTTTTTGGTCAATCAAGATGATCACCAAGGTTTTCATTTACTTCTTAACATTTATAAATTATTCTTTAATAGTCGATTCACACTGTGCTTTGCAACCATAGTGTCTTGCAATAATTTGTACTTTTTTAGTTATTTGTGCAAGTAATGAAATAAATAGAAGTTTGGTAGTGGTGCATGGTATATGTCTTGTGTGTCTTGTCTTCCCTTATTGATTATTCAAGTGATGTCCTCTTTCATATGCTAGGAGAGATGAGTTTGAGATATATCTAAATGAACGTTCATTGCTTCATAGTTCCAACAGAATGGCAAAATGGTAGATATAATTGTTGATATGTATTACAAGTGTTAGAAATAGGTTAAATTGGAAATTAATTTCCCATGGTATAGATTAATATGTTTGTTTATTGACTGTACAAGTTGTCATGTTGTAGTCAGCACAACATATAATCCAATATTAGTGAAGTTTGGAATGAAGTGAATTCTTTGTTGCAGGAAATATCTTTAATTTGAAAATTTAATCTATTGCTAACACTTGTCTCTCTTCCAGGTGGTTGATATAGGTGAGGAAAAAAAATTGAACAAAACAAGGGTAGGTGGATTGAGAAGGATGCTCTAGGAGATGTGAAGCTTGTGCAACAAATATAGGTGATTCAAGCTACCATAGCTTGAATCACAAGTGTACTAGGTAGTTAAATTTCCAAAAAAAAATTGTATTTAGAATTTCTGATTTATATAGGGATGGGATGCTTATTGTGGGGAATGCAAAAAATTTGAACTTTAATTTAAATAAAATAAATGTTACACTATTGTGTATGTATTATATCCCAAAATTTTATGTGAATCATATTTCCTTATTGAAGAGTGAGTGTTGCACGGGAAATGTTTAAAGCATCAGTGAAGGGTGATTTTGCATCCTTTCAATTATCCTTCTCATAATTGATTGTGTTAATTTTAGGTTGATTTCTACCACACTACATTGATATCATTTTTCTCCCAAAATAGAACAAGAACCTTTGGATCCTTGGTAATTAGATCATATCTATTTTGAAAAGAACATAAAATTTATGATTTTACATTAGACTAATTCTCCTTTTAAATGATGCACATTTATTTAGTTATGAAGCATTATTGGATAGTTGGGTTTCAAAAGGTTGTGAATAAGGAACATTGTTATTATGGGTGTGTGCATGATCATCATGGAGAAAACAGGCCCTTAAGTGGCAATGAAAATTAAAAAAATCAGAGTTAGGCAACTTGATGTAAAAATTTGAATAAGTTATCTATATTATTTTAAAAATATTTAGAATAAAAATTTGTAGAAAATTGAATTTAGTTTCTAAAGTACTAGGTTTATTTTAAAAAACAAAAAATATATTTGGTGAAAATTTGAAATTTCAATGCAGTAGTACTTAAATTTCAGGGAGAAAATAAGAAGTAGGTTTCTGTCTGACCAACCTAACCACCATAAAATGATAATAATTTTTTATAAAATTTTAGATATAAGTAGAGGACTCATGTCCCGATGTGATGCATATTTTTTTATAATGTTTTTCTATGTAAATAATTAATTATGGTTTTTTTATTACAAATTTCAAAAATATAAAAACTAGTATGTCTGACAACCTTAACTTGGTCAAAACTTCATTAAATTCTATTTTTATTTTTCTAATCCTATAGTATGTGGAGCATAGAATGTGATGCATGTTTCAGATTCAAAAAAAGTGATACCATTTCAAAGTTATAGATGTTTTTCAATCAGCCTATCAATAAGGAATTTAGTCGTAATTCAAATAGAAAATGAATAATAATTATTTATTAAATTGAAAGTAAAGCATAATTTATATTAGTGGAAAGTTGAGAATGTCCTTTAAAAACCCTTTTTGTTTCATTAATTTTGGGTCAAAAAAAAGTCGTCAGCCACATGGGTCATCATATCACTTACATAACGCCACTTTTTGGCCCATCAAGATCCTATACATACCCTTATAATTGATTTTACTCAATATAATATAACATACAAACTGCAAAGGCAAGGCCATAATAACACATAAATGGCCATTAGGCTTCCCAAATTTTGTAATGGAATTGCTCTTCTATAACACAATACAAAATTTCTAAAAACACAATGTGTTTTGCAATGTAGAATCCTCTTTACAGATATGAGTTTTCCTTGTTACAACTTCGGAGATTTAGAAACACAATGAGTTGTCAATTTTCCAGACACTTATGTTGAAAAGACGTACCTATGTACATACAAAAAACACTTAAAACCATAAATAAAAGCATACATAACAACACACATGGTAATGAAAATTGAGGAAATCGGCAAATGGGACCAAATGTCTAGGAAATGGTAGGTAGGAGTTAACGACATCATCGGGTCAGTTTTCCTGCCTCCTGCTAGCTGAAAAAGGCAAGCGCCTTAGCTTGCCCATGAAGTATCACTTGCATCCACATTTTTTTCTTGCACAGGAAATCTGGTGAATGATGTGGGCCTTTTTGTTTCCGGTCTGCTAATTGAAAGCTAAAGGTTTGAGTGCACGTGGAGGAGTTGGAGGAGAAAATCAACCAAATCAAAGTGTGGGTACTATCCAATATTGTTGTAGAGGGTTTTACGACACTATTTGGGTTGCTTATTTTTTAACACCTAGGTTTTTCCAACATGAATTGTTGCAAAACATAATGAAGTGCGTACTATGAAGCACACTATGTGTTGATGGTTAATAAAGTCCCCCTTAAATGAGAGATGTGTTATTTGATAAAATAGAACACCATCTATATGTTTGTATATTTGCATTTCAAGACAAAGGTTGGGTATAAGGAAAGGCAGGCTTCAAAACACATTGTTTTTTCCAACATGCACTACACAATGTTCACCACTTTCAATGATTTTATTCATTATTGCCAATAATGGCAAGAAATTGGTGTTCTTTTTATTTGTAATGCACACCTACATATACGAGTTTAAAAAGAAAAAGGGCTTGGGTTTGTTGTGATGTGGAATTTGAAAAATGCAGTGTGTTATGAAGCATGCAATTTGTTATATACTTGAAAATTAAACAGAACAATGGAAGGTATGATTTTGAAGACATTCATACTATTTTGTAACATTCCATGTTGCAAAACTATGTGTTAAGAAGCAAGCAACCCACCATGAGACAACTCTTCACATTTAAACAAGGAGATTCAAATAATTGAAACACAACATTGTGTTGTTCGAATTATAGTTATTTTGTGCACTTTATTCTTTCAATCATGCGAAATTTAAGCACAATAATGGAATGTGTGATTTTCAAGAAATTCATACTATTTTGTAGCATTCTATGTTGCAAAACTATGGGTGTTAAGAAGCAAGCAACCCAACATGAGACAACCCTTTCCATTTAAACAAGGAGATTCAAATAGCTGAGACCCCACACTCTATTTTCCAAATTGCAATTATTTTGTGCACTTTGTTTTTTAGTCATACAAAATTTAAATGCAATGTTTGCCCAAATTTAAAGTCCTTTTAAATTTTGAAAAGGATTTTGAATACATTTAGACTATGTATATTATGAAATAATTTGAAGAAATAATTTGTGTTTAGTAAGAATGCATGTTGGAAAACCCTAGGTGTTAAGAAACGAGGAATGCATATAGTATTGTAAAACCCTATGCAAGTGAGAAGAGAGTGTGTTTTCCAACACTACAAATAACACGAGCATTTTATTTGTTCCAATCAGATAAAGAAAGTGAAAGTAAAATTGGACTATACTAGAGAGTTGTTGAACAATTTGAAAGTGGATTTTATTACATTCTTGGAGCATAATGAAATAAAAGTGGAACTCTTTGTAACAAACTAACTAAAATGGGACAGTGTGTTTTACAACATTGCAAACAATCTATAACAACTGTGCCTTGCAGGTTTCACAATACCTAATTTTTTCCAATTTCATTACATTCTTCAAAGCTAATTATGGTATTTTCAAATAATGGTTTCAAATGCCATGTGCCTTTGGGTTTTTGTGCATTCCAAAATATGATTTTGAAAACCCACCAAAGTTGACACATTTTCCTAGCAATGAGACAGGCCATGGGATGTCAGAGTTAATGTATGACTATCAAGTCTTTTTTTTCAGTGCCATTTGTTCATCTAGACTTCTTTTTTTTTGAGCTATTTTGTTCCAATCAAATGAAGAAAGTGAAACCAGAATTTGACTGTTGCAGAGTGAAATATGAAACAAAACTCCTACATATTCTACATTGTTTTTGATTCCTATAAATGTTATTTGGTTATTTCACTCATACTTCCACAGTGGGTTGTCAGTTATTTCATTCGAAAAATTGCAAAATTTTATATTTCCCATTGCTCTCTACCAACCTATAAAACGTCGATGTGGAAAATGGTGGTGAAAATTGGACCTCATCTAGGCTTTTTGCGATTTCCAAACAATGGTTTTCAATGCCACGTTTTGGGATTTTTGTCCATTCCAAAATATGATTTTAAAAACATGATTATTGTTATGATGCATGTGACATGAATTTTTATAGGGAGAATAGCCTCCTCCCAATTGCAGAAGGTAATCTCCTTGCAACATGGCTTACACATGATAACATGTTGCCCTTCTTCAGGGATAAGACATGTCCAATTATTATTAGTAGTTGATTTATGCATTCAATTGTCTAATAAATTTTTCATCAATGTTTCAAATGAAACTCCATGATCCATCATCAAGATGAAGAAGAGAGCATAAGGGATGATGTTGATGGTCTCTTCTTCATGCTGATCTTGGATTATAGAGTCTGATCTAAAATGTTGATACAAAAATTCTTACAGAATCAAATCGAGAAATAAACTAGCAATAATCAATATGGATTGTGTAAAATTGATATCATTTATGTTTGATTATGTTATCATTTGAAGGACATGTTTTTTCAAGGATAATACCTTGAGTTAACTATATTTTGTAGGGATATTAACTTCCACCCTGTAATTGGATGTCACTATTCTCCCTAGAAGAATGCATGTCAGAGGCATCATAACATACAAAAATGCATTAAATATACAAAAATACATACACCGCATGATAGGACAACATATTGTGGAAAATAATTGGAGGTTGGAAAACCCTATGTGTTGTGAGGTCTTTCATTATGCATGTTGAAAGCTAAAGGTTTGAGAGCACAAATTGGAGTTGGAGTTGCAGGATATATAAAAGCATGCAAATTCAACCAAGGGGGGAGTAATGAATTGGGATGTTACTTGTGAAGGGTTTGTAGATGGTATTCGGTTTGTAGGTTCAATAACACCTAGTGTTTTCCAAATTGCAATTACACATTGTTGGCCTTTCCATTGTATGAAAATTTTGACCTATCGATGCCTAATAAAAGCATTAGATAAGACCTCTATAAAGACATCAGAACATTTCATGACAACTGGGCATCTTTGGAGATACTTTGCAATATTCACAAAACAAGCTCTTCTCTCCAACACGCATCACTACCTCTTCCACAATATCATCCACTCAGGTTTGTGATATCAAAAGTTGTCATTGATGTATGATGGAGAGGAGTGCATGTTTTGGAAATGACAAAGGTATGCTTGAAAGTTGGCTAGTTTTCATGAAAAAAATTTGCGCTGGTGGAGGTGGGCTGGGGGTATAACTCTATGTGTTTTCCATCTTGTAACTTTTTCTATGCAACTTGTGTTCCAAATGTATAATGATATTGAAATGGAATATTTTATGGAAGTAGGGGTTGTTATAAAATATGAAGTTGAACTTCAATACATTGTGTTGTTTTTCCATTTTGCAATTTTTTTGTGTGCATATTATGCTCCAAAAATATGACAATATTGCAATGGAATGTATGTTGCAAGTAACGGTTGTTATGAAATATGAAGCTAAACTTCAATACATTTTGTTATTACACTTTGCATAACACTAACTATTGTCTTTGAACAACATTTGAGAAGTGAGGGACAACCCTATGTGTTTTCCATCATGCAACATTTTTTTGTGCATACTGTGTTATAAACGTTTAACGATATTGAAATGGAATATTTGTTGCAAGTAAGGGTTGTTATGAAATATGAAGCTAAACTTCAATACATTGTGTTGTTGCAGTCTACATAATAGCAACTATTGTCTTTGAAAAATATTTGAGAAGTGAGGGACAACCCTTTGTGTTTTCTAATGGTACAATCCATGCAAGCATTTTATGTGTTCCAATCACATGGAAAAAGTAAATATGACATTTTGAGTCTACCAGATAGTCCTTCTAAAAATTCAAAGTGGACTTCATTTCATTTTGGGAGCATACAAAATATAAACTTTCCAAAAGAAAATAACTAACAAGGGACAGTGTGTTTTCCAACACAGCAACCAATGCAAGCATTTTATTTGTTACAATCACATGAAAAAGGAAAAAATTTCATCTGCACTCTACCAAATCATTGTTCTAAAATTGAAAGTGGACTTCACTTCCTTTTTGGAGCGTGAGAAATCAAAACTTTTCATAATGAAATAATTGACAAGGGACAGTGTGTTTTCCAACACTATAAGTAATGCAAGCATTTTATGTGTTCCAATCACATGGAAAAAATAAATAGTATTATGTATCCTCAAGCTACAATTGTATTGATAATATGAATTTCTTGGAACCCTTTTAATTTGTAGATGCTAATAATATAATTAAGTTAACCTTCAAAATATATAATCTCTTACTTATAGTATAAATTATATTTGAATTTCTTTGTACAGTTGAAACAAATAAATGTAGAAAATAATGGTAGATTGGAAAACACAATGTGGGTTTTCAGTTGTTTCATTCTACATATTTAAATCTAAACACTTGAGAGGATGGGAAGGACTTGCAAGTGTGTGATACATTCGGTTGCAGGTTTCTTAACACCCTCTATTTTTCCAAATTCCTTACATTATTGCTATCTAGAAAGTTAAATGTTGTTAAGACAATCACAAATCATACCAAATTGAGGTGGGGTGAGTAACCAATAGGGTTGTTACTTGTAAAGGGTTTTAGAATATTTTGTGAGTTGCATGATTAATAACACCTTGTGTTTTCCACCCTCAAATTACACATAATAGTTTGAATGCCTTGAGAAGCTTTTCTTATTTAGATAGTAGGAATGTAATAAAAGGTCACCTCCAATAATCACAAATATCAGTATGGTATAAATTACAATTCAATTTCTTCATGTTACTGAAAAAATTAAATGCACATAATTATTGCATGTTCGAAAACATAGTGGGTTACTTCTATAGCGTTTTACAATACTATGGGTTATACTTTTCATAACACCATCTCTTTTCTAGCCTACAATTTTGGTGACAGTAGGAATGTATTGGAAACCTATTTTTATTTAGACACAAATAATGTAATGAAAGACACCTTCAAAATTTATTACAAGTCTTAGGTAGAGTAAAGTATGCATTTGAAACTCTTCTTATGATTGAAAAAATATATGCTTGCTTACTGCAAATGGTGCAATAAATTTTGGAACTTTAACTTTCCATAACACTTGCAACAATTTTACAGTTTACAGAAAACCAAGGATGTGTTTTGTAAAATGGAATGTGCTTCATACAATGAACAATGTCATTGAGGTGGACAACACACCTGGAAGGGTGTCTAGTGGTGCATCTTCTTTGGGGTGGTCATGTTTCCCAAACATGCAGGTAAGATCCGGTAATTACAAGATGCAATCAAATGCATAATTTCAATCTCACATAAGTGGTTATGATGTTCATTGGAAAGTGGGAATGTTTTAATTAGGAGGTAGCAACCACAGTACAAAGGAAGTCCCCTCGTTTGAGGAAAATGCTGAACCCTGAGGCATTGACATGTTTGGTAATTGATTGTGAACTTTCAATTGCCCTTTCCTTCCAATGCATCAATCCGAATGCTTTACAATTTCAGTTAGAAAATATCATGTCTATTACAAATATGCTGAGTTTGATAGTATATGATTCCTTCAATTCAGGACAATAGTTAGGGAGATCATCATGCTCTTGTCATAGTCCATGACAATGAGGAAGAGCATGCAAAGGGAGACCCTAAGGATGTAATGAAGCATAGGGTGATGTGGTGGATGGGAAGGTAGATATAATAACTCAATTATTGCATCATTTTTCTATGTGTATATGTTGTGCATTCAAATTTTTTTAATATCAAATATATTAAGCAATTTTCTTTTTCAAAACTTCTACGTAGGTTTTTTTTTAATATAGAAGAGAAGTGGAGAATGGTAGATATGTATATTATTGTATTATAGAAGAATGTACAAGAAAATATCATGATTGGAGAGTGTTCAACATGTATAGGATTCAACATCACCACCTTCCTATTCTCACACCGCCAAAGTGTGGTTGAACTGCGTTGGGGGGGAAGCAAAATACCCCCCTCCTCCCCCTGATAAATTGAAAGAGTACCTTCAAAATAAGGTGGAACATATGGATTACCAAATGAATCTATGACAACATCTCCAACAGAATTGTGCTATTTAAAGCATCTGTCAAAGTTATGGGAAACATAGCTTCCTTGAACTTCCCCAAAAAAGGAAAGGATGAGCTGAAGAAGTGAATGGAATTATACAACAATGAGGAGAAAAAGGAGCATAGAAGGAAAAAAATATTACAATTGCAAGAGAGAAAGAGAATCAAAGGAATGATAATGTCAAATTGAACTATTAAATCTAAATTTTTGTTGTTTCATATTTTCTATTCTTTGGCATACAAGGTTCACTTAACATTAACTTACATGACATGACATCGTGATGGTCAAGAAGTTGTTCTTGTTACCCACCAGAGTAGTGTTCATTCACTAGAGGAAGTTGTGCCCAAGAAAGCCAAAGATGATGATGTTCCTCCCAAATCGGTGTCTGAAATTCAGAAGAGGCCTTGTACACGGTTAAAATTTTCAAGGCACCTTGTGAACAAGAAACAAGAAGAAACGGTGATCTTGAAATATTTTGTTAATTGTTTGTTTTGATTATTTGAATGAATTGGTTGCATGCATCTGAGTTTGATGTGACGTTTCAATTAGTCTTATTATGCAACAAGGATGAACAATGAAGTTCTACCCTCGTAGGTTATTGTTGTTTCAGAAGATGAAGCAGTGACCATAGAAGCACAAGATGTTTTTATTCCTCCCAATCCCTTGTCTAACATTGAGAAGAAGAAGAAGCATGTATGGTTTAAAATTTCCTCACACCCTCACAAGAAGAAAAAAGTACAAACGATGATTTCAAAATCTTCTATTTAATGTTTTTTTTAATTATTTCAAGGAATCGGTTGCATTCATCTGAATTTGATATGACGTTTCAATTCTTTCTATTACAAGTTAGTGATGAACAATGGAGTCCTACCCTCGAACAAGATACTCTTGATTTGGAAGAAAAACCAGAAACCATGGAAGAATAAGATGATGTTGTTCCTCCCAACCCAATGTATAACATTGAAAAGAAAAAGAAGAAGGGGCGTATATGGTTGGAAGTTTCCTCATGCCCTCACAAGAAGAAATGAGAAGAAACAGTGATTTCAAACTCTTATATATAATGTTTGTTTTGATTATTTCAATGAATTAGTTGCATGCATTTGAATATTATGTGATGTTTAAAATCTTGCTATTATAGGGCAATGATGTACAATAGAGTCCTGCACTTGAACAAGATACTCTTGATTTGGAAAACAAAGCAGACACCAAGAAAGAAAAAGATGATGTTTTTCATCCCAACATGACGTATAAATTTGAGAAGAAGAAGAAGAAGAAGGAGCATATAGGGTTGGAAGTTTCCTCATGCCCTCACAAGAAGAAACTAGAAGAAACAGTGGTTTCAAACTCTTCTATATAATGCTTTTTTTTATTATTTCAATGAATTGGATGCATGCATCTAAAATTAATGTGATGTTTCAATTGCTACTATTATAGGGAAATGATGAATAATAGAATCCTACCTTCGAATAGGATACTCTTGATCTGGAAGATGAAGCAGAAGCCTTCGGAGAACAAGATGATGTTGTTCCTCCCAACCTATCATCTAATATTGAGAAGAAGAAGAAGGAGCTTACGTGGTCAAAATTATCAAGGTGCCTTGACATGGAGAAACTAGAAGAAATGATAAATTCAAACTCTTCTATTTAATGTTTGTTTTGATTATTTCAATGAATTGTTTGCATGTAGCTGAATTTGAAGTCACGTTTGAATTCTTGGTATTACAGGGCAAGGATGAACGAAGTGTTGGGCTTGACCTAATTGGCCATGTGGTTGCAATTGAAATCGGAGAGGCTAATAGAGATGGACATGCGGATGGGGAGAGCACTAGCTTGGAAGTGGGGTAGGGAAATAAAGATGGACATGGGGATGGGGAGAGCACTAGCTTGTAAGTGGGAGAGGGTAATAAAGATGGACATGGGGATGGGGACAACACTATCTTGGAAGTGGGAGAGGGTAATAAAGATTGACATGGGGATGAGTAGAGTGGTGCGTTGCAAGGGAGAGATGTCAATAAAGATGGACATGGGGACTGGGACAACAACGACCTACCATCTATATCAGTAAAAGACCCAACACACTTCCATTCTTTTCTTCTTATTTCTTTATGAATCTTTTAATATGCCTTCAACTATGGTTCACATCAATTGCATTTCCATTATAGAAAAACCATGTGGATGAACAGATGATAGAGTTCAAGGGCATCATTTTTAAGGTCAGCGATCACATTGATCTTTTTAGGCATCGTAAACGGGTTGACAAAGGAATTGTACATGTTGTCGACAGAAAGGCTGAAACTCATAGCTTTATGAACCCAAAAAATTGTGTGAGAGTCAACATTGTTGAGGCCATTGTTAGTGAGTGCTATGTGCCTTTTCCACTTCTTGGTGCAGAGACCATCGAGGAGTGTGTGGGTGTCTTCATGCTATAGAATCTCTCTGAGATGAAGCATTCTATTCCAGAGGTACACATAAATGATATGTTGTTGTATATAGCATACTACCTTATATTGTTTTCATCCATACATTCATTTTGATTAATTGTTTATTATAGGTTGAAGTTGTTAAATGTGCCAAGGAGAAAGCACAACCTATGAAGAAATTTTTTGTTTTACATCCATCATTTGTAAGGGTTCATGGAATTGGAATCACCCCTCCCAAAATACACAATAACTATAAGAAATGTGCCATATATTATGCAAGCTTGAACTCAATTGCAAAGAATAGGCAGTGTAGGATATGATGATACAGGCTCAGAATATTGATTCTGCATTATGGGTTTCATTATTTGATCATTGAACAATTATGGTGTAGAGATATACCATTTTTATATGTTTGAAGACTATGTTGTTATAAATTTCATATCAGACTTTTCATAGCCCTCTATAATTATTTGATTATTGAATAATTATGGTGAACAAAAATATTGTTTTCATATGTTTCAACCCTATGTTGTTATACATTTTAGATCAGACTTTTCATGGCCCTCTATATTTATTTGATTATTGAAAAATTATGTTGAACATATATACTATTTTCATAAGTTTAAACACTATGTTGTTATCTATTTCATATCAGAATTTTCATAGCCCTGTAATTGTTTCATTACCAACAAGAATGTAATGAAGTCCACTTTCAATTTCTAGAACAAGTATTTTGTTGATTGTATTTCCTTTTTCCATGTGATTGGAAAAAATTAAATGCTAGCATTATTTGCAATGTTTGAAAAATCTCTACCCCGTATGAGTTATTTCATTACAATAGGTATTTGATTTGTTATGACCAATAATGTAAATGAAGTCCACTTTGAATTTTACAACAATGATTTTGTAGAGTGGAGATGGCAGATTTCCCTTCTTCATGTGATTATAAGAAATAAAATGCTTGCATTGGTTGCAGTGTTCAAAAACACACTATCCCATTAGTTTTTTTGTTATGAAATGTCTTTATTTCATATTCACCCAAATTGAAATTAAGTCCTTTGAATTTTTGTAGAACAACTATTTGGTAGAGTGGAAATGGCATATTAAAATATTTGCATTGCTTGTAGTGTTGGAAAACACAATGTCCCTTGTTAGTTATTTTGTTATGAAAAGTTTTGATTTCTCACACTCCAAAAAAGAAGTGAAGTCCACTTTCAACTTTAGAACAACGATTTGGTAGAGTTCAGATGGTAGATTTTCCTTTTTCATGTGATTGTAACAAATAAAATGCTTGCATTTGTTGCAGTGTTGGAAAACACACTATCCCCTGTCAGTCATTTGCTTATGGAAAGTGTTTATTTTTTATGCTCCCAAAATGAAATTAAATCCACTTTTAATTTTTTCAGAATGACTATTTGGTAGAGTGGAAATGCAATATTTCCTTTTTCCATGTTATTGGAGCACATAAAATGCTTGCATTGCTTACAGTGTTAGAAAACACACTGTCCTTTGTCAGTTATTTTGTTATGAAAAGTTTTGATTTCTCATGCTCTAAAAAATAAGTGAAGTCCACTTTCAATTTTAGAACAATGATTTGGTAGAGTGCATATGGCAGATTTTCGTTTTTCATGTGATTGTAACAAATAAAATGCTTACATTCATTGCAGTGTTTGAAAACACACCGTACCTTGTCAGTTATTTTCTTTTGGAAAGCATTTATTTCATATGCTCCCAAAATGAAATTAAGTCCACTTTGAATTTTCGTAGAACAAATATTTGGTAGAGTGGAAATGGAATATTTCCTTTTTCCATGTGATTGGAACACATAAAATGCTTGGATTGCTTGCAGTGTTGGAAAAAACATTGTCCCTTATCAATTATTTCGTTATGAAAAGTTTTGATTTCTCACACTCCAAAAAGGAAGTGAGGTCCACTTTCAATTTTAGAACAATGATTTGGTAGAGTGTAGATGGAATCTTTTCCTTTTTCATGTGATTGTAACAAATAAAATTCTTGCATTTGTTGTAATGTTGGAAAACACATTGTCCCCTATCAGTTATTTTCTTATGGAAAGTGTTTATTTCATATCCTCTCAAAATGAAATTAATTCTGCTTTGAATTTTTGTAGAATGACTATTTGGTAGAGTGGAAATGCAATATGTCATTTTTCTATGTGATTGTAACACATAAAATGCTTGCATTGTTTGCAGGGTTGGAAAACGCATTGTCCCTTGTCAATTATTTTTTTATGAAAATTTTTTATTTCTCATGCTCCAAAAATGAAGTGAAGTCCACTTTAAATTTTAGAACAATGATTTGGTAGAGTGCAGATGGTAGCTTTTCCTTTTTCATGTAATTGTAACAAAGAAAATGCTTGCATTGGTTATTGTGTTGGAAAACACACTGTCCCCTGTCAGTTATTTTCTTTAGGAAAGTGTTTATTTCATATGCTCCCAAAATGAACTAATTCAATTTTTAATTTTTAGAACAACTATTTGGTAGACTCGAAATGGCATATTTCCTTTTTCCATGTGATTGGAACACATAGAATGCTTGAATGGATTGTACCATTGGAAAACACACTGTCTATTGTTAGTTATTTCCTAATGATTATTTAACTCTGACACTCCAAAAATGAATTTAAGTCTACCTTCATATTTCATGAAATATTTTTAAACTTTTTACGCTCTAAAAATATAATGAAGTCCACTTTTAGATTTTATAACTAGTTGGCTAAGTAAAAATGGAATTTCCTTTTCTCATGTCATTGGAACAAATAGAATGATTGCATTATTTGCAGTATTTGAAAATACACTATCCTATACAAGTTACTACATTATGAAAACTTACTTACAAATGTAAGCACATGCAATGAGCATTTTTTTGGAGAGTATAACAAAATGGTGTATTGAAGCTGAGCTTCATATATTATAAGAACCCTTACTTTCAAGAAAAATTTCATTTGAATATCGTAATATGTTTAGAACACAAGATGCACAAAAAAAAATTGCATGATGGAAAACACATAGGGTTTTCCTTGACTTCTCATATGTAGTTCAAAGACAAAAATTATTGTTATGTAGACTGTAACAACACAATGTATTGAAGTTCAGCTTCATATTTTATGAAAACCCTTAATTATAGAAAAAAATCTATTTCAATATTTTCATACATTTAGAATAGAAGATGCACAAATAAATGTTGCATGATGGAAAACACACTGGGTTTTCCCTAACTTCCCCAATGTTGTTCAAAGACAACAATTACTGCTATGCATACTATAACAACATGGTGTATTTAAGTTCAGGTTCATATTTCATAAGAACCCTTACTTATAGCAAAAATTCCATTGCAATATCATCATATGTTTGGAACACAATATGCATAAAAAAAGGTTACATGATGGTAAACACACAGGGTTGTCCTTGACTTCTCAAATGTTGTTTAAAGAAAATAGTTACTATTATGCAAACTATAACAACACAATGTATTGAAGTTCATATTCATATTTTACAACAACTCTTACTTGTAGTAAACATTCCATTTCAATATTGTCATAAATTTAGAACACAAGATGCACAAATAAAAGTTGCATGATGAAAAAAACATCGGGTTGTGCTTGACCTCTCCAATGTTGTTCAAAGACAACATTTACTATTATGCAGACTGTAACAACAGAATGTATTGAAGTTCAACTTCATATTTCATGACAACCCTTACTTGCAAAAAACATCCCATTTCAATATCATCATACATTTAGAACACAAGATGAACAAATAAAAGTTGCATGATGGAAAACAGACTGGATTGTCCTTGACTTCTCTCATGTTGTTCAAGACAATAGTTGCTATTATGTAGACTATAACAACACGGTGTGTGGAAGTTAAACTTCATATTTCATAACAACCCTTACTTGCATCAAACATTCCATTGCAATATCATCGTATGTTTGGAACACAATATGTGCAAAAAAATGTTACATGATGGAAAACACACAGGGTTGTCCTTGACACCTCAAATGTTGTTCAAAGACAATAATTATTGTTATGCATATTGTAACAACATAATATATTGAAGTTCAAATTCATATTTCATGACAACACTTACTTGCAACAAATATTCCATTGTAATATCATCATATGTTTGGAACACAAGATGCACAAAAAAAGTTGCAAAATGGAAAAACATTTGAGGTTGATAGTCATTTCTCAAATTTAGTTCAATGAAAACAATTACTGTTATGTAGACTATAATAAAAGAGTGCATTGAAGTTCACCTTCATATGTTATAACCCTTACTTGAAATAAATATTCCATTGCAATATTGTCATATGTTTGGAACAGAAGATGCATAAAAAAAGTTGCAGAATGGAAAATTATACAAGGTTTTCAGTCACTTCTCAAATGTAATTCAAAGACAATAGTTATTATTATGTAGACTATAACAAAAGAGTGAATTGAAGTTGAACTTCATATTTTATAACAGCCCTTACTTGCAACAAACATTCCATTGCAATATCGTCATATGTTTGGAACACAAGATGCACAAAGAAATTTGCAGAATGGAAAAACATACAAGGTTTTCACTCACTTCTCAAATTTTTTTCAAAGACAACAGTTACTATTATGCAGACTACAACAAAAGAGTGCATTGAATGTCACCTTCATATTTTATAATAGCCCTTACTTGCAGCAAACATTCCATTGCAATACCATCATATGTTTGGAGCACAAGATGCACAAAAAAGTTGCAGAAAAGAAAAACATACAAGGTTGTCCCTCACTTCTCAAATCTTGTTCAAAGATAATAGTTACTATTATGCAAACTATAACAAAATGGTGTATTTAAGTTCACCTTCACATTTTATCATCAAACAAGGTATTGAACTTATTAGATCTCTGCTAATTTTCCTTAATCACTATCATCTTGTGTCACCAACAAGTGTATACCTTGGCACATTTTCACCCATTTTGATCTTTTCCATTAAATTTTTTCCTTGATTACCTTAATTTAGCCTTGTAAACTTGCAATTCATTAATGACGTAACAATGTTTTACTAAGGTGTTATGAAGTGTTGTAATGCATCTCCTCACTTTTCCAAGACCCTTTCAATGTAATTCACCTAAACAATACATTCGTACACCTTCTTAATCCTTAAGATCGAGTTTTGTAAAGTGTTGTGTTGCATTTTCACACTTCTCTAGGATCATCACCTTAAATCGACCCTTTTTATATGACAATTTCACTTTTAATACATCATTAGTCCTGAGCTAAGTGTGTTTTAGGAGGGAAATTTGACTAAATTTAGTAAACATAAATCAATTCCCGACCACCACCAAAATTTTCCTAGGTGGACTAGGTCACCACTTTGGACGACCTAGTTCCTTTAGGCATAAAATTCAAATTTTAATTAAGATTCAATGAAAATATGGCCTCCCAAACCCTAGGGTCCGCCTATTAGGTTGTATTTCAAGAAAATTAGGGTATCACATGAATAAATAAGGGTTTATACCTCCATTTTGTCTCTCTCTTACCTTGTTTTTACTCTCTTGCTCTCCTAGCTCATTTTGACTCTCTTGTTGTCAATCTTCAAGCACCCAACCAACCAAGACTTCACAAGAAAGTATACAAGCATTAGGGTTTTTAGGTCATCTCCATTGGAGTTGCTCATTCATGTTGCAGACCATCAACAAAGGTTTGGTAAGAATTTCTATTGTATTATCCTTCAATCTGACATTCCTTTGCTTTCATTTCATTTGGGTTTAATCACCTACAAAGGGGTTTGACTTAGGAAAAGCCCTGTATCCTAACCCCAAAAATTTATGGTGTTTGCATCTGTTTGTAAGTCTTTTGATGTAGATTAGGTGAAGGAGAAAGTGTTGCAAAAAGTACCAACATTCTGCCCAAGTCACATCCAAGTCTCAAACCCTAGGAAGGACAAAAGACAAGTTGTGGGCCACTTTAGGAGGTTTGTGTCATGGATTGCAACTGAAAAGGGAAACATCAACCAAGACCCACAAAATCAAAGCCTAATTCATTGAAAAGCTACAAGAGGACTAGGTCACCCCTATTGGTGACCTTGTCGCTGTGCTAGGCATGAAAAAGGCTTTCTATATTTTTGGGCACCCATTTCCTGAAACTTTTTTTAGCATAATTTTTAGGTTGGAGGACTAGGTCGTCCAAGTTGGTGTAAGTATGTTTTTGCTCAATTCAGGCATTTTCTAGGAATCCCTAGAGCATTCAACTATCACATCACTTTTCCAAGTACACATCTCCTATTCCTCTTTGTTATTTTCCATAAAACATACATTTAGGTCATTTTAGAATAGCTTTGCATTAGTTTAGTTTTATTTCATTTGCATTTGCATACATTTAGATTAGCTTCATTTTACTTTCAGTATTAGCCACACACACCACACACACTTAGCACAAACCAATCATCAAATCCTCCCCCCCTTTTGAATGAACCTTAGCCTTAAACATATCAACCTAGCAGGAAAGAGAGACATTCCAATCCAAGTTCCCTTAAGGTAAAAAACCCTAAGAGCCTAGTAAGGGAATCCTCTTTCCCTTATAAGCATATGTTTTTGATAGTTCACATCTCTATGAACAACAAAGTGCATAAATATTCAACTTAAGCTTCAAATTTTATCACAATATTGAAAAAGACCTTTATATTTTATAACAATGCCAACTTGCAACAAACATTCCATTTCAATATCATAAGATCTTGTGAGCAAAAAATCCACAAAAAAAATTGCAAGATAGAAAACAAATAGGGTTGTGACAATGTTTTGAAATATTTTCAGATTTGTTCTTAGATAAAAATTCACATCACATAGTCATACGTAAAAAAATTTCAAGTTAATATTATAGTTTGTGACGAAAATTATAGGCCACCTTTAATACTACTAATACTGAGAATTATGTCAACCATTTATGAATAGGTATAATTTTTACATTCTCAGCATCCAAAAGGATTTGTTGCACTTTGATTTTTAAGGTAGAATTGACAACATACAATGTTGGCACCCCGTAATATGCATGTAGCAGCCTAAACAATGGTTTGACATAGTGGATCTCAAACCTAACAATGTGGTTGAATTTGAAGATGGCCAACAACCATTCCTCAACAGAACCCATTTGATTGCTAATTAGATATTCCCCCTTAAGGAACCTCATAAACCTCATGCTCAACTCATCCATAAGATTGTGCTTGTGCATGATTACGTCTGGTGGAATGCATACCTTCCAGATGCATCTAACTAGGAAGAGGTCTCAAATTTCCTAGTAAAGAGACATTAGCCAATCAAATAAATTTACAATCTCTATTTGTAGATTGTAATATTGAACATCCATTCCCAATTTTTCCTATACACCAAAGACACTTTTAAAGAAGAGAGAATAAATTTGCTAGTTCAAATAAGTGCGGTTTGTCTGTTTTCTATCAATTCTCCTTAACATTTTTTCCTACAACCTGTATGGGAGACTTCATTATTTAATGCAAGCAAGAATATTGCATGGAAGATATTGGTTGTAGTTGTTCAACCAACTAGCAACCCATGCTTGTGAACAGTGCAACATCTTCTATACAACCGGAGCAACAAGTGTTGAAATGCCTAAAATGAAAGACAACACAACTTTTTTAGAATGTACAACTGCATTTTCTAAGTAGAAAGACACTGTTAATGCAATGGAAAAACCGAAAATAAAGCAAGAAAAGTGGAAGATATAGATAATTTTTTCACTAAAGATATTGTACCTATTCTTCGTAAAGCAACATGTGTAGTTTCTCCAATGGGTATATGGTAATGCATGATTGGAACAACAAGAGATAAAATGCCTGAAATGAAAGATAACAAAAAATTTAGTAGATACAACATTATCTAATTAGAAACATGCTTTGTATTTTGGCTTCTGTAAATCCAAATCAAGGCTTGATTCCTACACTGATTATGATAGATAATAGCAAAAAGAAAATAAACAATGCTAATACTTCAAATATTATTAGAAAAGAAAGATAATATTATGATTCTAGGATGCAAAACTTGAAGGTTGATCAATTTTTGATGTTTTAACATTGTTCAAGGGTCATGTAAGTTATTTTACATTTATTGAAGTCATTATGAGGGTCAATACTCAAGGTTTTGTGTCAAATTTGGAAAAATTTGAAAGTTGTCAACACAAATTTGTGAAGTTGCAAAAATGCAACATAGGAAGGTGAAGAGTGACATCAGTTTGGTTCACTTGGGAAGTAGTTAGAAACTGAGAAACTAAAAGGCCTTTTAACCAATTGAGACGGCATGGGTGATTGATATTTGAAGAATGAATAAGGAAAACCTTTGTTTTTTATGCATTTTCGACGGAATTTCATTGTTTCAGGCCATTGTATGGATTTGTATGGGCACATATGCATGTTTACATACTTATGAATAATGGTTCATCCAATCATCTACCATTTTGAATTTTTTTCATGAAAATTGGTATTTATTTGAATAAGATATTGAGATTTTTATTGTAGACTGGTAAAACCCTATTCTAGGGTAAACAAAGATAATGAAAATTGTTTTTCTCCCATTTTCGCCAATGGAAATTGTCAATTCTTGGTGAAGACAATGTTTTGTGTATGTACCTTCATATTTCAGAGGTGGCAAGTCAAGTGGTAAAGGTGAACATGTGGAAAGGTGAAGTTCCTTGACTGAAAATTGTGTTACAGTCTAGAAAATAGAGTGTTCAAGAAGGCTAAGACATATGGTTTATAACAATGTATATGGGAATGAATAGTTGATGGATTATTAAGCTTTAACATACCTAATTTAGTGGGTTCCAAGTGTAGACACATAAAAATGTCCTTGTAATCATTTTTAAATCATTTCATATTTCATTCAATTATCCATATATTATAACCATTTATTCATAAGCATTTATAGGCATCTATAAACATTATTCATAAAATCATTTGATCATTTATCATTTACCATTTAGGCATAAATCACTAAAATATCATTAAATCATTTAATAATCTTTCCATTTATCCATTCATCTCATATTCATATTTTATGCATTTCCATTCAAATATTATACTCATAAAACCCATGTCGATAATCACTTCATTAAAACCATTTTCATAATAATTTATCCATCATAGAATATTAATACATTATTGCATTTACACATTTCATGCATTTACATATTCATTTAGAATATCACAAATATTCATTAAATTATTCATCTACCACCTACATGTCAATATTACATTTCAATCTTTTATCTTACCCATCTCATGCATGTGGGATATTTTTCCTCCAAGCCAAACTCTTATCCCACACTCCTTCCACAACTTGCATTCACCCTAAAAAAATTTATTTAAACAGGACTCTCTTCTCATTTTGAGCACTACACGAATCTTGCACATACACATATCTTCACAGCTTTCCTTAATCCATTCACTAACAGCCTCTTGATGCACCTATGTTTGCAAAAATATGAGAGCAAAAGTGCATACCAAGACTTTGGTGATAGGGAAGCAATGGAGATTAGTTTTACTTAAAAGCATTTTGTTTAGTTTCTTAGCTTAGAATAGTTGAAGATTCTAGTTTGTTTGCTTTTAAATCTGAAACTATTCCATTGTTGAGGTCTGGAAATGATGGTTCTCCTCCATAGAACTATTTATTTTTGAGAGCTTACACCAAGCATGGTTAGGATAAATTGATGGTGGAAATAACATAATCAATAAGCCTTATCTAGGTTAACACCTAATTAGGCCTAATTTGCATGTTAGTAGTCCTAATTTGATCACTTCGAAAGTAACATATGTTGGTTTTTAGATATGTTTTAAAACTCTCTGATGGGTATCCAGAAAGATAATCACAATTTGAAGGAGGGATTTGAATTAAAAGATAGGTTTGACAGTTTTGATTTTAATGGCTAGTACGTATTTGAATAGCCAGTGAAGGAAATGGGAATGGTGTGTAAGGGAGGACCTTGTGAAGAATTTTATTTTTCTATTTTAACTCAAATAAAGATTTCTTAAGCATTGAGTGGCCTGGTTGTGCATTGGAAAATAAAGTTTGTGTTTGAGTGCCATGATAGCACATTAAGGACAGTCATGGAGAAATGATGAAAATATGAAAAGGTGGACTTGGTAAAGTTTTAGTTTATTTGAATTAAAGCTTATAAGGAGTCTAAAGATGGTGATTAAATTCGTTTGGGCCTGCACAGTTGAAAACCTAAATTGTGCTATGTTGAGAGTATTGTCTTTGTGAAGATTTCTTGTGGGATTGAAGCCCACTGTATTGAAATATGCCTCAATAGAATGGGTTTCAGATTGGTGATAGGGAAAGTGTGTAGGGGCAATTTATTTTCCAACAATGCAAGGACTATGACCATTTTCAGTGGTAATGAAACAAAACTTTTCAAAAGGAACAAAGTGACATGGGACAGTGTGTTTCCAATAGGGAAAACACTACGACCATTTTCCATGACTTGGGAGTATGAAAACACTTGAAAAGAAGCGATCAATGTGAAAGATATAGATAAAATTTTCACTGAACAGACTCTTCTTGCTCTTCATAGGTTGAGGAAGGACTGTGTGCACTATGCTTAGGGTATTTGTAGGATCATCATAGAAAAAATACGCCCTTAAGTGGCAACAAAAATTCAAAAAATTAGAGTTAGGAAACTTGACTTAAAAATTTGAATAAGTTATCTATAGTATTTCAAAAATATATAAGAATAGAATCTGTAGAAAATTCAATGTAGTTTCTAAACTACTTGGTTTATTTAAAAAAATTAAAAATCTATTTGGTGAAAATTTGAAATTTCAATGCAGTAGTACTTAAATTTCAAGGAAAAAATAAGAAGTAGGTGTTTGTCTGACCACCCTAACAAAAATAAAATGATAATATGTTTTTATAAGATTTTAGATATAAGTAGAGGACTCATGTCCCAATGTGATGCATAATTTTTTGTAATTTTTTTCCATGTAAACAATTAATTATGATTTTTTTATTACAACTTTTAAAAAATATAAAAACTTATATGTCTGACCACCTTAACTTGGTCAAAACTTCATGAAATTCAATTTTTCTTTTTTTAATCCTATATTATATGAATCATATAATGTGATGCATGTTTTGGATTCAAAAAATGTGATACAGTTTGAAAGCTATAGATATTTTTCAATCAGCCTATCAATCAGGACTCTAGTCATAATTCAAATAGAAAATTAATAATAATTATTTATTAAATTGAAAGTAAAGAATAATTTATATTGGTGGAAAGCTGAGAATCTCCTTTAGAAACCCTTTTCATTTCATCATTTTTGGGTTAAAAAAAAATCGTCAGCCACATGGGCCATCATATCACTTACATATCGCCACTTTTTGGCCAATCATGATCCTACACATACCCATTACCTATAGACAAAGGTTCACTGAAGTATGCTTGTGCAATCCTTAGTAAATATTGAAGAAGCAGCAAAGTGAACTCACATTAGTCGACATCAGCCTATCACCATAGCCAAATTTTATAAGGAACCATGGTATTGCGTAATTTCATACCCAAAATTGGACTTACATATATAGTTATTAAATTTGAACCATACTTTCCATTGGGTAAACACTCACGAAAGATAGTCGTTGGAAAGGAATCCTTTCCCTAGAATGGAGTGACAAAGTGACCAAAAAAGGCCAAAAAAGAAATAAAAAAGTTTATGATGTGGTAGAAGAACATACTAGAAAAAGAAATCTACAATACCATTTCCTATTACAATATAGAAATTGAAATGGGTTTTCTCATAGTCACTTGAATTAGATGTTGTATCCTCTACCACATCCATAGCAGTTGCTCCTGAAGTTTGAAATTGTATATTCACATTCACATTGGAGCTATTATTCATGGAAAAGGGAAATGATTCATACAAAGGAGTTCGATGATTTGAACATTTTTTAGCATGCTTCGTATGATGGGAAGCATGTCGACAATGATACCTACTTGCACTAAACTATGCATGCTTGTGAATGGTGCTGGTTTCAGCTTTATCAGGATCGTAAATGAATTCAAAGGGTAATGCATTTGATTGTGGTAGGTCCTCTAGAACCTCTCCAAGCACTATGCATATGATTGCACTTTTTGTAGACACTATGGTGGTGTACTCATCACTTTGTTCAAGATTTGGTTTCTGTCATTCCAAATACACATTTTGAGCACGTGTTCATCATATACATGAGTGATAGAAGGAGCTTGTGTAGGGGTGAGAAGATTAGGATTGTTTTCTTCGATGCCCCTTGTGACTATCTCATTCAAATCTATCCCTCTATCAATTGGTTGACCTCCCCCATCTAAATGACCAAATAGATGAAACTTGTATTAGGCAGTAGAAAATGAAAAACACAATTGACTCCAATAAAATAATGAAATTCAAATTAAAATTAACTTACCATGAACCACCCCTTTAATGACAGATGATCTTTTAATCAAACCAACAACCTTCAAGACATGTTTGCAAGTGTTCCCCTGCAAACTCCGAGGGCACTCATAGACAAAAAGGTGCTCCCCAAATTTTCAAACAAGGTAGTGATCAGACCTACTTCAACTTTTCACCCAGTACCATCTAGGATGTGTTTCATCAAGAACACATTGATCATCTGGAATTTCCTTGGCCCATTCGAAGCTAGATCACTTTTTTTTAAAACATATATTTCATTGAAAAACCATAATACTATAACTTTTCCTTTTGTCTATAGAATGGTTCCATTTTATACACAAGTGTGTAATAAAAATAGTCCAATCTCTTGGTGCATTCATTAGAATGATCACGCAAGTATCGAATTTTGAGTAAGCAATGGTACAACTCAATGGCTACATTTGTATCCTAGTTGGCATGTGAGAATAGTCTAAATTGTTTTTCCCACATGGCTATGAAAAAAGAAATCCAATAGTGAAGTAAACCACAACATATTATAGGTCACGTCGAATAATGTGAATGGTGTGAATCCTACGAGGTGAAAAATTTTCAACTCACCAATTCAACCTTCTCCTTCGCACCATGTCCTGTTGAAGTACTCTAGAAATTGCAGATGATCATTGAACTCCTCAAAGAAAGAGTTCAATAGCTGAGTTACAATATCATCGTTGTCATCGATTTCCATCATGGTCATGCCAAGTCTATGGGAGATTTCCATTACCATTTCCTTGGCTACATACTTATATACATTCTTCAACCAAGCCCTTTAACATGCCAAAGGCATAGAAACACATGCAATTGAAAGAAAACCCTAATAGACAATACAAATGATATTGTTTACTGCTTATCTACAAAAGAAAGTGGCATTGAAAATAAATATAAAATGAGAAAGGTACAAAAGTGAAAAAAGAGATGCACATACTATATGGCTTGGATTTTTGAAGTTGCATAATCGGTCAAAAATGCATTGATTCTCCAGTCGGGCCTGGCTCTTCTTCGACAATCATGCAATATGCATAGCCACATAGAGATGTCCTCAATCTTGTTTTTTGGTGACACTACCCACGCAACTAGCACACCACTCTGTTGCTCGTTGAAAACGATCAAAGAATACAATGGAAACTATAGAGATAACAACTCAACATGAGCATTGTCAAGTTTATAGACAACAAGATCATTGAAAAGATGAAGAACTATTTTTCAATGTTTGTAAGGCTTCACCCCATATTTTTTAGTGAAAAATGTGGAATCCATCGAGATGACTAAATTGTGTGAGTGGCTAACCATCTTATCCAACATCCATGGTGTTTGAAACTTGATAACGAAAGGTGTATCTTTCCCATTGGACCATTGAAAGTAGAAGAAGTTTTCAAAGTCCTATCCATTCCACATCATGATACTTTTTGAATTGACTTTATGTTTTTGTGCGTGAGTAGAATACACCTTTCGACAGGCATTCATTACATCCTTTCATGTAAGGAATTGATCTCTCTTTAACATAGTTCCACATAAGACAGGATTGTTGATGTGTCTATCCATTATTGCATTGAAACTAACATCCATGAGCAAAAGGCTTTCAATATAGCTTTTGCACTTTGTGGATAGATTAGCATAAAAAATAGAATGCCTATCTCCACTTGTGTCGCTAATGCCATGGAAAAATTAGCCTTATTTATCAACATGGAACATTTCTTTGTAGATAATATAGGCAACATCGGGTTTTCCATTCATAACCTTTACCATGAAGTGGTATTGCAACCTCGCATTTGTGTAAACATCTTCTGTTGTTTCTTCTTTACATCATACTAGTCTCTATTCTCTGGATCATGCTAGTCTTTGTTCTATGGATCATTCTGGTCTTTGGGGTTTGCGGGACCGTATGGACACAAGTAGCTATGAAGAAGGCATAATCCCATCATCTGGAAGCAAGAGAGAGTAAAATATCATCAAACCATACAAATGAATGTTGAAAGATACAAACCTTTGATAGCAAATTATTTTTCGATAATTTTTGTCATCAATGGGATTCGTGGTGGTAGGTTCTTTGTTTTTCTTGTCGAAAAATTTAGTTTCAAAACCTTTAATGCACATTTCACCACGAATGAAAACATCAATTCTCATATGAGGAATTGTTGCAAAAAGGTCATGGACCCCATCCTTCTTGACATAAATAGGAGTCCATTGTAAATTAGAAGAGGAAAAAGGAGTGTCTCCATTTTTTACATATTGCACATCCAATTCATCTTGCTTCTTCCATTTCAAATGTTTCCCCATTCTATGAAAGGACAAAATTGGATGAATATATAAAATTAGTGTGGATTGTGTCAGGAAAAAGAAAGAAACCATTCATTGAATGTAAATGAAATGTGCTTGCATTGTTGTCTCCCACACGAAACCAATAGGAGGTTGTCGACTTCAACTGAGGAAAATTAAAGGTGATAGATTGAATCAAGCTACGCATAAAATATAATGTTACAAACGTAGGCTAGAAATTGGACTATCTATCTCATCATACAAGCGGACATAGATAATGACAACAAAATATGACAACCGAAACCTTTGATGACATAAAGACCACAAGTAAATTTGCAACCCCACGTGTAAATATAACAAATATTTCAGAGTATATGGGGTGTACAAACCTCTTTTACCTGAGGAGGATTTTTTTGATATTCAACCTTCCATTTGGCATGACTTAACATGAGGACAAAAAGCACATCTAGAAAATGATGAAATAAACAAACCAAGGTTGAACCACATGATGAGTGGTTCAACCTACAACTTTCTATGTGGCATAGGAGTGTAACGTGCATAACAATATGTAATTACTTATACAATAGCAACAAAAGATGTATTATTGTGGGAAGATACATTGGTTGTGGTGCATGTGTATGTGTTGAAGCAAAGGAATGGTTAAAGGGAAACCAAAACCTTTGATGAAAACCTTTTATGTAAAAATAAAAATTGCATCCATTGCTACCAGGAATGCCAAAATGATAACATGTTTGTTGCATCTATTGAAAAAAGATGAATCAATAATGTAGAGAATGAGGAAAGCCAAAAAGGTGTAAAATGTCCTATCAACCATGATGTAAGTGAATGTAGGTTGGAAAGATAGTGTCTAGATGAACCTTTGTGTGGACATAAAGACCTCAAGTAAATTTGCAACCACACATGTAAATATAACAAATATTTCAGAGTATATGGGGTGTACAAGCCTCTTTTACCTAAGGAGGCATGTGATATTCAACCTATCCATTTCACATGAGTTAACATTAGGAGAAAAAGCACATCCAGAAATTATTGAAATAAACAAGTGAAGGTGGAACCACACGATGAGTGCTTCACCCTAGAAATTCCTATGTGCCATACACATGTAACGTCGAAAAGAGTATGTAAATACGTATACAATTGTAACAACAAACGTATTATCTTGGAAAAATATGTTGGTTGTAGTGTGTGTGTATGTGTTAAAGGAGATAAAGGGTTAGAAAGAAATTGAAACCTTTGATGATAACCTTGTATATAAAAATAAAAATTGCATCCATTGCTCCCAGCAATGCCAAAATGATAACATTTTTGTTGCATCTGTTGAAAAAAATATCAATCAGTAATTGAGAGAAAGAGGAAAGCCTGAAAGGTGTAAAATGTCCTATCAACCATGATGTAAGTGAATTTGGTTGGAAAACATAGCGTTTAGATGAACCTCCATGCAAAAGTAAAGACCACAAGTAAATTTGAAACCCTACATGTAAATATAACAAAGATTAAGGAGTATATGGGGTGTACAAACCTCTTTTACCTGGGGAGGCATGTTGTGATATTCAAACTTCCATTTGGCATGATTTAACACGAGGAGCAAAAGAAAATCTAGCAATTCATGAAATAAGAAAGTGAAGGTTGAACCACATGATGAGTGGTTCAACCAACAACTTTGTATGTGGTGTATGTGTGTAATGTGCATAATACTATGTAATTAATTCTAGAGTTTCAAGAATAGATGTATTAGGGAAGATACATTGCTTGTGGTGCATGTGTATGCGTTAATGGAGAGGTAAGATTAGAGGGCTACTAAAAAAAATAATGACAACCTTCTTTGAAAATAAATGTGCATATGTTGCTACCACCAACGCCAAAAGAATAAAATGTTTTTTTAATCTATTGACAAAATCACAAATTAGTAATGCAGTGAATCAAGAAAGACATACATGTGTAAATTTCCCTATCAACCATGATGTGAACCAATGCATGATTGAAAAAATAGTTTCTACTTGAACCTCCAAGTGGACATATAGACCATAGGTAAAATCACAACCTCAGATGAAAAAATACTAAGACGCCAAAGTAGATGGGGTCTACAAATCTATTTTACATGAGTAGGCATGTTGTCATATGGAGCCTTCCATTTTAGGTGAGTTAACATGACCAACAAAAGTGTATATGACAAATCATGAACTAAAAATGTTCAAGTTAATTTGGGTGGGAAGTCCAACCCTTAATTTTTATGTATCCTCCAACTGTAACTCCTCTCCAAATTCTCCACCCTTCAGTTGTGTACAAGCTCAACAAACTAGCTCACAATCCACTGTGTTTTCCTAGCTGCCTATATTTTAATTATATGATGAAATCGAAACACAATTCATACTCTAAGTAATAATTTTGGTATATTTTCAAGGTGACCTTTCTCACATTGGTAGTGTAAGGTTTTCATTACACTCGTTATGTCTATTGGTAATTCAATGTTGGAAAATACTATGGCTTGAGGAACTTGAGATCTTAAAAATACTTCAAGAGGTAGTGAGTACTAGAATGTATGAAATCACAAAGGATTTTTTGTAGAAATACTCAAAAAAAAGTAGACCATAGTGAATGGCACAAATACTCTATTGATTCAAATAACTAAAACCCAACACTATGTTTTCTGAATTACAGTTATTTTGTGTACTGTATTTTTTAAGGCATGTGAAATTTAAACACAAGAATGGAATGTATGATTTTGAAGACATTCATACTATTTTGTAACATTCCATGTTGCAAAACCATAGGTGTTAATAGGAAAACAACCTAGCATAAGACAAACCTTTGCATTTAAACAAGGAGATTGAAATAACTAAAATCCCACACCGTGTTTTTCTAATTACAATTATTTTGTGCACTTCATTTTTTCAATCATGTGAAATTTAAACACAAGAATGGAATGTATGATTTTGAAGATATTCATATTGTTTTGTAGCATTCGATGTTGCAAAACCATGGGTGTTAAGAAGCTAGCAAGCCAACATGAGACAACCCTTTGCATTTAAATAGGGAGATTCAAATGACTGAAACCCAACACTGTGTGTTTTGAATTATAGTTATTTTGTGCACTTTATTTTTTCAATCATGCGAAATTTAAAAACAAGAATGGAATATGTGATTTTGGAGACATTAATATTGTTTTGTAGTATTTCATATTGCAAAACCATGGGTTTTAAGAAGAAAGCAACCCACCATGAGACAACCCTTTGCATTTAAACAAGGAGATTCAAAAAATTGAAACCCTACACTGAGTTTTTCCAATTAAAATTATTTTGGGCACTTTATTTTTTCAATCATGTAAAGTTTAAACAAAATAATGGAACGTGTGATGTTGAAGACATTCATACTATTTTGTAGCATTCCATGTTGAAAAATTGTGGGTGTTAAGAAGCTAGCAACCCAACATGAGACAACCCTTTGCATTTAGAAAAGGAGATTCAAAAACCTAAAACCCAACACTATCTTTTTGGAATTACAGTTATTTTGTGCACTTTATTTTTTAATTCAAGCAATATTTAAACAAAAGAATGCAATGTGTGATTTTGAAGACATTCATATTATTTTGTAACATTCCTTGTTGAAAAACCATGCATGTTAAGAAGCTAGCAACCTAACATGAGACAAACCTATGCATTTAAAAAAGGAGATTCAAATGACTAAAACCCAACTTTATGTTTTGGGAATTATAGTTATTTTGTGCACTTTATTTTTTCAATCATGCAAAATTTAAACACAAGAATTGAATGTGTGATTTTAAATATATTCACACTATTTTGTAGCATTCCATGTTACAAAACTATGGGTGTTAAGAAGCTAGCAACCCAACATGAGACAACCCTTTTCATTTAAACAATGAGATTCAAATGATTGAAAACCAACACTGTGTTTTGCGAATTACAATTATTTTGTGCACTTTATTTTTTCAATCATGTGAAACTTAAACAAAAGAATGGAATCTGTGGTTTTGAAGACATTCATACTATTTTGTATCATTTCATGTTCGAAAATCATTGGTGTTAAGAAGCAAGCAACTTAGCATGAGACAACCCTTTGCATTTAAACAAGGAGTTTCAAATAACTGGAATACAACACTATGTTTTCCAAATTATTGTTATTTTGTGCACTTTATTTTTTCAATCATACAAAATTTAAACACAAGAATGGAATGTGTGGTTTTGAAGATATTCATACTATTTTGTAGGATTCCATGTTTTAAAACCATGGGTGTTAAGAAGAGAGAAACCCAACATGAGACAACAATTTGCATTTAAATAAGAAGATTCAGATAACTGAAACCCAACATTGTTTTTCCCAATTACACTTATTTTTTGTACTTTATTTTTTAAATCATGAGAAATTTAAACACAACAACGGAATGTGCAGTTTTGAAGACATTCATATTGTTTTGTAGAATTCGATTGTGCAAAACCATGGGTGTTAAGAAGCAAGCAAGCTTGCATGAGACAACCTTTTGCATTTAAACAAGAAAATTCAAATACCTGAAACCCAACACTGTGTTTTATGAATTACAGTTATTTTGTGCACTTTATTTTTTCAATCATGCAAAATTTACACACAAGAATGGAATGTGTGATTTTGAAGACATTCACACTGTTTTTTAGCATTCCATGCTGGAAAATAATGGGTGTTAAGAAGCAAGCAACCCAAAATGATCCAAACCTTTGCATTTAAAGAAGGAGATTCAAATAACTAAAACCCAACACTGTGTTTTCTGAATTATAGTTATTTTGTGCACTTTATTTTTTTAATCATGTGCAATTTAAACACAAGAATGGAATGTGTGGTTTTGAAGACATTCACACTATTTTGTAGCATTCCATGTTGCAAAACTGTGGGTGTTAAGAAGCAAGCAACCCAGCATGAGACAACCCTTTTCATTTATAGAAGGAGATTCAGATAATTGAACTCCAACACTGTGTTTTCCCCATTATAGTAATTTTTTGCACTTTATGTTTTAATCATGCAAAATTCACACATAACAATGGAATGTGTGGTTTTGGAGACATTCATACTATTTTGTAGCATTTCATGCTGGAAAACCATGGGTGTTAAGAAGCAAGCAACCCTGCATGAGGCAACCCTTTGCATTTAAAAAAGGAGATTCAAATAACTGAAAGCCAACACAGTGTTTTCCCAATTGTAGCTATTTTGTGCGCTTTATTTTTTCAATCATGGAAAATTTAAACACGGGAATGGATTGTGCAATTTTGAAGACATTCACATTTTTTTGTAGCATTCCATGCTACAAATCCGTGGGTGTTCAGAAGAAATAAACCCAACATGAGACAAACCTTTGCATTTAAATAAGAATATTCAAATAACTCAGACCCAACACTGTGTTTTCTGAATTATAGTTATTTTGTGCACTTTATTTTTTGAAACATTCAAAATTTAAACACAAGAATGGAAAGTGTGAATTTGAAGACATTCACACTATTTTGTAGCATTCCATACTGCAAAACTGTGGGTGTTAAGAAGCGAACAAATCAACATGAGACAACCATTTGTATTTAAATAAGGAGATTAAAATAATTGTACCCAAAACCTTGTTTTCCAAATTAGATTTATTTAGTGCACTTTATTTTTTCAATCATGCAAAATTTAAACACAAAAATGGACTGTGTGGTTTTGAAGATGTTCATACTGTTTTGTAGCATTCCATGCTACAAAATCATGGGTGTTAAGAAGCAAGCAACCCAACATGAGACAACCCTTTGCATTTAAACAAGGAGATTCAGATAACTCGAACCCAACACTGTGTTTTCCCAATTACAGTTATTTTGTGCACTTTATTTTTTCAATCATGCGAAATTTAAACACAACAATGGAATGCGTGGTTTTGAAGACACTTATACTATTTTGTAGCATTCAATGTTGTGAAACCATGGGTGTTAAGAAGCATGCAACCCTACGTTAGACAACCCTGTACATTTAAACAAGGAGATTCAAATAATTGGAACCCAACACTGTGTTTTCCCAATTACAGTTATTTTGTGCACTTTATTTTTTCAATCATACAAAATTTAAACACAAAATGGAATGTGTGATTTTGAAGACATTCACTTAATTTTGTAGCATTCCATGCTACAAAACCCTGGGTGTTAACAAGTAAGAAACCCAGAATGAGATAACCCTTTTCATTTAAATAAGGAGATTCAAATAATTGAAACCCAACACTGTGTTTTCCAAATTACAATTATTTCTTGCACTTTATTTTTTCAATCATGTGAAATTGAAACACAAGAATGGAATGTGTGGTTTTGAAGAAATTCATACTATTTTGTTGCATTCCATTCTACAAGACTATGGGTGTTAAAAAGTAGGAAACCTAGCATGAGACAACACTCTTCATTTAAACAAGCAAATTCAAATAATTGAAACCTAATACTTTTTTTCCCAATTACAGTTATTTTGTGCACTTTATGTTTTCAATCATACGAAATTCACATATAACAATGGAATGTGTTGTTTTGAAGACATTCATATTGTTTTGTAGCATTCCATGCTGCAAAACCATGGGTGTTAAGAAGCAAGCAACCCTACATGAGACAACCCTTTGCATTTAAACAAGAAGATTCAAATAACTAAAAACTACCACTATGTTTTCCCAATTCCGGCTAGTTTGTGTACTTTATTTTTTCAATCATGGGAAATTTAAACACAAGAATGGAATGTGTGATTTTGAAGACATTGACAATATTTTGTAGCATTCCATGCTATAAAACCATGGGTGTCAAGAAGTAGGTAACCCTACATGAGATAGCCATTTGCATTTAAACAAGGACATTCAAATAACTGAGACCAAACACCATGTTTTCTGAATCACAATTATTTTGTGCACTTTATTTTCAATCATGTGAAATTTAAACACAATAATGGAATGTGTGGTTTTGAATACATTCAGACTATATTGTAGCATTCCATGTTGTAAAATTGTGGTTTTTAAGAAGCAAGCAACCCTACATGAGACAACCCTTTGCATGTAAACATGGAGACTTAAATAACTGAAAACCAACTCTATGTTTTCCTAATTACAGCTATTTTGTGCACTTTATTTTTTCAATCATGCAAAATTTAAACACACAAATGGAATGTGTGATTTTGAAGATGTTCACACTATTTTATAGAATTCCATGCTGAAAAACTATGGGTGTTAAGAAGCAAGCAACTAAGCATGAGACAACTATTTGCATTTAAACAAGGAGATTCAAATAACTAAAACCCAAAACTGTGTTTTTTGAATTACAGTTATTTTGTGCACTTTATTTTTTCAATCATGTAAAATTTAAACACAACAATGGAATGTGTGGTTTTGAAGACATTCATACTATTTTGTAGCATTCCATGCTGTAAAATCATGGGTATTAAGAAGCAATCAACCCAACATGAGACAACCCTTTGCATTTAAACAAGGAGGTTATGATAACTAAAGCCCAACATTGTGTTTTCCCAATTATAGTTATTTTGTGCAATTTTTTTTTTCAATCATGTGAAATTTAAAAACAACAATGGAATGTTTGGTTTTGAAGACTTTCAAACTATTTTGTAGCATTTCATACTGCAAAACTTTGGGTGTTATGAAGCAAGAAACCCTGCATGAGACAACCCTTTGCATTTAAACAAGGAGATTCAAATAACTGAATCCCAACACTGTGTTTTCCCAAATACAATTATTTTGTGCACTTTATTTTTTCAATCATACAAAATTTAAACACAAGAATGGAATGTGTGATTTTGAAGACATTCACACTGTTTTAAAGCATTCCATGCTGCAAAACCATGGGTGTTAAGAAGCAAGCAACTTGGCATGAGACATCCCTTTACATTTAAACAAGGAGATTCAAATAACTGAAATCCAGCACTATGTTTTCTAAATTACAGTTATTTTGTGTACTTTATTTTTTCAATCATGCAAAATTTAAACAAAAGAATCGAATGTGTGGTTTTGAAGACATTCAAACTAATTTGTAGCATTCTATGTTGCAAAACCCTGGATGTTAAGAAGAAAGCAACCTAGCATGCGACAACCCTTTGCATTTAAACAAGGAGATTCATATAATTGAAACCTAACACTATGTTTTCCCAATTACAATTATTTTATGCACTTTATTTTTTCAATCATACAAAATTTGAACACAAGAATGGAATGTGTGGTTTTGAAGACATTCATATTGTATTGTAGCATTCTATGCTAAAAAACTGTGGGTTTTAAGAATCAAGCTATAATACCCCTCTGTTTTGTCCTTTTGATCGAACAATGTTCTACTCTCTTATGTGGTACTTTTTGTTAGTACCTTGACTATGCTACTCGGCTATTATTTGATGGCTATCTATAAAGTGACGTGAATGTTATATTTTGATGTGATGGTATTTTATTATGATGTTATTATTATGACATGCTTTGGATTAGCATTATGGATGTTCGAATCAATGATGTTTTATGCTTTGGATTATATTAGTATGTTAGATTTTTTAGTTGGTTACATTGTATTGGTGAAGGGGATGGTATCACATCACTTGCTTGTGAGAGCCCTGCAATGTCATGATTTCCTCTTTACGGTGTGTCTTAATTATGACATATATATGCATGTGGATATACTATTTGTTGGCAGGTTGATAGGTAGATGACATCGACTCCACCTGGTTTCACAGGTTTGAGCGTGTCCATTTCCCAACGGTATTTGATTGGGAGATAGTAGCTAGGTTTTTCATGCCAAGTCATCACCCTAGTCACGGTGTGTCATCAGGTGTTAGTCAGGTTATGTTGCCTTAATGTTGTTCAATTTGCTTTGATTTTATTTAAATTGCAAGTTAGAACAAGGTAGTTAAATGCCTTTATGTATTTAAGTTGTTGATTAAATTAATCTGGTTATTATGTTGGAGGATGTTATTTAATTCATTAATTAATTTAATTTAATTAATAAAATAATTTAATCTTGGATTAAATTCATTTTATTGAATTAATTAAATAAATTAAATTGAATTAAGTTACTTCATAGATATTTTAATTGGAAATTGGAATTAAATTTTGGAAATTGAAAAATGATCTCAAATTGTTCTTTTAAGTTTTCAATGCAAAAATTGAAATTGAAGATATTTTCTGTTTTCTATTTTTGAAAATTTATTATGGTGGTTGAATAGATATTTCTTTTTTTGGCTATTATTGGGATTTTTCATGAGTTTTTGTGAAAGCTTGAAAAATTGGAAAAACAAGTAATGAAAAGAAATTTGCTGGATTTGATTTTTGATTTGGAGAAGCTGAATTGGAATTTTTGAAAGGATCTAGAATAGAGGAGAAGGATTTGCTTCATTATCAGCTATCAAGCTTCTGAAATCAGGTTCATTCAATTACTAGTTTCATTTTGAAAGGTTACACAGTTTGATTATGCAGTTGGAAATTATTTAAATTTTGTTTGTGGATTGCAAGGGAAAAACCCATGTTGAATATGAATGTTATTTGTAGAAACCTCCTGTTTAGAAACAAATTTCTTCATGGAAAAATTGAAATATGTCTATAAATAATTCTTCCCAAAATTTTATTTCCCCAATTAGATTTATGGTTTGGTTATATTAAAAAAATACATATACATGTATATATATGTATATATATATATACATATATAAATATACACACACACACACATATATATATATATATATATACACATATATATATACATACATACATATATATATATATATATATCTTGGTTTAAATGTTGGCCTTGGAAAAAAAAAAACCTAGTTGAATTACCTAGGGCAGATTTGAAAAAATCCACAGCCGAAGTTTTCTTTCACGTGTTTTTTATGAATAAAATAAAAAATATATTTTTTTTTTGTGTGGGAAGGTCGCTGGGGGTTAACCACCACCGTGCCACCCATGGGAGGCAAGTGGAGGGAGCCGCGCCTAGTGCACTCCCCACACCCCGCCGCCACCACTCCCCACTCCCGTCGCGGCTGCTAGCACAGCCTGTAATGCCTAAAAATTTTACACTAAAATATAGTTAAGGACAAAACACAAATTTCAAATTTCATTCACCTACACTTGCAAAAATCTGAAATTTTTTTCTACCAAAGCATCTACTACATGAAAGTGTATAAATTTCAACCAATTATAAACTATGATATTTTATCTCGATAACTAAATTGTTTGACAATCAAGAGTGGGGGATCGAAGGGAGACATTGAGGCTGACTTAGATAGTTCATCAAGCTCTAAAACAATCACAAACATAATACCAGACATAAGATAAATAATAGAATACATATCAAAGGTAATTCCCAAGTATAATAATAAGAAAACAAATCCTAGGGGCCAGAGCTAGTCCTTGGGGCTCATCTTAGATGGCCTTGCCTAAGTATATAATTCGCAGAGGCATCGTAGTTCGAGACATGAGCTTGATCCCACACAAGCTTTGACAACATAAGGGAATATCCCCTTGGTATAACTTCAAAACTAACTTTTCTAAGGTTGATTGCTACAACCATGGATTGAAAGGTAGAATCATAAGGGTACCTCCATGATAGAAGCGAAATTACATAAATGAAAAGATAAGTACACAAGACATAACCCATTCTTAAAAAAAATTCCACACTAGATTTTGAGATGGATCCATATGACCCCTATCCACATCATCTCTTAACCCTTAAGTTAATCTGACATAGGTCCCTTAATTAGGATCCCAACTATTCGATCACTTACTTAGTCATATTTAATAAGTTCATTCTTGGATAGTATTCTAAGTGTCGTATCTAATGCCAACTCTATAAGTAAATAAATAAAAGAATAAAACTATGGTCTTTAAAAAATCAGGTTGACCAAACATAGACCTCTGGCTATAAGTTTGTGTAAGTTCTCTTAAGGTGCATGCTATCAGATGGTACACGAATCAATGATTATCAAATGGTGAAAGATTCAATTCTATGATACCTATAAATTAATGATAAATCATGCAACTGAAGATAATTATGTTAAACTATCAAAATTATAACACCCATCCAAGGGGGTACTCACTTAACAAAACTAAAAAAAGGTAACGAAGCATTATCAAGGTGAAGATGACCATAAGATAGATATTAATAACTTTGATAGATAACTGAATTTATAGCCATGGGAATGCATTCATATATGATCTACAACAATATTAAATAGTTACACTATCAAATTCAATATTTTTCACCTAATTCCTCCCTTTATAAAAATCTCATCAAATATTTACCATTAAGATCCAATGTAAGAAGAATCCCATATTACTCTCATATTAAATTAAGGATTTAGAACTAAAACCAATTAATCATTAATCATATGACCATTCTACTTATTTGAATGAATTTAACAAAACATGGTTATAATGGATTCTAGCAATAGAAAAGTATGAAATTTCATTTTTTCAAGTAAAACTAATTTAATTTGGAAAAAAATACTTTATATGCTCCTAAACCTAGCTATCTTAACTCATCAAGCCTAAACACTCAAGGTGCATATATATATATATATATATATATATATATATATATATATATAGTCCCTATTCCAAAATGACATAACATTCGATATCTAAACTGAAGTACCATGACCATAAAATTATAAGATTGAAATATCTAACAATACTAAAAATTTTAGAAAAAAAAATTCTATTTGACATACTACGAACAAAATAACAAGGCTTAACCAGGAAAGTCACACAATTTATAGTGAAAAGAACAAAATGACTATTTGCATAGAAATAAGGTCCCTTTATACATAAGAACCCGTTTGGGTAATACACTCAGACCAAAAAATAAATAAAAGAAACCCTTAAAATTTTAAGTCGATACAACTATCATAATAGCCCTTTCAAATAATGAATAGGGTTGCCTTCATACAAGACCATTCAGGAACCTCTAGACATTTAGATGATTAATGTGCACAACCTAAATGTCCACTTGACTATAAGTGGAGGTTAAATAACCACAAACCATATGACCCGAAATAAAACCAGAGAGAATATTTAATCTAATACAGTGTATTGTAACACCAAGGCAATCTAAGCATGTGAGCTGCTGACAGAACGACTCAAGAGGTGCGGTCTCATAGACTACAACGATTACAGGGTATACATATAATGGATTTATTTAAGAGGCAAAAACGAAACTTTCAAACAACAGAAATCAGTGAGTGAATCCAATTTCCAAAATTTACAAGCCAACAACACGTTTGCCTGTGCCCAAATGGTAGCTTTGAAATAGGTCATAGATGTCAACAAAAGATGGAGAAGTGGGTTACTCTGTTCTAGTTTTAGCTAAAAATAAATACAATATATTGGTTGGAACAAAGATTCTGAAGATCTCTTCTTTTGCTTAAGGTAAATGGAGACCATATCATCCATTTCAAAGGTAGACCATATAACTGCAAATATAGATTCTCCAAAACACCCGTAAGACCATAGGTTCTTTCCTCTTATCTAAAGAACTTATTTCTCTCACTTAAGTAGAGAATTACTTGTATTTGCAGCATTAATATATAGGTGAAGAAAGAGAATGAAGTAAAGAAGAGGGCTAACAACATCTAGATGCAAATCCTTCAAAAGGGAAAATACATAACGTAGGCCATGATGCGAAATTTGATATAACTCAAACAAAATTGGACCATAATGCGAAGGCAAAAGACTAAGTACCCGGTCTCAAGGGACAAGCCAAAATTCATCTTCGACAATGAGAGCGTTCACCAGGGCAAAGGAGTCTGATAATTTTCCTCCAACTCGTTCATCTTGAACATGCCCCTCACATGTCTGTACTGGCTATTACTCTGAGCTCATATTCTGACTATCCAGGCCGCCGCCACTCCTACTTGCCAACTCATTCTTTCCTGCATAGACAAAGCTTGTGAACTATGCGGTGGGAATGAGAGGCTGCCTTGGACTTGGTGAGATTAAGATCTGAATCGATTTTTTTTCTTTTCTTTTCTCTAATCGAATTGGAACTCGTATTCCATCTCCCTTGCCTAGCCCAGCTAAACAAATTAAACACCCAAAATCCTGACTGTGAGGAGAGAAGAAAATCCTCCTCGCTGTTGTTCTTAGCAGTTGCCATCCTCAAGCCACGGAGAGTGGATCTTTTCCCATCTACCAGACCAGCTCCTCTCTCCCATGAGCGAAGCCCTCCATGTCTTTTTCTCGTGTGTGTAATCAATAAAGATTGAAATGGTGCCCCGGAGATTTTCGCAACCACCCATATTAATTTGCAGCGAGACTAAGCCATTTTAAAGGGAAAAAAAAAACTTAAACCCAAACACACAACCCAGATGTCAGATAATTAACTCATTGGCAGTGAGTAGATACAAGATTTTCTTCAGGGATTAAATCAAGCATGCCTAGCCTGAGACCAAAGATTACTAGGACTGGCATACTTATTATCAAAACTTTTCCCACTGATCAAAGGATTTGATAGGCAATAATTATCACTGACGAAGAAGCTCAAAGGTCGTAGGCAGAGAGAGAAATTTATCAGATTCTTAGACCCTAACATTGAATACACTAACCAACCCATCCAGCCCATATTCGCATCAAAACTCCAAATCGACAAAAGACCAAAGTTCATTCCTCGCTCTCTTAATTGTCATATCACAAATAAATCTCAAATCTTAAATGCATCCAAGATTTAATTGTATTGTCTAGTTTATTATTCGATTATAATCTAGAGGTCTCTTTTTATATTGTAATATAGGGAATCCAAAATACTATAATTTAATTTAATACAATATATAAGGGATGCATCAATACTATTATAAAATACAAAATTGATGGAGTATCGATCACAAAGAATCCATCAACTCTATCTAATTTTATATACTTTTTTAAAACATTGGTAATGCATCAATTTGATAGTTATAATACAAAACACATCATCACCATAATTTAATATAATATATTGTTAAAGAAATATGTAAACACCATGATTTGATATGGAATATACAATATGAGAGATCCCCAATGTTAACGAAACCACCAACGCCTTAATTTAGTATTATATAATGAAATAAAATATTCTATATAAATAAACTAGGATAATGTCATAAATTGCACAAAGACAACAATTATATTCTAGTTTAAAGAGCATTTATCAATAATAAAATTAACTAATAGAATAAAAAGGATAGGTCAAAGTCTAATGAAGATAATGTTGATCCAAGTGTTAGGAACCAATTTATTCTTTCTTAAAGCCTTTTGTGATAATTAGAAAATCACTTTTAAATCTATCGACTCTTTCTAACAAGTTGATTCCCTTTTACAATTATAAAATTTATATTTAAAACCATGGATCTAAAAATGTATACATGGATCACAACTATTCTCATTTGATTATCAAGAGTTTTATCCCTTAGTATTCAACTAACTTCTATAGAAGGGGTCATATGTATAGACATTGTTGAGGATATTGCTAGTGTCATTGAAATAGATACTCTAACTCTTGATTCCTTCTCTTATTGGTATGCCCATTTACCATCACCAATCACCAATATATTTTCTTCCATTAAAGTAAGTACTCCCTTCAACTTGGTCTAGCATTATACTTGCTAGAGGTTACTTGTACACTCCAATAACTTTGGCATGGTATCATGAATTATAAAATAGTTTTAAATATATTATTCCCGCATTAATAATTCATTAAAATATGTCAATATAGATTAATTAATTTAAGATCATAGTAGTCTACCCAAATATTGACTAAATACATTTTCCCAAGATTACTAATCAAAAAAGTATTTCCTTTAAACATTATCCACTTTGACGAAACATTGTTTGATATTTATTGACCAATTGGAAAATGTTTATTATAAAAGAAACAATATAGTCCAAACCCAATCATGGTATTCAAATAAAGAATTCATGGGCTTTGGTCATGAGATCGAGAGGTTCTTTTTCCTCATATTAGGCCTTAACTAGAATATAAAATGACAAGGTATTACATCAATGCCCCTTGCTTGTCATTTTATTCCTTTAGTGACCATTTACACTTATCATACATAGTTGAATCATATATAAATTCAAGTATTTTATCAAGTAAAATTACCTTGAACTATATGCACTTAATGTCATGGGGTGCTTTGCTACCACGTACTATGAAATCCCTACATGCATTTATGGGGAGTTGATCATGTGACCTTACATCCTCCCCCCCTTATATAGACTTCCTCCTGGAAGTCCTTAAGGATTGGAAACTTAACTCATGATAGAATCATACATGAATTTTATTGACATTCTTTCTTTTTTTTGACGATGAAAATAAAACATTAAACCATAAGCACATTTTAGCAACATCCTTTCCATGAATTTAGTCATCCAAGGTTTAGAACAAAATTCCACACAATAAAACATCTATGTAATATCTTTTCATTAGAACATATGTTAACAACCATCCATGTTTCTATAAATCATTGATAACATAACCAACTTCAACTGAATTACAACAATACATCAACATTTAAGCATCTTTTAATATATCTCAAAAAAAAAAAAAAAATTACAATACATAACACTCATCGTTAGAATTATATATATATATTCTCAAATGTTCAAACATGTCTCAAGAGTTCTCAATTTCACATTTTTTTGCCCAAATATGCTCTTAAAGGAACAATTTACCTTATAATCATGGCACGCATGCCATGTCTCAGTTATGGCACTCATACCATATCTCAATCAATATTAACTTGCATCATTTGTGACTATTATACTCACACACTTCACGGGTATTCCACATCACATTTACTTGCAATTTCACATGTACACAAAACAATAGTAAGGATGCTCTTCCCAATGGGTGCGCCTGTCCTCATATAGTCACATAATTTACAACATAAGGCTCACACAATGGGGTTTACAAGGATGGATATTCTGGATACCATAGAAAATCAAGAAGGTGATCTCGAGGCCCTTCTCTAAGGATTCCTCCATATAGATAAGAACAATCATAGAACAAGGGGAAGAAAGGATTAATGACTATCCCATACCAGTCCCATTTACAACCCCTTTCAAAATAATTCCCCAACGCATCTACTCCCCTATACGACCTGCCAGAGAACCCCCCGAGATATGGCAGTTTACAAATGTCACACTACACCACATATGCCAATAATTTTCAAATAAGGAGAAAGCCTCAAACTGAGTAACATAAGATCATAACTAAATTTTCAATAAAAATCCCAAAATATGACTATAAATTCAAGAGAGAAACAAAAGAAAGATCAATTGTAGCTACATTGCCACATTTCAATATTAATTCAAAAACAAAATTTAAACAAGTCCTCGAGGCAAATTGGACTATAACAACCTTCAAATGGTTGAATGGTCTAAATAAATAAATGTAAAATTCCACATTGCTGGCGTATAATAAAATAAAATAAAATATCAATCAAGAACTAAGAATAATTCATATTTCAACAATGAAATTTGTACATCAGAAGCACCATGTGACCTGATAATCCACCTAAGGAGAGGAGGCGAATGGTGGTTCTCTAACCACATAAGTATATAGCATGCAATAATCGGTGGTCCCTGACCACATAAATATGAATAGCTGGTGGTCCTTGACCACATAAGTATGCATCACTGGTGGTCCCTGACCACATAAATGTGAATAACTAGTGGTCCTTGACCACATAAATATATGAATCACTAGTGGTCCCTGACCACATGAATATGAATAGTTGGTGGTCCCTGACCACATAAATATGAATCACTGGTGGTCCATGTAATTCCATCCTTTACCCATGGGTTATAAACATCAAGGAATAAGTTTTCACTATGAACCAACAAGTGTGGCTCTCATATGTGGGGTAGTAGGCTATGGTCAACGTCCATGGGAGGATTACAATGACTCGACATAGATCCTTTATCAGGATTAGGGACAATGCCCTGAGCTTGTAATTTCTCGATGGGTGAACATGTGCCTCTCAACCCCTTGTTTACGCTAGCTAGCATCTCACTCCCATAAGGGGGAACCATACACTAGGGGTACACATTTAACATACAAATAAGACTAACACAAAGGAATACATCACATTTCATTTAATACAAACACTTACACTCTTAGCACGTTTATGTAGACTTACAATTAGCTAACTTATATCAAGACCATCACAAAGGGTACACATAGGGGAACATACTAGATGTCTACCACCCTTATCCCAAGTCAGATACCTTGTATCTCGTACTTGGAGCACAACGCATATACTAGATTTCCACTTGACATGCCACAACACAATAAACTTAATGTAGTTCACCACACCCTAGCACAAATGTTGTTACATCCACACACACTTGGTTACTTTGCAACATGATCAGTTTGTTTAATTTTTTTGTGAACATCTACTCATTTGCATAAACAAGGGAATTTTTCAGATGATATGTATCTGTAGCATAGATATTAATCTAATTTTGTAAATTTGGAAATACATGATACTTCACACTTTTTATCTTATTAATTGGTACTTGTGTTACACATCTGGTCAAGTCAAATCTCTATGTTCTGATAAGGCTTTGTTTCCATTTTCATTCAACTAGATTTTCTATGTTTACTAATGAGTCTAGAAAAAAGGGTAATCTCATCTTATTTTACACTTGTGGCAAGGAGATTCCTAGTTATAAAGTAATTTGTTGAATATTTTCTTTTGAGACATTGCAACAGAAGTCAATATTATGTTAATTCACAAGGCAAGTGATAAATTCTTAAACAACAACTTATTGGAACACATTATCCTTCATATATCTTTACAATTTGCACTTTATATCCTAGGATTGAATCAACTAATGCTTTCTATATTCTTCATTTTTTATGATCATAATTCCCTCCAATCTTTATAAGACACAAAGGCAAACAAAGAATTAGAAAGTACTAGAAACTTAACTAGCTTCAATTTTCCTTGATTACACTCATGTGTATATGTTCTTTTAAGTGAATACAAGCTAGGGGTAGTAACACACAAAATAAATAGAAATTTTACTTGACAATTTTAATGCCTCCTATTTATATGCTTTAATCCACCATTCACATAGTTCACCATAATCACACATAATTCATTGCTTGACTAAAAATGAAACTAACAATTGATTAACCAACTCTAGAGACTTCGAAAAAAAACAACATCCATTTGCATAGTCTAGTAATCTCTTGCTAATATCTATCCTTTCTTATTTCTGCACTATTAAGTCTTTAGTCCATGGTAGTGTTGTATAGAAGTAAATGAATAACTTGCCATACATAGAATCTTGGTTATTGAACCACGTTTAACAAGGTCTTTTCAAAAAGGTCTAAAATTTAACTAATTAGCATATGACTCTTTTATACATCACATTAGCTAAATTTCAACACTCATATCTTAGTTATGATGTTCTTAATCTAAGCAATCATGTTCCTTCCTTTTAAAATAATAAGCATAAAGTTTGAGTAGTTTTGTATTAACCCTCTTAAAGTTTCTAAATAATTGATTACTTAGGAGGGTACTTAAGCGAGTTTATAGTTTCACCCTTTACTTTAAGATAAGATGTAACTTTATCTATTTATCTAAATTAGATTTTCTATGCAAACAACAACATGGGTTATAGTGGATTTTATTGGTTATATAATCTTACTTACAAACAAAAGAGTAGATTTTTTATTTTTTTATTTTATTTTTATTTTTTTTCGAGTTTTCAAGCACTTAATAAAAAGATTCTTTCAAAACCAAATCATGGTCTTAAGTTGCACGCAATTATCATTAAATGGTGCAAGGCTCAATCACTCCATGTGTGGCATCTTGATTTCCTTTCCATCAAACTCTAGTTATAAATGGGGATTGATTAATTAACTACGTTATTTCAAATCTAATCTTTAAGCCTATTACTCCTTTAATAGAGTAAACTTTAACCATTTATTTCAAATTAACTTTTAATTAATCTTCTTCAACAATTCATTATGTCTACTATGATTAATGAAGATTATCAAAACCTCCCAAAGTTCAACTATATAATCAACCATATTTTTATTTTATTTACCCAAGTTATACTAGACCATTCATAATAAGTCAAGTTCTATAATTGTTATTATACCCTTCCAAGACTATGGGTGTGCAAGGTGACAAAATCTATGTTTTCATAATCATGAATATTAAGATGCTTGCAATTTTGCAATGTTCTCAACAACCATATTTAACATCACCTACCCTTTAAGTACGAGATAAAGTGATAAATAGTTATTAATTTGGTTTGATAACTCTCATTAATTGATCTATTATTTTTCCACGACATTCACATTATCGACAAAAAAATCATGATGATCCCATTGGTTTGGTCTTCACCAAATTATGTCTCTCTTATTTAATTATCATTAACTAAATGTCTTTTAAGGTCAATTTTATTTATTATTATCAAATACTCTTGCAATTCCTATAAGAGATGGTTGATTCAAAATTTATTAACTAAATTTAATTTAAAAACTAATTGAATCACATGTTTTCAACATTCATAACCTACAATAATATAAGACCCATGTTATTCCCAGAGTGCCCAGTGTTGTTACCGGGCTCTGATACCAAAATGTAATGCCTAAAAAATTTTACACTAAAATATAGTTAAGGACAAAACACAAATTTCAAATTTTGTTCACCTACGCTTGCAAAAATCTCAATTTTTTTTCTACCAAACCATGTACTACATGAAAGCATACAAATTTCAACCAATTATAAACTATAATATTTTAGCTCGATAACTAAATTGTTTGACAATCAAGAGTTGGGGATGAAAGGGATACATTGAGTCCACACCACTGGGGCTGACTTAGATAGTTCAGCAAGCTCTAAAACAATCACAAACATAATACCAAACACATGATAAACAATAGAATACATATCAAAGGTAATTCCCAAGTATAATAATAAGAGAACAAATCCTAGGGGCCGGACCTAGTCCTTGGGGGCTCATCTTAGATGGCCTTTCCTACGTATATAATTCACAGAGGCATCATAGTTCGACACATGAGATTGATCCCACACAAGCTTTGACCACATAAGGAAATATCCCCTTGGTATAACTTCAAAAATAACTTGTCTAAGGTCGATTGCTACAACCATGGATTGAAAGGTAGAATCTTAAGGGTACCTCCATGCTAGAAGCGAAATTACGTAAATGAAAAGATAAGTACACAAGACATAACCCATTCTTAAAAACAAATTCCACAATAGATTTCGAGATGGATCCAGATGACACGTATCCACATCATCTCTTAACCCTTAAGTTAATCTGACATAGGTCCCTTAATTAGGTTCCCAACTATTCGATCACTTACTTAGTCATACTTAATAAGTTCATTCTTGGATAGTATTCTAAGTGTCGTATCTAATGCCAACTCTATAAGTAAATAAATAAAAGAATAAAACTATGGTCTCTAAAAAATCATGTTGACCCAACATAGACCTCTGGCTATAAGTTTGTGTAAGTTCTCTTAAGGTGCACGTTATCAGATGGTACACAAAACAATGATTATCAAATGGTGAAAGAGTCAATTCTATCATACCTATAAATTAATGATAAATCGTGCAACTAAAGATAATTATGTTAAACTATCAAAATTATAACACTCATGCAAGGGGGTACTCGCTTAACAAAACAAAAAAAAGGTAACCAAGAATTATCAAGGTGAAGATGACCATAAGATAGATATTAATAACTTTGATAGATAATTGAATTTATAGCCATGGGAATGCATTCATATATGATCTACAACAATATTAAATAGCTACACTATCAAATTCAATATTTTTCACCTACTTCCTCCCTTTATAAAAATCTCATCAAATATTTACCATTAAGATCCAATGTAAAAAGAATCCCATATTACTCTCATATTAAATTAAGGATTTATAACTAAAACCAATTAATAATTAATCATATGACCATTGTACTTATTTGAATGAATTTAACAAAACATGGTTATAATGGATTCTAGCAATAGAAAAGTATGAAATTTCATATTTGCAAGTAAAACTAATTTAATTTGGACAAAAAAATACTTTATATGCTCCTAAACCTAGCAATCTTAACTCATCAAGCCTAAAGACTCAAGGTGCATATATATATATATATATCATCCCTATTCCAAAATGACATAACATTCGATATCTAAACTGAAGTACCATGACCATAAAATTATAAGATTGAAATATCTCACAATACTAAAATTTTCAGAAAAAAATAATTCTATTTGACATACCACGAACAAAATAGCAAGGCTTAACCAGGTACATCACACAATTTATATTGAAAAGAAAAAAATGACTATTTGCATAGAAATAAGATCCCTATATACATAGGAACACCTTTTGGGTAATACACTCAGACCAAAAAAATAAATTAAAGAAACCCTTAAAATTTTAAGTCGATACAACTATCATAATAGCCCTTTCAAATAATGAATAGGGTTGCCTTCATACAAGACCATTCAAGAATCTCTAGACATTTAGATGGTTAATGTGCGCAACCTAAATGTACACTTGACTATAAGTGGAGGTTAAATAACCACAAACCATATGACCCGAAATAAAACCAGAGAGAATATTTAATCCAATACAGTGTATTGTAACACCAAGGCAATCTAAGCATGTGAGCTACTGACAGAACGACTCAAGAGGTGCGGTCTCATAGACTACAACGATTACAGGGTATACGTATAATGGATTTATTTAAGAGGTAAAAACAAAACTTTCAAACAACATAAATCAGTGAGTGAAGCCAATTTCCAAAATTACAAGCCAACAACACGTTTTCCTGTGCCCAAATGGTAGCTTTGAAATAGGTCATAGATGTCAACAAAAGATGGAGAAGCGGGTTACTCTGTTCTAGTTTTAGCTAAAAAGAAATACAATATACTGTTTGGAACAAAGATTCTGAAGATCTCTTCTTTTGCTTAAGGTAAATGGAGACCATATCATCCATTTCAAAGGCAGACAATATAACTGCAAATATAGATTCTCCAAAACACCCGTAAGACCATAGGTTCTCTCCTCTTATCAAAACTTATTTCTCTCACTTCAGTAGAGAATTACTTGTATTTGTACCATTAATGTACAAGTGAAGACAGAGAATGAAGTAAAGAAGAGGGCTAACAACATCTAGATGCAAATCCTTCGAAAGGGAAAATACATAACGTAGGCCATGATGCGAAATTTGATATAACTCAAAAAAAATTGGACCATAATGCGAAGGCAAAAAACTAAGTACCCGGTCTCAGGGGCCAAGCTAGCATTCATCTTCGACAATGAGAGCGTTCACCAGGGCAAAGGAGTCTGATAATTTTCCTCCAACTCGTTCATCTCGAACATGCCCCTCACACGTCTGTACTAGCTATTACTCTGAGCTCATCTTCTGACTATCCAGGCTGCCACCACTCCTACTTTCCAACTCATTCTTTCCTACATAGACAAAGCTTGTGAACTATGCGGTGAGAATGAGAGGTTGCCTTGGGACTCGGTGAGAATAAGATCTGAATCGATTTTCTTTCTTTTCTTTTATCTAATGGAATTGGAGCTCGTATTCCATCTCCCTTGCCTAGCCCAGCTAAACAAATTAAACACCCAAAATCCTGACTATGAGGAGAGAAGAAAATCCTCCTCGCTGTTGTTCTTACCAGATGCCATCCTCAAGCCATAGAGAGTGGATCTTTTCCCATCTACCAGACCCACTCCTCTCTCCCATGAGCGAAGCCCTCCATGTCTTTTTCTTGTGTGTAATCAATAAAGATTGAAATGGTGCCCCCGGGATTTTTGCAACAACCCATATTAATTTGCAGCAAGACTAAGCCATTCTAAAGGGAAAAAAAAACTAAAACCCAAACACGCAACCCAGATGTTAGATAATTAACTCATTGGCAGCGAGTAGGTACATGATTTTCTTCAGGAATTAAATCAAGCATGTCTAGCACGAGACAAAAGATTACTAGGACTGGCATACTTATTATCAAAAAAATTCCCACTGATCAAAGGATTTGATAGGCAATAATTATCACTGACGAAGAAGCTCAAAGGTCGTAGGCAGAGAGAGAAATTTATCAGATTCTAAGACCCTAACATTGAATACACTAACCAACCCATCCAGCCCATATTCGCATCAAAACTCCAAATCGACAAAAGACCAAAGTTCATTCCTCGCTCTCTTAATTGTCATATCACAAATAAATCTCAAATCTTAAATGCATCCAAGATTTAATTGTATTGTCTAGTTTATTATTCGATTATAATCTAGAGGTCTCTTTTTATATTGTAATATAGGGAATCCAAAATACTATAAGTTAATTTAATACAATATATAAGGGATGCATCAATACTATTATAAAATACAAAATTGATGGAGTATCGATCACAAAGAATCCATCAACTCTATCTAATTTTATATACTTTTTTAAAACATTGGTAATGCATCAATTTGATAGTTATAATACAAAACACATCATCACCATAATTTAATATAATATATTGTTAAAGCAATATGTAAACACCATGATTTGATATGGAATATACAATATGAGAGATCCCCAATGTTAAAGAAAGCATCAACGCCTTAATTTAGTATTATATAATGAAATAAAATATTCTATATAAATAAACTAGGATAATGTCATAAATTCCACAAAGACAACAATTATATTCTAGTTTAAAGAGCATTTATCAATAATAAAATTAACTAATAGAATAAAAAGGATAGCTCAAAGTCTAATGAAGATAACGTTGATCCAAGTGTTAGGAACCAATTTATTCTTTCTTAAAGCCTTTTGTGATAATTAGAAAAACACTTTTAAATCTATTGACTCTCTTTCTAACAAGTTGATTCACTTTTACAATTATAAAATTTATATTTAAAACTATAGATCTAAAAATTTATACATGGATCACAACTATGGTCATTTGATTATCAAGAATTTTATCCCTTAGTATTCAACTAACTTCTACAGAAGGGGTCATATGTATAGACATTGTTGAGGATATTGCTAGTGTCATTGAAATAGATACTCTAGCTCTTGATTCCTTCTCTTATTGGTATGCCCATTTACCATCACCAATCACCAATATATTTTCTTCCATTAAATTAAGTACTCCCTTCAACTTGGTCTAGCATTATACTTGCTAGAGGTTACTTGTACACTCCAATAACTTTGGCATGGTATCATGAATTATAAAATATTTTTAAATATACTATTCCCGCATTAATAATTCGTTAAAATACGTCAATATAGATTATTTAATCTAAGATCATAGTAGTCTACCCAAATATTGATTAAATACATTATCCCAAGATTACTAATCAAACAAGTATTTCCTTTAAACATTATCCACTTTGACGAAACATTGTTTGATATTTATTGACCAATTGGAATATGTTTAGTATAAAAAAAACAATATAGTCCAAACCCATTCGTGGTATTCAAATAAAGAATTCATGGGCTTTGGTCATGAGATCAAGAGGTTCTTTTTCCTCATATTAGGCCTTAACTAGAATATAAAATGACAAGGTATTACATAAATGCCCCTTGCTTGCCATTTGATTCCTTTAGTGACAATTTACACTTATCACACATAGTTGAATCATATATAAATTCAAGTATTTTAACAAGTAAAATTACCTTGAACTATACGCACTTAATGTCATGGGGTGCTTTGCTACCACGTACTATGAAATCGCTACATGCATTTATGGGGAGTTGATCATGTTACCTTACACAACCGCCACCATTGTCATGGACGGTTGTGCTAGGCACGGCTACACCACCACCAGTGGTGGTTGACTATGCTAGGCACGACTGCACCCACCACTGTGGGAGTCTGTTGTGCACAGCTGACCGCCCCTGTAAAAATTGTCGTCCACTCTAAGATGCCGGCCCTAAATCGCGACCAGCCCTAAAAGCGGCGTGCGGCCCGAAAAACCCGAATGGGTCCTTTTTTTTGGAAGTCAATAAAATATATTTATAATAATATTTTAGTATTATATTTTAGAATATTATAATATTTATATATACTAATATTTAATATTATATTATATAATATTAAAATATTATAAATATATATATATATATATATTATATAATTAAATATATATATATATATATACATATATATATTATGTGTTTATAAATAATGTTTTCTTGAAGGCATGACTTAAGTCAAATTCAGAAAATGGAAAACATCATAACCTTAATTAAATCATTGTTTTATTTTAAAATATTATTTTAGTGGAGAAGTAGTTTTGGATTTTAAATAATATGATTTTAAGACATGTTAAATTTTTTTAAATATTTATAAGGAAAAGAGGAAGCAATACTTATTTATATCATTCTATTTTGATTAGTAGAATTAGCCAGATACTTTATTATCATTCGAATGCAACTAAGGAAATTAAATAATTAGTATTAATTTCTCCCTTATCTGAAAAGAAGTATTCTAATTCAGTTTATTTAATGCAATAAAGTACTGAATGTTAACGAGGAAATGGATTTAGTGAATCCAAAGTAGAATTTAATTCTCATCTTCTTGCTCGTCTTGATTGTGAATTGTCTTTGTTATCGTTTGGGGGAAATTTGAGTTATAGAGAATGACAAGGCTTCCAGATGAGGTCTTTTAAATATGTGGGTTGTCGTGTCATGTAGTCAACCTATTTCAAAGCCCTTGTGTAGTGCATGGTAAGTTATCAGTTATTTACCCAGTTTCCATGAATGGGGATGTTTGTGCCTCCTTCGATTAGGAGTAGATTATGTGAGTTTTTTCTCCTTGTAAGGAGTGACTTTGGTATTTTTTTACCTCCAATGTTTGGAGAGGGTGTTGACTTATATCGCCTCCTAAGAAAGGAGTGGTCATGTTATCTTGTTTGTTGCACTTTAGTACCCTTGGTGATTGGATGGTGTGTATTTTGTCAGGTAGAAGAGTGGCTTCCATTAGGGGCCAGAACCCCTAAGAGGCAAGATTGGGTAACCTTTGGAAGTAGTTTAACAAAGTGATAACTAAAGCAATTTACTCAGAAGATTAGAACTAACCTCTCACTAATCAAGATAATTTTGCCTCACTCAAAGACACAAGGGCTTGTTTAGACTTGGGGTGAGTGGGAAGGCCTAGAATGGTAAACTCATCTATCTTGTATGTACGAAAGGTATTTGATTTTGCATTAATAAGTATGAGGGCCAGGGATCGGTTGAGGCCACCAGGATAGCCGGAGCCTATTAAGATCCGCATTGGGTAACTCATGACGAGCTATTTGATGACACTCTGTCTAGGACAACAGTTGGTATTTGATTTTGTGTATATGGTTCTCATAACATACTTGATCTACTTTTTATCTCGAAGCCTTGTGACCATGTTAGAGTTGTACTTGTGTTTTACTTGTGTTGTACTTATGAGGTACATGTGATTGGGTGTGTCAGATTGGTTCAATTATGTGTTAGTTTGTGTCTAGAGGTAGATGCTTTTGGCTAGGATTCCTTGTTACTATCTCCTAGCATGGGGGGTGGGCCTTTGGGTACCACTTGGTTGGGTGGCTTGCACCTTAATCTGTTGGGATTTTTTCATGTTCGTGTGGATGAGATTTCCTGTTGGAGAGCTCGTGGGATTCAGTTTCAATTCTTGCTTTATTTGATTTCAATTGTTCTTGTAATTTATTACTCCTCTATTGTTATCGAGGTGGAAAGTTGTATTTGTAATTATGTTTATTGGACTTAACTCATTCGGGGAATGAAAGATGTAATCTTATTGTTTAATATGGATAAATGCAATTGAAAGTTATCTCTTATGCTTGATGTAATTATCTTATTTGTAATGTATGTGTTTTATTTCTTATTTAAATAAATGACATGGTTTAAATTCATGTTTTTTGTTGAGGTTCTATTTAACCTCTATCTCATAACCTTAGAGGTTGTTGGTGTTAGTTAGTGAACTTGCTTACTAATTGTACTTAAACAAAAAAAAAATTAGTCTATTTAAGTAGTTAATTGCAACTTCCTCTAGGGTTGTGTGGTGGGGTGTTACACATGGTATCAGAGCCTAGGTTTAAACACTGGGTACTCTAGGATTATGATGGACCCATTAAGATTTTAGTTGTGTAGGCTTTTATGTTGTGTACCTTGCCTAATATCTTGAAGTGTATGTGCAGGATTATGCCTCCCAGACACAAAAGAGGTAGAGGGTGTGGTCGTAGCCATATAGGTGGTCGTGGAGAGAGTCAGCATGACTCTCCTCCTCTAGTTCCTCTTATTCCAAACCAGGAGGAACATCAGACATCTTAGAATGCACCAGGAGTGAGTATTCGTCAGCAGGATCCAGCAGGGATAGAGGTAGCACGTAGAGTGCTTGAGCAGGCTTTGGCACTCCTTGGTCCAAGGCCGGTTGAGGTTCATGTTAATCCAGTTGTGAGGGAAGTTCCACCCCAGTCTGAGTCACACATGAGGGACCTACTCAGGGCACATCCTCCATTGTATGATGGATCAAGTACTGGTTTAGAGGCTGAGACTTGGCTTATAGACCTAGATAGGTGTTTTGACATGCACCTATATGGCAGCAACACCAAAGGTTGTTACGCTATCATGCAGCTAAGAGGGTTCGCATCCACATGGTGGAGACTAGAGGAGCAGAAGCTCCATATTAACATTCACTCAGTATCTTGGGATATCTTCTTAGAGTGGTTCAGAGCTCGGTTCTTATCTGAGCACTAACATCACTGTTGAGGTGATGAGTTTCATGCCTTACACCAGATGACCTTATCTATTGAGAAATATGAGCGACGATTTTATGAGCTCAAACAGTATGTTGGTACACCATTTTTTCAAGGGCTTAAATGCTCATCTTAGCGGTGGTGTGAGGTTTTTCGAACCCAAAACCATGGAGGTAGCAGTACAGAAAGCATGTCTTGTTGAGGAGAATCTAACCATGGCACTAGGAGGTCACATAGGTGTATTGATTGGCAGTAGTTCAGTGAAAGGGTCTAGTGCTAGAGGAGGTCAGCATCAAGGAGGTGTACCTTCTAGATCTCAGCAGGAACCATCTCATAGTGGTCAGTAGTAGTAGAGTGCACTTGGAAAGCATAAGGACTCGCAGTCATGTCAGGATAATGGAGGTTCTTCACCTAGGAAGAACTAGAACTGGTGGTGCAACAAGCGCAATCAGCAGGAGAAGCCAGCCCAAACTTCACAGTCTGTGGCTGATTGGGGTAGTATGCAGCAGTTCACTACACCTTTAGGTGATAGAGGGTTTGGTCATAACATGGGGTGTTACTCTTGTGACCAAGAGGGCCATCTTGCTAGGAACTGTCCGCATCGGAATACTTCTAGTTTTGTTCAGGGCATAGCAGTTTCAGAGCCGAAAATAGGGGATGTAGGTAGATCTCATCGAGCTTATGATGTGGTTGATAACCATTAGCCTGGATATCAGGGAGCTGTCATTGAGACTTTTAGAGTTGGTCATCCAGTGTAGGATGCTCATCTTGAGGGGTCAAGGTTTCAATTCGTATTTAGTTTGTATGAGGGAGTTATATCCCTACTAGTTTGCATGCTTCCATGAGTAAGCCTAACCCTAGGGGGGGGAGGATGTAATACCCCTCCATTTTGTCCTTTTGATCGAACAGTGTTCTGCTCTCTTATGTTGTACTTTCTGTTAGTACCTTGACTATGGTACTCGGCTGTTATTTGATCGCTATCTATAAAGCGACGTGAATGTTATATTTTGATGTGATGGTATTTTATTATGATGTTATTATTATGACATGCTTTGGATTAGCATTATGGATGTTTGAATAAATGATGTTTTATGCTTTGGATTATATTAGTATGTTAGATTTGTCAGTTGGTTACACCGTATTGGTGAAGGGGACGGTATTGCATCACTCACTTGCGAGTGCCCTACAATGTCGTGATTTCCTCTTTATGGTGTGTTTTATTTATGACATATATATGAATGTGGATATACTCTTTGTTGGTAGGTTGACAGGTACATGACATCGACTCCACCTAGTTTCACAGCTTTGAGCGTGTCCATTGCCCAACGGTATTTGATTGGGAGATAGTAGCTAGGTTTTTTGTGCCAAGTCATCACCCTAGTCACAGTGTGTCATCAGGTGTTATTCGGGTTATGTTGCCTTAATGTTTTTCAATTTGTCTTGATTTTATTTAAATTGCAAGTTAGAAAAAGGTAATTAAATGGCTTTATGTATTTAAGTTGTTGATTAAATTAATCTGGTTATTATTTTGGGAGATGTTATTTAATTCATTAATTAATTTAATTTAATCAATAAAATAATTTAATCTTGGATTAGATTCATTTTATTGAATTAATTAAATAAATTAAATTGAATAAAGTTACTTGATAGATATTTTAATTGGAAATTGGAATTAAATTTTGGAAATTGAAAAATGATCTCAAATTATTTTTTTAAGTTTTCAATGCAAAAATTGAAATTGAAGATATTTTCTATTTTTTGTTTTTGAAAATTTATTATGGTGGTTGAATAGATATTTCTTTTTTTTGGCTATTATTGGGATTTTTCATGAGTTTTTGTGAAAGCTTGAAAAATTAAAAAAGCAAGTAAGGAAAAGGAATTTGCTGGATTTGATTTTTGATTTGGAGAAGTTAAATTGGAATTTTTGAAAGGATCTAGAATAGAGGAGAAGGCTTTGCTTCATTATCAGCTATCAAGCTTCTAAAATCAGGTTCATTCAATTAGAAGTTTCATTTTGAAAGGTTACACAGTTTGATTATGCTGTTGGAAATTATTTAAATTTTGTTTGTGGATTGCAAGGGAAAAACCCATGTTGAATATGAATGTTATTTGCAAAAAAACCTTGTTTAGAAATGAATTCCTTCATGGAAAAATCGAAATATGTTTGTAAATAATTCTTCCCAGAATTTTATTTGCCCAATTAGATTTATGGTTTCATTATAATAAAAAAATACATATACATGTATATATATATATATATATATATATAAATATACACATATATACATACATACATATATATATATCGGTTTAAATGTTGGCCTTGGAAAAAAAAAAAACCCAGTTGAATTACCCAAGGCAGATTTTAAAAAATCCACAGTCGAAGTTTTCTTTCACGCTTTTTTTATGAATAAAAAGAAAAAAAAAAATTGTGTGGGAAGGTCTTTGGGGGCTCACCCCCACCACGGCCCCCATGGGAGGTGGGTGGAGGGATCCACACCTAGTGCGCTCCCCACACCCCACCGCCACCACTCCCCACTCCTGTCGCGGCCACTAGCGCAACCGCCACCACTGTGGTGGATAGTTGTGCTTAGCACAGCTGCACACTAGCAGTGGTGGTCAGTTGTGCTAGGCACAACCATGCCCACCACTATGGGAGTCGGCTATGCACAGTCGGCTGCCCCTATAAAAACTACCGCCCACTCTAAAATGCTGGCCCTAAAGCGTGACCACCCCTAAAAGTGACACGTGGCCCGAAAAACACGAATGGGTCCTTTTTTTTGGAAGTAAATAAAATATATTTATAATAATATTTTATTATTATATTTTATAATATTATAATATTAATATATACTAATATTTAATATTATATTATATAATATTAAAATAATATAATATATATATATATATATATATATATTGGATGACTTAAATAGATAAATGTAAATATATACATTATGTGTTTATAAATTATGTTTTCTTAAAGGCATGACTTAAGTCAAATTGAGAAAATGGAAAACATGATAATCTTCACTAAATCATTGTTTTATTTTAAAATATTATTTTAGTGGAGAAATAGTTTTGGATTTTAAATAATATGATTTTAAGACATGTTAAAAGTTTTAAAATAGTTATAAGGAAAAGAGGAAGCAATAATTATTTTATATCATAGTATTTTGATTAGTAGAATTAGCTGGATACTTTATTATCATTCGAATGCAACTAGGGAGATTTAATAATTAGTATTAATTTCTCCCTTATCTGAAAAGATGTATTTTAATTCAGTTTATTTAATGCAATAAAGTACTGAATGTTAACGAGGAAATGGATTTAGTGAATCCAAAGTAGAATTTAATTCTCATCTTCTTGCTCATCTTGATTGTGAACTATCTTTTTTATTGTTTGGGGGAAATTTGAGTTATAGAGAATGACAAGGCTTCCAGATGAGGTCTTTTAAATATGTGGGTTGTCATGTCATGTAATCAACCTGGTTCAAATCCCTTGGGTAGTGCATGCTAAGTTATCAATTATTTACCCAGTTTCCATGAATGGGGATGTTTTTGCCTCCTTGGATTAGTAGTGGATTATGTGAGTTGTTTCTCCTTGTAAGGAGCAACTTTGATATTTTGTTACCTCTAATGTTTGGAGAGGGTGTTGACTTATATCGCCTCGTGAGAAAAGAGTGGTCCTGTTATCTTGTTTGTTGCACTTTAGTACCCTTGGTGATTGGATGGTGTGTATGTTGTCAAGTAGAAGAGTGGCTTCCATTAGGGCCCAGAGCCCATAAGAGGCAAGATTGGGTAACCTTCAAAAGTAGTTTAACCAAGTGATAACTAGAGTAATTTACTTAGAGGATTAGGACTAACTTCTCACTAATCAAGATAATTTTGCCTCACTCATAGACACAAGGGCTCATTTAGACTTGGGATGAGTGGGAAGGCCTGGAATGGAAAAATCATCTATCTTATCTATACGAAAGGTATTTGATTCCACATTAGTAAGTATGAGGGTCAGGGATCGGTTGAGGCCACCAGGATAGCCAGAGCCTATGAAGATCTGCATTGGGTAACTCATGACAAGCTGTGTGATGACACTCTATTTAGGACAACAGTTGGTATTTGATTTTGTGTTAATGGTTCTCGTAACATACTTGATATGCTTTTTATCTGGAAGCATTGTGACCATGTTAGAGTTGTACTTGCATTGTACATGTGAGGTACATGTTATTGGGTGTGTCAGATTGGTTCAGTTATGTGTTAGTTTGTGTCTAGAGGTAGATTCTCTTGGCTAGGATTCCTTGGGGGTGGGCCTTCGGGTACCACTTGGTTGGGTGGCGTGCACCTTAATCCGTTGGGCTTTCTTCATGTTTGTGTGGATGGGATTTCCTATTGGAGAGCTCATGGGATTCAGTTTCAGTTCTTGCTTTATTTCATTTCAATTGTTCTTGTAATTTATTACCCCTCTATTGTTACCGAGGTGGAAAGTTGTAATTGTAATTGTGTTTATTGGACTTACCTCATTCGGGGAATGAGAGATGTAATCTTATTGTTTAGTATGGATAAATGCAATTGAAAGTTATCTCTTATGCTTGATTGAATTATCTTATTTGGAATGTATGTGTTTTGTTTCTTATTTAAATAAATTACATGGTTTAAATTCATGTTTTTTGTTGAGGTTCCATTTAACCTTTGTCTCGTAACCTTAGGGGTTGTTGGCATTAGTTAGTGAACTTTCTTACTAATTGTACTTAAACAAAAAAAAAATTAGTCTATTTAAGTAGTTAATTGCAACTTCCTCTAGGGTTGTGTGGCAGGGCGTTACACAAACAACCCTGCATGAGATAACACTTTGCATTTAAACAAGGAGATTAAAATAATTGAAACCCAACACTATGTTTTCCCAATTACAGTTATTTTGTGCACTTTATTGTTTCAATCATGTGAAATTTCACACAACAATGGAATGTGTGATTTTGAAGACATTCACACTATTTTGTAGCATTCCATGTTACAAAACGCCGAGTGTTAAGAAGCAAGCAACCCAGAATGAGACAATATTTTGCATTTAAACAAGGAGATTCAAATAACTGAAACCCAACACTATATTTTCTGAATTATAGTTATTTTGTGCACTCTATTTTTTCAATCATGCGAAATTTTAACACAAGAATGAAAAGTGTTGTTTTGAAGATATTCACACTGTTTTGTAGCATTCCATGCTACAAAATTGTGGGTGTTAAGAAGAAAGCAACCCAGCATGAGACAACCCTTTTCATTTAAACAAGGGAATTCAAATAAATTAAACCCAACACTCTGTTCTCCCAAAGACAGTTATTTTGTGCACTTTATTTTTTCAATCATGCAAAATTTAAACACAACAATGCAATGTGTGAGTTTGAAGACATTCCTACTATTTGGTAGCATTCCATTCTATAAAATCACGGGTGTTAAGAAGCAAGGAACCCAACATGGGACAACCATTTTCATTTAAACAAGGAGATTCAAATAATTGAAACCCAACACTGTGTTTTACGAACTACAATTATTTTGTGCACTTTATTTTTTCAATCATGCAAAATTTAAACACAAGAATGGAATTTATGATCTTGAAGATATTCATACTATTTTGTAGCATTGCATGTTACAAAACTATGGGTGTTAAGAAACTAGCAACCCAACATGAGACAACCTTTTGAATATAAACAAGGAGATTCAAATGACTGAAACCCAAAATTGTGTTTTTCAAATTACAGTTATTGTGTGCACTTTATTTTTTCACTCATGCAATATTTAAACACAAGAATGGAATGTGTGATTTTGAATATTTTCATACTATTTTGTAACATTTCATGTTGTCAAAAAATGGATTTTAAGATGCTAGCAACCCAACATGAGACAACCCTTTGCATTTAAAAAAGGAGATTCAAATGAATGAAACCCAACACTTTGTTTTCCAAATTATGGTTATTTTGTGCAATTTATTTTTTCAATCATCTTAAATTTAAATAGAAGAATTGAATGTGTGATTTTGAAGACATTCATACTGATTTGTAGCATTACATGTTGCAAAACTATTAGTATTAAGAAGATAGCAACCCAGCATGAGACAACCCTTTGCATTTAAACAATGAGATTCAAATGACTGAAACCCAAAACTGTGTTTTCTAAATTACAGTTATTTTGTGCACTTCATTTTATCAATCATACGAAATTTAAACTCAAGAATGGAATATGTTAATTTGAAGATATTCATACTGTTTTGTAGCATTCCATGTTGCAAAACCATGGGTGTTAAGAAGCAAGCAACCCACCATGAGACAACACTTTGCATTTATACAAGAAGATTCAAATAACTAAAACCCCACACCGTGTTTTCCAAATTACAATTATTTTGTGAACTTTATTTTTTCAATCATGTGAAATTTAAAAAAAAGAATGGAATGTGTGATTTTGAAGACATTCATACTATTTTGTATCATTTCATGTTGTAAAACCATGAGTGTTAAGAAGCAAGCAACCCTGCATGAGACAACTCTTTCCTTTTAAACAAGAAGATTCAAATAACTGAAAGTCAACACTATTTTTTGAATTACAGTTATTTTGTGCACTTAATTTTTTTAATCATGTGAAATTTAAAAACAACAATGGAATGTGTTATTTTGAATACATTCATACTGTTTTGTAGTATTCCATATTGCAAAACCGTGGGTGTTAAGAAGCTAGCAACCTAGCATGAGACAACCATTTCCATTTAAACAAGGAGATTCAAATGACTCAAACCCAACACTGTGTTTTCTGAATTAGAGTTATTTTGTGGACTTTATTTTTTCGATCATGCAAAATTTAAACACAACAAGGTAATGTGAGATTTTGAAGACATTCATACTATTTTTAGCATTCCATGTTGTGAAATTGTCGGTGTTAAGAAGCTACAAACCTAGCATGAGAATAACATTTGCATTTAAACAAGGAGATTCAAATAACTGAAATCCCACACCATATTTTCCCAATTATAGTTATTTTGTGCACTTTCTTTTTTCAATCATGTAATATTTAAACACAAGAATGAAATGTGTGATTTTGAAGACATTCATATTGTTTTGTAGCATTTCATGCTACAAAACCTTGGGTGTCAAGAAGCTAGCAACCTAGCATGAGACAACCCTTTGTATTTAAACAAGGAGATTCAAATAACTAAAACCCAACACCGTGTTTTCTAAAGTACAATTATTTTGTGTACTTTATTTTTTCAATCATGCAAAATTTAAACACATCAATGGAATGTCTGATTTTAAATAAATTCATACTGTTTTGTAACATTCCATGTTACAATGCCCTATGTGTTAAGAAGCAAGCAACCTAGCATGATACAACCCTTCACATTTAAACAATGAGATTCAAATAACTGAAATCCAACACTTTTTTTTCCCAATTACAATTATTTTGTGCACTTTATTTTTTCAATAATGTGAAATTTATACACAACAATGGAATTTGTAATTTTGAAGACATCCATACTATTTTGTAACACTCCATGTTGCAAAATAGTAGGTGTTAAAAAGAAAGAAACCTAACATGAGACAACCCTTTAAATTTAATGAATGAGATTCAAATAACTCAAACCCAACATTGTGTTTTCCAAATTATAATTATTTTCTACACTATTTTTTTTCAATCATGCAAAATTTAAACACAACAATGGAATGTGTGATTTTCAATACATTCATACATTTAAACAAGGAGAATCAAATAACTAAAATCCCAACATTGTGTTTCCCAAATTACAAATTATAAGGTGTTGTAAAACTATCTGCCTACAACCGAATTGGTTAGCACCCCTCACTTGGATTTGGTCATTTTTCTCCTCTAACTCCTCCACATGCACTCAAACCTTCAACTTTCAATATGTAGACTACCAAATAGCACCTAGATTTGGATGGTTTTCTCCTCCAACTCCTCCACATGCACTCAAACCTTCAACTTTCAATGAACAAACTAGAAATAAACATTTCCACATCATTCGCCAGTTTTCTCGCGCTTGAAAAAAATGTGGATGAAAGAGATTTCATGGGCACACTAAAGCACCCACCTTTTTTAGTAGGTAGGTGTAATGCCCCACCACGCAACCCTAGAGGAAGTTTCAATTCACTATAAAAGCATACTAATTTTTTTTTTATTGAAAATTTCTACTAAGATTGTTTTGACAAATAAAATCTGAATGTTTTCCAAAAGGGTAAAATAATCATACTACTATCCTAAATGTTTAAAACTCAATCAATGTTTAATTTAAACAATGAATCAACATTTCTCGTTTATTGTTTGAAACCCTACAGTGAATTTAACCATTTTCCCCAAATTTGGAATAATCTAAATCTAGACTCATTTATCAATTCTTAATCCACAATTAATTTATCTATAGATTCACAAATAATTAAATTAATTTGAACAAAACAAGAACAAAACCTAGAATCCGAAGCTACGAAAGAAGAATATCTGATGCAATCCTCCTCCAAGAATTTCTGAATTTTCTTCAAACATGCAATGATTCCAATCGAGAATTTCAATAAATCCAAAACCGCTATCCTCAAATAAAACTCTACAATTAAATCTGTGTGTAAACCCTTCTCTATGCAAGTTTTCAAAAACCTTTGTTTTTATGCTGTGAATGAAATCTTCTCAAAAAATTTATTAATCATTAAAAACATGCAATTCACATATATCAAAAATATCTTATTAAAACCCTAATTTCCAAATGCATTCAAAATTGAAATTAGATATTTATTTCATTTTTAATTTTCGAAAACACACTTTGAATTAGAAATGCAATTTCAATTTCCTTTTAATTTCTTTTGATTTAATTTAATTTAATTTATTTCAATAAACTTAATTAATTATTTTTAATTATTTAATAACTAAATTCAACCTTTTTGGAGATTAAATTTAATTAATTAAATAAATTAAATTTAACTAATTAAATTTTTTTATCAACTTTAAATATAACATCAAAGCATAATTTAATATTAGAATAATCTCAACTTTCAACAATGCAATACTTCTATCCATTGATTTCATAAGCATGCATTCATCAGAATTAAATAACATTAAATAAGGTAGACATGACTCAACAATCAGGACTAACGACACACTAAGGCTAGGGCATAGACTTGACACATGTTACCTAGCTACTATCTCCCATTCAACTTAATCGTTGGATCGACACGCTCAGATCTGTGAGACCAGGTGGAGTCCATGTCATGTACCTACAACCTAAAAACCAAATAAACATCATATAATATATGCAACATATAATACACACTGTGAAGAAGAAACCATGGATTCGCAGGGTGCTCGCAAGTGAGTGATGCGAACTCGTCCTCTTCACCAATACACTCACCAAATACTGACATCAACATCAACATCATAATATCATAATAACATCTCATGCTAACTATACTAACATCATTAATCCATAAGCATGTGAAACAATAATCCGATAGCCACAAGACACCATAATAGTTGTCGCTCAATAGTAGCGATCAAAACATCATACAAAATGTGTCCAGTATCAAAGTATATGCAACCAACTAAAGCATAAAACAAACTGATCAAAAATAAAAACGGAGGGGTATTACAATAGGAGGCAGTAAAACCCACCTAATGGTGTTGTTAACTCCTACCTACCATTTCTTGGATGTTTCATGTCGTCTGCCAGTTTTGTCACTTTTTAGCCCCCGCTTGGTAGACCCTGCACTACGACATCTCATCATGTTATGTATGTTACCATGCATGTCATTATGTATGTTTTCACTCATTTTTGTCTAGGATTTAGCTGACTCCTATAACATGTATGTTATATTTTATATTTATTTTGTTTTGGTCCACATAGTGATCATGCTTGATTTTTCCTATAACTTGATAGCTTCATTAAAACTATTTATCTCTTAAATTTTTGAACTCTTACTTTTACATTATCTTATATTCTCTATTTAATAAACTACATGTTAATATATTACTTAATGATCCAATTTTTTTTTTAATTTTATCCTAATGAATGTTTTATTAACATATGTTAATGTATTACTTGATCCACTTTTTAAGAGAATTATATATGTTCCTATATATTTTGGTCTATTTTTCTCAGAGCATTATAATATATTCATAAATTAAATCATCTATCTTCATAAAGAATTATTTTATTTATCTACATTGATATAATTTTTTTTTTTAAAAAGTGGCAAGCCAAAAACTTTTATTAATAAATAATGAGAGTTACAAAGAAAAGAGATACATATCAAAGATCCATAGAAGAGAAGGAGAAATATTCTACCAAGAGAGAGACAAATTCCTTCTAATATGGATAGTTACCTGAAGGAAAGGACACCCAAATATGCATATCTCTTACTAATTAGGGTTATCCAAATTTAACCAAAAAGATAGCACCATAAGAGCTCAGTGACAAAAGAGCTTCAATTGCAATACAAAGAGAAAGAACTGAAGTAGCTCAAAGACAAGAGAGCATCATTAGCTATACAAAAATAAATCCCATATGAAGGTCACAGAAATGCCATGAAGAGAGGTGGAAGGCCGAAACAAAGGTGGCAGGAGATAGAACAATAAAATAGGAGCCATGGTCATGCATCTAGAAGAGAGAAAACCACAAGCTTCGATCAAGGATACAAACCAATTGATATACTTATGTTATATCTCTAATAATTTAAGAATCGTGTCAATGATATCTTATTTTTATATATAATTATTACAATAATTCTATTAATTATTATTTATTTATAATTTATCATTATCATATATTATCACTAATTTAAAATCTTGTTTACATTTTATTGTTATCATACCTTGGTTGTACATTATAGGATGTCTTATTTTATCTATGTTTGATCCTACATTATTAAATCTTATTCTAATATCACAATGTATTACATCATAATATCATATTGATATCTATTACATCTAATACACTAAATTAATTTATTGTTATATATTTTCTTTAGAGAATACATGTCAAACTTAAACTACCATATCTTAATTTATGAATTTAATATATACATAATCTAAGCTTAAACTAGGGGATATCATGTTATTCTCCTATTGTCTACTTCTCTTACATTTCCATATGATATGAGAGATCATATTTAAATCAATATTATATTGTTATATCACATATCAGAATAATAATTCTTTTCCCATATTAATATATCACTTTAATTCTATCCATTCTCATAAATTTAATATATTAATTCTACATTAGGATGCATCACAATTTGTCTCATTCAAAATTGTATATATAATCATAGATGATTATTTAACCTATATCACACATGTGAGAATCACACTAGCTAAATTTTCGGAGTTTCTTAGTAGCAACATTTATTGCATTTAACCTATCTATCATATCAATCATATTTATCATGTTTAGCTTCAAGTGGGACTATCACCTCTTGCTCAATTATTTTAATATTATAATATAGGTCGTACATAATATATGTTTTTTCTCATGGATTCCACACTTAGGCATGTGTTGTAATTTAATGAGTATATTATGTCCTTTAGGGATGCACCATTATTCTCTTACATATGTTGGGGAGAATATTATTATTTATAATCTTAATAAATGTGTACTCATTATCATAGATGTAACATTGGGAATTTATCATAATTCCATGGGTGTCTTTTTGTATTGATGATTAAATTTCCATTATTTTTACCATTCTTGAGATAGTTATATCATATTTTATTATTTCTCTTTTCTCTTTTCATTCTTATCATGATCTAGTTTACAACCATGTTTCTATATTTTCACTCTTGGATGATTATATGTACTTAGATTCTTATTATCTATTATAATTTTATTATATGGTTATAATTATGCCATGGTTTCCTCTACTATTTATCTATTTGTATACACCTATATTAACTAGAAATATGCATAATAAGATATTCACATAATTTTTACCTATGGTAGAAATCAACTAAAGAGGGAATATATGATTATTAGTGTTCTCATTTTACATCCATTATTTCTTATGAGTTAGAGGATACTCATAGAATCATTTAGAAATTTTCTTGTATGAATTCATGAGATAACATATGGGAAAGAAATTAAAATGGAAGGAGAATATATGTACTTTATGTGTTGGTGTGAACAATGTGTTTTACCTAATAAGTTCATCTATTAGGTCATATTCACATATATTCACATTTTAGGTGTATTTACAACTTTAGGATTGATTCTAGAGGTCTCTAATACATGTGATCTTATCTTTAGTTATCTTGTGACATAGGATTAAGACAAATGTCATCGTATTTTCTTCTTAGATCTCTCAACCTTGCCTATATAAGAAAATCCTCATGTACATTATATAAGTAGTATCATTGATCCATTATCAACTATTTTAACATTATTACACCATAATGAAGTAATCATAATCTTTCTCTACTCTCTTATGGAATGCTATCTTTGGTTTTGTAGGTGTTCCTAGGGTACTAAAATTCACTATTGGATCATATATGGTACTAGAGAATAAAATCTATAAAATCCTTATAAGATCTAAAGGTTATTTGGGAATGATCTTATTTTGAGTGAAGTTGTAGGAAAAAAATATCACCAATCATTCTAGAAAGGGACTAAAAATTCCTAATTTTTATATAAAACTTCATATTTTGGAACAAGAATTTTTTTGGCCATTTTTTGGGGGTTGGAGATTTAATAGGTTTAAATTTAATACTCTCCATATGTTTGTATGAAACCTATATGATTTTTGTAGGTTTTAGTATGCATTGGTAGAATAAGAATCATAATTTTCCATGGCATTAGTTGGTGAATATTATCTATCTATGTAATAATTTTTAAATTATTACATTTGAATAGTATTTAATTATTTAAAGAATAGTCTCAAGGGAATTTAAAATTGACTCATGGATAGCCTTTTTGGGGCTTAAACCCTAGCTATTATTATAATTTTGTGCTAAGGACCCATAAGATGTTAGTCTAGAAAACACACAATCTTCTTTTTTTCTTTTTTTTCTAACAAAACCAACATAGCAGGAATGAAACAAAAGAAATATATTAATCAAGAAAACATTGAATAAGGTATTAATATTTCATATGGAATGGGGAACATGTTGAAGCCTTACAATGAAAAAAATCTCAATAATCATGAGGGATTTATAACAATAAGGGGCCTCTAACAAAACTTTTAGACCCATTAAATACTTTAAAACCTTAAGTGCAATAACCTTTTTAAAATAAGAAGAAACATTGGATTGATTTCATAAAGTTCAATTTTCTCAAAGAAAAATATGGTATAAATTCTCAATGACAACACTTATTAACAAGTTAGAAACTTTTGGTGACAAACAAAACCATGAAGAATAAATATTTTTCACAAAGCTCTCCAAATATTTTTTGGAAATAATCATTTTTTGATGAATGGAGGGAAAAAAATGCCCCAAGAGGACTACAATGATTAGGTGAGATACTAGTTCCCAACCATAGGTGTCCCAATTGTTGGTTTTTTTTTAATACCCAAGTTGATCTCATAGATAATGCATATGAATTTTTTCATTGCCAATGGTTAGCTATCTTGAGGGATTGGCCAACCAATAGGTGAGAGTTATACAAAACATTCCTTCTACACTTTGGGCTCTAGAAAACCTAGGAGGGTGATCCCCACAATGCAATTAAGATAATCTTATGCTAATTACCTCATACATTGTAAAATAACAAATATACTCTCCTATATGTTGCTTGATAGATGAAAGACTTCAAAGATATATGGCTAATCCTATATAGCATTTAGAATTCTAAAGCATGAGAATATGGAAGAAATTAATTACAACATACATTTCCAAATATAAATTAAAGATTTAATGATTTGAATGTATTTTTTTGTGAAATATCATGAGCATGCAACACATACATAATTTAAACTAATTGGTTCCTTATCCTGGGGTATGGAGTCCCAACCAAATGCAATTGAAAATGCATTAAAATTTCCATCTAAACACAAAAAGTTACTTAATGATGTATTACACCATTAAAATCAAGATTCTAAACTAATAATACTTATGAAGTCCTTGCATACATTTACACAAATATTTATCTATGTTAAATCAAATTTAACCTATTCTTTTAACAAGTGCATTAACAATAAATAAACATTTAAAGGAAAGACAATGAATATGAATTGAAAGATCTTTGATCCATTTCATTCATTATTCATGTTAATATAAAATAGGAGAACACCAAATTTGAAAGTATGTATTATATTCGAGAAGTAATATAACTATCATACAACTATAACAACTACAAAAGACATAAACTCAAAATCTAGAAAAAAGACTCAAACATGAATTCTTTGTGTTCAATATTACAAAAAATCTCCAAAAATAAATCAATAACCCATGTAAATGGCATTGAATTGCATTTGATAAAACAAGGGAGCAACAAGCTTCTGAACATTACAAATGTCACATACTCATTTGACATACATTTAGATTTTTAAATATTATCACATTTGGAAACCCATGGGAGTAATATTTTGAGGACAAAAATGGGTATATTTTCTCTTGAGTAACCAATTGTCCTTCGAAAAGTCCCTTTGAGCTAGATTGAAGTTCCTTGCCACTCTTTTTCTTCATTCTTCACAAAGTGGACTCAAGAAAGTTGAGCTAGGAGATGAGAACAAAACCTTGTTGTGCAAGAAGACAAAAACCATTGTTGTCACTATTGAAAACCCTGTGAAGTTGTTGATTGTAAAAAAAAGACTTTATTGCCACATACCATAGAAGAAGGCTTACAAATTAGGAATGGAATTATACTTCTTGTACCAAGCATCATTCCTCTTTTCAAGGCTAATTAAAGGCCATGAAATCATCCAATTTTGTTCTGTAAGGACCATATGTCTTCATCACCTGATTTGCATCTTTATCAAATTCTTCCAAAAATTCTCTAGTGATAGACAATTTATTCGTGTTGTCCTTTAACATATCTATTTTTGCATCTCCACCCTCATAAATTAAGGAAGCCTTTTCAGCAACGATAGTATATATCTGATCTCTCCATTGGTCATTATTTTGACAGCTCCATTGCTATCAAGAATGTTTGGCAAGAGGCCAAGATCATTATCATCAAACTACTAAAGTAGTTCTTTGATTTTCTTCTCCAGTGGATCCACTAGCCCTTGGAAGTCAACAATTTATTTCACAATTATAGGTATAGGAAATCTTTAATAGTTTATTGAGCTCATGGGTGGATCCTATAACCATACTTTTCAATATGCCCATCCTAGGAACTAAATTTTGTCTTAAAGGAGTCACAGCTGACCTATCCCCTTCAAACATCCATATCCTTTTAAAAACTAAATAATAATTTGAGTGAACACTATTCACTCTCATTATTTCCATTTGTAAATAATTCTCTAACACATTTGAAACAATAAGAATGGTGTTTTCATCATACAATACAAATAATTCTTCATAAGACCTTAGTTACTAGATGAAAATCGCTTCTACTTACTCTTCTTCTTGTAGGAGGTAAAACTAAGGTACATGGGGTATGATGTGTAATTTTTACATGCTATACATTGTATACTACCATTTCCATAGATGGTGGAGGAGGATGTGGTGGAGAAGATGGAACATTGACCTGCATCTATGGCACAAGTGGCACTAATTGCACTTGTTGGCTCATCAACATCTTATTTTTCAAATATACCTAAACAATCCTCTATTTATCTTTATTATAAGCAATTAATAAATCATTATACATTTTTTTCTTCTCATCACACTTTTCTTGCAGTGACTCCATAGTAGCCTTGGTAAAATGTGTAACATTCACTACTAGTATAGCTTCCTCTACTACTAGAGTATATTAAACCATTCTAATTATAAGTACACCTCTTAAATAAACAATAGGATTTTCAACTCTAGGCTTATTTTTATTCGATTCCAATGCCCAAATAGCTAATGCTTCCTATTTAGTGTTGAATGTTGACCTCTATAGTGCACACAAAGCTTCTTCATCAATTCCATAGACTTGTGACTTTTGTCTTATGACAGTGTCAAAGGTAATAGCTAATGCTAGATCCCATTCAAGGAAGAGGAGAAAACCACTTTCTCTCACAAGTATTCTTCCTTCTTTAGGTGTGAGCTCCTTTTAGTTTACCCTCATCTTTCCCAACACCCTTGAAGTAAAAAACCTCTCTGAGAAACTCTAAAGACTTAGCTACCTCCTCTCTCACCTTGTTGTCATATTTATTTGTTTTAGTTCCCCATCTATATTCTATAAATTTGTATATCTTAACAAATGTGTTATCATCCATGAAGTCTTTACAAGATGTTTCTCTTACATCATCAACATTTTCTATTCTATTCAAAACAACCTTATTAATTTTACCTAGTGCAGATAGAAAATTAACCTATCTTCGGGGTGATGTCATATTCTACATTATTTCATCATATGTTACTACAACTTCCTCATCAAAATCTATAGGATATTCAATTAATCCTAATGCCTCAACCCTCCTCTTCTTAGGAGATGGCTCCCTAAGGGGGGAATCCAACTAAAATACTTGTGCAAATGACACTAGAGGTGGAGATGGTGTTCTTGTTGCATAAGGGAAATTATTGTGTTGAATCCTCTAATTGAGTAGGAGTAGCTAGAATTTACTATTTTCTAACAATATCCTTTTTCCTTGAAAAGAAATTGTCTCTTTGGTGGTTGATATGTAGGCCTTTCCTCAAGCATAGGGGATTTACCCTTATCTTGCACTTCAACTTTCTCTTTTAGGTGTCCTACAACCCTATCAAAAATAAATAAGATTATTTCAACTATTAGCATTGGATCTTCAATATACATGAAAGTTCCCTTGAACTATTGATCCTATTCCTTCCTTTCTTTCTCTAGTTTAGAAAATGCCACCCATTTAAATTTCCTATCCTCAAGCTTTTAAAAGACAATTCATTTTTGATAATGTCTTCGGGATAGAAGAAGTTTTACTAGAACCTTCCTCCTCTAATTTTCACTTTCAAAGCTACAATTAAACCTTCTAGATCATGGTTCCTTGTTGTACAATTATTCATACCTAAAGGTGTAATCATTTTTAGATGTTTTGCAACCCATCCTTGATCATGAAAAAATAAAAAAATATAGTGTATGTAAAGAAAATAGTAAACTTATATTGTCCTACTAGATTCTAGTCCTCAACTCTTCCTAGTTGCCACATGACTTCTAGAAAACCAATTCTTAGTGTCACATCTCATGGGAAAACATGTGGAGCACTATTTTTGTCATAAACCCTAATTATAGTGCAATCTGAGTAAGGGATTATGTCTCCCCAATTGTGATCAATTCTCAACTTAGGCCTCATTTCCTTAGGCCTTAATAAGTCATACAATCGAGAATCCTTGGAACATTCCTCACCAAATACCTTTTCAATATTTAACCAAATAGATTTGAGAGTGAGAAAAATAGAATTTACATCATGCATGTCAAGGTGATGAGTCCAAGTCTTGCTAGGGAGGTGCTTATTGCCCTCACCCCTCATCTTCAATATTATATCCTTGCCAAATTCATCCACTGTCTTGGAAAAAAAAAATGCAATAGTAAGGAATACAACTAGAATCTCACCCTAGTTTTAGCATCTTTGAGGGCTATCAATTCTTGATGAATTGAGTCAAACAAATATTTACCAAAATTATACAGCTTATTTACCATTGTATGTTGCATGTTAGCATCCATGTACATAAGTGCTACATGTATCCTTTGAGGTGCATCCATCACTAGAATCTGGAACAAGGAGTAAGAAGTCCTATCAAAATAGAACTGGAACATTTCCATTGGGAAAGGCTCTTTATTAGAAAATGTAAGTTGTATTTTACTCCACCCCTTTCCTATTATAATAAAATTTGGCAAGATTGTTACCCTAAAGGTTGTATTTTTGTTCTCATACTCTTCATTAAGTGTGTTTTGGTCAAATGGATCAATAACATCAGGGTTTAACTTGAAATCCTAAAATATTTCTTCATTGTTCATCTTAACACCAACATGTGACCTCATAACCTAAATATTTGGGTCATAGTTTTCAACTACAACCTTCAACAATTCAATATCTAGATATACATTAGGGACAAAAATTTCCCCATGTCTAACCTCCAACCATTGCAATATGGGACACTTGTATTTCTCTTCCCAAACCAATATTTTAAAATCACACATCAAGTGGTTGGCACTACAATGTCTATGATGGCATATTGTCATTCTATAATACCTATGTTTCTTCTAGGGCCTTGAAACTTAATTTTACCCTTGATTTTGGGGCTAAGAGGGAAGCTTGAATATTTGGGGGTACCATTTCAATAATTAAGTAATAGGTTATGCAACTAGGGATTTATGCAAGGTAACCTAGGGTTTCTTGCATGGTAACTTATATTTTCACAAGAAAACACACACAAAGTAGGGTAAATTCAAAGTAGTTTGACAATAATTAATTGACAAAAAACCTTAGTATAAATGGAACAAGAAGTTTTGAGAACAAAATTAGAAAATGCATGCAAATTCAAAGGATATTGGGTGAATAATATGAAAGTTTTTCTTACTGGTGTGCAGATGCTAGAAACTGTAGTTCTGAAATGCGGGAAGCTCAAAAAACATTGCAATTGATCTCTTGATTTTTGAGGATTCTTTGAAAAATTTGAATCATATTTCAATTCATGTTTTTATTAAAAAGAGCTCTTTAATTTGGCTACAAAGCATCATATCCATCATTATTTCTCACTCGCACAAACCAAAACAACTTAATCGATTCAAATCCTTAGCTTTTAATATCAATCATCAATCTTGTGATGACTTGGATCATTGGATGGATAAGATGGAGTCAAAAAAGTTTGTATAACATGACTTAGCTAGACTACGACATAAAACCAATTAGAAACAACCATTTGGAAAATCTCCACTTCATCATCGTGGGATCTACCTTCTTTGAAAAGCTCTGAGAAAGCTAATGTGTTGCCTCCTCACAATCCTACATGAATATTATAGTAAGTAAATCAAGGGTTGTGGGATAGCAGGTGAGCTACCAAATTTCTCCACATGGCAAGACATGCACCCCATTTAAGCTCTTATGTGATCATGCATACTTAGGAAAATTGTACCATGCGCTTAATCCCTTGATATTTGAATGATCAAGATTAAAACATCTCAAGAACCACTTTATGAGAATAGGCCATGTGCACTCAATTTATAACCTTTAGCATTTGATTTATTATCTTAATATTTCCATCAAATGTTTCTCTTGCTCTATAGTCTTTTAGATGTGAAAACTGATGCCACATGGTAACCTCCTACAATCTCACAAAGCAGATCAGATCTCCTATAGAACCCCCCATGGGATGGTATGGAATGGTTCATATGATATCCATGTGTCTCCATGTTAGCCCTTAGATGAAGGGACTACCATAATTACCTTTTATAAGATCATCGGGCCCATCATGAAGACGAGAAATGAAGTGCTATCCCACAACCCTACAAGGTTTTTTCCATGAATATTTTATTCATGTGAGATGGCAAGGAGGTAATGAACATTGAACACATATCATGCATGGTGCTAGGTTGATTATTTTAAATATTTTTTAATGCACGTTTTTTAAGTTTACAGCTTAAAGTGGGGCCATTCACTAGGTTATTTGACTTAGACTTAAAGTGACTATCATAATGAATAAATATTTTGAAGCCCTCATGACTTAGGACTTAGGAAAATATTGTTAAAAAGGGTATGACCATTTAGACTAGGATAAGAGGGATGGTGATCAAATGACACTAATAAGCAAGTTATTTCTTAACAAACCAATAATGGATGATTTTAGGTCAACAAATGATTAGAGGAGAAAACCAAGGCATAACACTATTTGGGTTTTAGGAGGATTTTAATCCCTATGGGTTAACCCTAATGAATGTAACCAAAAACCATAGCCTTAAGACAACCAACAAATGATAATTTTTTTGAAATTTAGCTTCATGGAACCACAAAAAATTTCAAATTGATATCAATGGCTCTAGTTGGTGATGTTTATTCTTTCAGATCAAAGTGAGTTTAAATAATATCATGGTGGAGTAGACCAAACTAGACATAGATAAATAAATAAAAATAGAGGATTCCTAGACAAGGTGAAGAAAAAACCTACTTACAAACCTATACATATAGTACATTGTACATGAAATAGACCATACCTTAGGAAAATTGTTTTTAGAAACTATCCATGTATTGGTAGCTCTAGAAATTCACTTGTCAAACTTTGTAGGAAGTATGAACCTTCTCCATGAGTGTTTCTCACTAGATAAGGGCTCGACCATAAAGATTTAAATTTTCCATGCTTTTCATTATCCTGAGAACTAGCACTCCACATCAACACCATACTTCCTACCTCAAACTTCCTCAGAGAGACCTTCTTGTCATATAGATGCTTGAATTGCAACTATATATTTACATTTTTTTGTTCTGCCTCTCTTCTTGTCTCATCCAGTTTGTTTACGATAGTTATCCTATGTTGCATTTCTCATAGATGTCCTCATCATATTCTTCAACAAAATTTTACATCTTCATGGGGATATTTTTTGGTAACCTTGCCTCAATGCCATATACCAAATAAAATGGATATTGTCTAGTAGCCTTTTTTATTATAACCCTATCTGTTGAAAGAGCTAGTTTCATCTTAGAGTCCCAAGATTTCTTATCGTTTTCTATTATCCTCTTAATGATTTTCATCAAGATTTTTTTTCTTGATTCAACTTTCCCATTCCCTTTTGGATGATAAGGGGACAACTATGATATTTTTATCCCATATTTCTCACAAAAACCTATAAAATCATCAAACCTAAAGCACATAGCATTATCTGATATTATGTGCTCTAGTACTCTGAATCTGATCAAGATATTGTTGAACAAGAAATCAAATACTACCTTACTTGTGGCTTTCTTTGTGGGGATTTATTCAAACCACTTTGTGACATAATCACTAGCCACTAGTATCCAAGACTTTCATCCATTGGAAATTTCTATGATCTCTCCAATGAAGTCTATCCGCCGTGGTTGGAAGGGTTCTTGGACTGTAATTGGTCTAAGAGGAAAATTCCTTGAGAATTTTAATTTACCTAAAAATGTCTTGCATGCATCACATTCCTTGACCATTTTTTGTGCATCTTTGAAGATGGTAGGCTATCAGAATCCTACTCTTAGGATCTTGTGTACAAAATTCTTGGTCATATAATTTCCACCACAACCACCACTGTGCATATCTATAAAGAGTTCTAAAGCCTTTTTGTCATCAACACACTTCAAAAAAAATCCATCAACACTCCTCCACAATAATTCATTATCTAAAATAACATACCTGATATATTGGAGCTTCAATGTTCTCTTCTCATTATTAGTCAGTCCTTAAGGACATGACATGTTCAACATATAGTAGACTATGTATATACAATATTGATGTTTTCATGTCACATGTTGGAGAAACATCAACACAATCAACATAATTTACCTGATTTTCTTCCAAGTTTGATTCAATCATCAACTTGGCCAGCCCTTGACCTCCAGCCAATGGTAATTTGCACATCAATGTTAAACTCTTGAATCATGTTGATCCATCTAGATCTTCTCCCTATGACTTTTTTTAGGTGAAGATGGCCTTTACTACAACATTGGGAACATATGTAATGACTGTGGCACCAACCAAGTATCTTCTAAAGTTTTCAGCTTCCTTTATTAAGGCATATGCCTGTTTCTCAATCATGCCATATTTTAGTTCAAAAAACTACAATTATTTATAGAAGAAAGCAATGGATTGTTCAAAACCTTAATTATTTTTCTATAGATGCACTGCAAAAATGGTATGGAATGAGATGAAAGAAAACAACTAGAAAGGTTTTGAGAAGTCAAGAGACTTCAAAAAAGGAGCCTCCTTTATAGCTTTTTTTTTTTTTGAAATCCATGCTTTTCTCCTCGCTCCAAGTTATTGTTTCTCTTTTCTTCAATATTTGGGAGATTGACCTTGCTATTTCTATAAATTCTGTAACAAATCTCCTCAAAAAAATGATCTTTCCAAAGGAGTGAATTCCTTTCACATTATTGGGATAAGGAATTTATTCAATACCAGCCACTCTCTTTGGTTCAATTCTTACTCCTTTAGATATTGTGTTCCCCAATAATTTACCTTCTTTGACTCTAAAGGGAGAATTTTTGGGATTGATACTTATCCCATCTTCCAAGTCTCTAAAAAAAAAAATTCTCTAGATGCATGTAGTGATCCTCCTTCTTTGAATATGCATTCAAATCATCTTGATACACCACCATGAAGATTTATATGAAATATTAGAAGGCCACATCCATATCCCTCTAAAAATTTGCACCAAAAATATTTAACACAAATGGTATTCTATAATAAATGTAGGTGCCCCAATGAGTGGTAGATAGAGTCTTATACTACTCTGACTCCTTAACATTAACCTAGTTCTATCCAGAGAAACCATCCACCTTTTGTAACATGGCTTTCATATTAGGTAATGTACAATTGTCTTTTAGAAGATGACACATTTAAATTTCTAGAATCAACATAGAGTCTTATGTCACCATTCTTCTTTCTCACTGGCACCAAATTTGAGACCCAAGTTGAGTTTCTAATGATCTTGTTAATTCCCCCATACCTCAAATTTATCATATATTCTTCATTTTTTGGTGCCAGAGTTGGATTGACAAGACTTTGTTTTTTTCCTAAAAGGCTTAGCATCTAGTTTGAGTGGAATCTCATGTTGGAAAATTTCCTCTCTATAGGCCTTCAGGTTATCGTATGACCAGGAAAACACATGCTTGTATTTTCTCAACAAAGGAATTAGCATTTCTTCTATTTTGGGCTTCATATTTTTTCCCACATAAACCTTCTTCGAAGAATTCTACATCCCTAGATTAGCCTCTTCTAGGTCATCCTAATGTGTGGAATTGTGCTTGATAGTTGGTTTTTTTGGGCCATCAAAAACCTTTGCTAGAGAAACTAAACCCTTATGGTTTTGAATTGTATAACCTCATTTCCAAACACTATCTCTTTTCAATCAATGGTTTCAAAAAATACCCCAAAATCAATTTCCTGGCTCTCATAGTGATTGAAATGTTGTAAGAACTTCAATATGTCATTGTCATCATTGAAAATATGCCAATTTTGAATGTTATCGAGAATTGCTAGCCTTGTTTGTACCCCAACTTCTAAGATGTCAATAAAAGTTTTTTCATTAGGCCTTAGTTCTATATTAGCCAAAAAATCTACCACAACACTCTTGATCCTTTCCAACTTTTTGATACTAAAAGAATCAAATTATTCTATATATTTCGAGATAAAAATTTTATACTATTCCAGTCTTTTATTCTTTAACACAACTAATTAAAAATCACTAATGAATCAATTTCTTAATTCCATGCTTCTTAGATAATCTCAGTCGTAACAGTAGGGATTCATACTCAGTTACATTTTTTATAGGCACAAATAGTAGAGGAAATGATAACTTGGAGGTCCTATCATTAGGAGAGATAATAATTACTCCTGAACTTGATCCTTCATTGGAACAAGCACCATCAAAGTGTTGGAACACAATGATCTAGTGAGAAGGGGGGTGAATTAGTAGATATTAAAAATTTAGCTCTTAAAACCTTTTATGCAGACTACTTTCTTTAACCCTTAATGTACACATATTAATAATGTGATACAAAAATATGCATGCACACAAAAACAACACATAACACCATACATATGTGGAAAACCCGAGATGGGAAAAACCATGATGGAAAAGGTTGCTTGAGTCTACTTCTCAAATCCACTGTCACCAAAAAACCTTCTATTATAATGTTATAGGGCACCCACCCAAGGAAGCACTAACTCCTTGATTTAGGAGAGCCAACTCCAAGGAGACACCAATCTCGTACTCTGAGCACTAGATCAGTACAAATGACGTAACCACATTTACAAGATTACAAGCTCAAATATACATATAAATGGTTCTAGATAAACATGAGATGAATCAATACATATATTACACTATTGCACTTATTCAAACTTACACTTTATTTTTGTAGTTGCACTCTCAGTAACACATACTTCTACTCTACACTCTCTTCTCTAATGCGTTCTTAGTTGTGCATATCTTTGTTCAGAAATCTATGCACTCATAGTCTTCTTACACCACACACCCACTTGTAAACTCAACATAGACAGTACCTGATTGTCTTCCTTCTTTACCAACTTGCAATAATTACCTCGGGGTCCGCTACATCGTCCAAATCAGCCCCTCACATCCTATTAGTGTTTCCCTTGTAAAATTCATGAGCAAGCTACCTATTCATCAAGATACACACTATCATCAAGATCATCATAAAGACATATAATAAGGTTTATCATATATCACCATACCTATGTATTGAGCCACAGAACATTTAACCCAGATATAGAGAATTTCTCATCATTCTTTCTTATAAACCCTAAAATCCAATTATGCATTCAATGCATTCTTCTAATTGTCGATCTAATATTGATTCTTACCTATGTGATTACCTTTGCAATTTGTTCCATAATTTTGTGCATCAAATACCATTTACATTAGTTTTTGCATGTAGTTTGACCAATTAACTCTTTTGTTTGTGTCAATTTCTAGTCGAAACCCTCTTCACATTGAGTTAGCCATTTATGATTACTACATTCAAATCTAGGCCATCGATCTACTGACTTTGGGCCATGATCTTGTGCTTTCCATTCACTATCACAACTTTAAAACACAACCATATGATAAATGGTTGTTTAAATATTTTTCATTGGTCATATCCTTCATAACCATCATGTATCACCAAAACACTTAGAACCATCATATCCATTTTTGTGATGTAGCAGACTCCATCTAATATGTTGTAACACTCAAAGAAATCATATCCATTTATGTGATGTAGTCATCTCCATCGCATATCGTTGTAGCACTCAGAGCAATCACATCCATTTCCATGATGTAGTGATCTCCATCACATATCATTGTAACACTTTGAGCTTCTCCATTAATTACTGCGACATGAGGAGATATAGTGATAATCGTTAGATCACACAACTTTTGATCTTTGTCATTCATCGCTATCCCATTGGCTTTGGCAATGGGTCCACAACATTTCCAAGAGATGGAGAGCTTATGTCATGTTTTTTTTTATAACATCATGCTCCACTACCACTCAACACCCACTGTGCATCACTGAAAAATTTTGACTCTTAACAATGCATTAGCATGATTTTCCTTTGACGTTATTCTCCACTAACATCACTCATCGCTAAAATCTTGACTTCCTTTTATCTCATTTTCATGATGAACTAAGACCCTGTGATGCAATTAAATTTAGACACCTATACATGATGTCACTTTCCACTAACATCACTCATCACTCAAATCTCAAAATGCTTCACTTTGATGGCAAAACAAAAAGGGGCAACTGAGAGGGGGTGAATCAGTTGTCACATAATTAAAAATTATTCCAAATTTTTTTACTTTAAACATAGATCTGATGAAAAATAATGAAAGAAACAAATTAATGGCACATTAGACACACATGAACACCAAGATTTTATGTGGAAAATGTGTATTGGGAAAAATCACAGTGGATGTTAGTCCACAGTATTATACCCTATTAGAATAAAATATAGAATGCACTTGCATTCAAACACACTGCCTAGAGCTCACTAGTCAGAGGAAGGCTCACTGTCTTACATGAAATAATCAGATTAAAACCATCTAATGAATTTGAACTTAAGTAATAGCTTCTACACAAGCTTGATGATAGTTTCGGTTAGGCTCAAAAAAATCTTCTCACACTCTGCAAAAATTTCTTCACACTTTTCTCTAGTCTTTCACACTCTACTCTCTCTTGACTGATTTGATCTTTATTCACACATATACTTCACATATACTTAGAGCATTGCATCTCATTCATTCATTCAAAATAAGAGAAACAACCTTTCTTAAATATCTGATACATCGGTTTACATCAACAACTCTGTCAGACTAAAATAGAAAATGAATTACAACTATTAGCCTCAATACATGAATAAATTCATAAAGATATGCAACACGCGACCACCATCATGTCGGCCAATAAAATAAAATAAAATTCAAGCGTACAATGAAAAATCTTCCATCATGAACACGCCAGTTAATGCATACAAACCAAACTAATAGAGAATGATCTAGAAACATCTCTAATCATCACAAAAGAATATGCAATGATTCAGTTTGCCATACTTGCAATATCTACTACCAGAAACATCTACTACAATAACTGAATAAATGTAGGAACATAAAACTTCTTTACTTCCTCAATTCTTGATGCCTACCACTAAACCTTTCAGACAACATACTAGATAGGATCAATAACAAACCCTTTTATGTGTGCCTTCAGATCTTCAACATATAGAACTTACCAACACTCTAACCTTCTCAGCTCCATTGGTTGCCTATAATGAATTTATTACAGTTTTCTCAATCTCCTTGATATATACAACCTTAAGAATCATCAATGCTAATAGTTTTCACATCAATGACAACCACATATTAGCAATGCAACCACACCATCCAACAATCTCCCCCTTTGGCATTGATGGCAACACATGATGTAAAAAATGATACCATCAATACAACTAGATCTCCCATCTTCTCCCGTAGCTCTAATTGCAGTTATCCCCCTTTGTTCTACAAAGTTTTTTCACATTACATCTCGCCCCCTTTGACTAATCCCTCTAAATAGTAGCCACCACAACATCAATCTGGAATAAGATATGGTTATGAATTCATGGATTGATGCAAAGACCTACATCACTTAATTCTGATCAGGAGGGGAAATCATCCCTAACTTTCTTCTAAGGTACTCAAAAGTATCCTTAGGAAATGGCTTAGTAAATATATATGTAATTTTCTCCTTGGTAGGCACATACTCTAGCCTAACTTCTTTATTATTGACTTTATCTCTCAAGAAATGATACTTTATTGATGTATTCTTTGTCTTGGAGTGAAACACTAGATTTTTTGAAATGTTTATGGCACTTGAGTTATCATAAAATATAGCAATATGTTCTTCATACTTGGTTTTGATATCTCTCAACATCTTCTTCATCCACAATACTTGAGTACAATTGTTTGCAGAAGCAATGTATTCTACCTCAATAGTAGATAAGGAGACTGAATTCTACTTTTTTCTCATCCAAGATACCAACTTCTTCCCTAAGAAGAATGCACCACCACTAGTACTCTTCCTGTCACCTACATCACCTGTCCAATCTACAATAGTAAAAGCACTTAAGATAAGATCATCATCCTTAGGATAGCATATACCAAAGTCAATTGTCCCTTTTAGGTATATGAAGATTCTTTTCATAGCAATTACATAAAACTCTTTTTTATTAGCTTGATATCTAGCAACCATGCATACTGCATTAATTATATCTGGACTTGTCTAAGTCAAGTAGATTAATCCACCAATCATCTACTTGTATCTTGTTTGATTTGCTTTAGGATATTCATAATTATGTGTGAGTTTACATCTGGTCACCGTAGGTGTACCATCTAGCTTTGAATCTTCCATCGCAAACTTTTTCAGTAGCTCTCTTACATATTTACACTAAGATATAAAGATTCCATCCTCTAACTTAGTAATATGTAGTCCTAAGAAGAATTTTAGCTCTCCAATCATTGACATTTAAAATTCACTTTTTATTGCATCAGTAAACTTCATACTTAAGTCATCATCACGTTTAAAGATAATATCATCAACAAATACTTTAATGATTAATTCTTTATTCTCATCCAACTTAAAATACATATTGCTATTAGTAGTACCCTTACTGAATCCAAGTTTCAATAAATACTTATCCAATCTAGCATACCAAGCTCTAGAAGCTTGCTTAAGTCCATATAGGTATTTCTTCAATCGACATACCATGTTTGCTTTGCCAATCAGTTGGAATCCATTTGATTGTTCAACATAGATTTCTTCTTCGAATTCACCATTTAGGAATGCTAACATTACATCCATCTGATAGACTTTGTAATTCTTGAAAGTAGCATAAGCAAGAAATAATCTTACAGCTTCTATTCTAGCAACAAGGGTAAAATTTTCTTCAAATTCAATACCTTCCATGTATGAGTATCCTTTGCAAACAAGTCTTGCTTTGTTTCTGATCACTTCACCTTGTTCATTCAGTTTAATTTTGAAACACCCACTTCGATCCAATCACATTTTTTTCTTAGGTCTAGGAACAAGATCACATGTATCATTCTTCTCTATCTACAGTAGTTATTCTTTCATAGCTTCCATCCAATATTCATCTTTGCATGCTTCATTGATATTGCTAGGCTTAGTTTTTGGAAATTAGATAATATTGCTCTAGAATTATTCTTCTAGTTTGTACACCTTTGCTCGTGTCTCCTATGCTTTGACTGTTAGAATGATTTTGCTTCACATACTTTGGAGTTTTTGTATCTTTAACCTCTAATTCTTGTGCTCTTTCTTTTGCACTCCTTTTGGTTTCTGCTTCTTTATTTTCTTTGTTCACTGAAACAATCTGAAGTTTATTTTTTGTTTTCTAATTGTTAGTACTATCATAATAATCATCTGAATCATATCCACTACATCTAGATGGTTTATCAATATTTTTATCAACTTTAAAATTAGCACTTTCTACCATTTTATTCAACTTCTTATTAAAACATAGGTAGGCTTTTCTCATAGTAGAGTAACCTAGAAATATACCTTCATCACTTCTAGCCTCAAATTTTCTTATATCATCATCTCTCTTGATGTAGAATTTACTTCCAAAAAAATTGAAATACTTGACTGTAGCCTTAAAACCAAACTATAGCTCAAAAGGGGTCTTACCAGAATTATTGTTGACATTTACCCATTTGATGGTGTAAACAACAATGCTTATAGCTTCTCTCCAGTAGAAATGAGGAACATTAGCTTCTAGCATCATGCTTCTAGCAGTGTATAGAACTGTTAAGTTCTTCATTTCAACAACTCCATTCTATTGAGGGGTCCGGGGAGCAAAAAGTTGTATTTGGATTCCATACTCTTCATAGAAAGAATTGAATTACCAGAAGTGAATCCACCACTTCTATCTAGCCTTAAGCATTTGATCTTTTGACCTTGAAGAATTTTAGTCCTTGAGGAGCCATAGAGATCAGTAAGTATCAATTCCAGCAATTCACTAGAGTTAAATTGTTTTCTCTGGAAGGAGTTTCTAGTCTACTTTCCCATTTGAAATTCCTTGCACATAGTGTTAGTAGGCTTCACTATCTTAGATAGTTCTTTGACTACTTGAGAAGAGCTTATCTTGACAATGTTATCAAAGTTTACATGACACAACTTCCTATTCCATAGCTAGCTTACATCAATTTGAGCAATCAAATAGCTTTCACTACCAGCACTTAAGTGAAATATATTACCTCTTGTCTTTTTTCCTGAAGCAATCACATTTCCAAAGGTTCCCCTTATGCTACATTTACCATCCTTGAATTGAAGATTGTAACCTTTGTCTACCATCTGTCCAACACTTAACATGTTATGCTTTAGGCTTTCTACATAAATAACATCATCAGTAATGTGCTTACCACCAAAGGAAATAGTGCCTCTACCATGAATCACACCAGAAGTGTTGTCTCCAAATCTTACAACACCACCATCATAGTCTTCTAAACTTACAAACTTTCTTTTATCACCAGTCATATGATGTGAGAATCCACTATCAATTACCCACTCATCTTTCTCTTCAATTTTTGCTGCAAGAGCTTTGTCAACATTCACATCACTAGTAAATTCAATAGACACATGACCATTTTCTTTGATAGCAATAAATACCCATTCATCTTCATTTATAGTTTCTTTATCAGATTCTTCATTAGTAACACCTTCTTCAGAAAAGTAGCATTTCTTTTGGAATCTAGACTTATCAAGCTTGTACTTAGGAGTTCTTTATAGACATCTTGATGTAAAATGACCTATTTTACTGCAAAAAAAACATTTAATAGGTAGCTTGCCTTTGTACTTACCATGACCTTTGGCTTCTCTCTTCACAATCAATGCTTCTAGTTCTTCCAGCTCTCTTTCTTCATCTTCAATTTGCTTCATTTCATCTTCATACTCGAATGAATTCTTGGAACTCTCTCCCAAATCACATCTCTGCTTGTTTTCCTAGATACAATAGCTTTGAATGCAAATTTTTTCTTGGCTATAGACTCACAAAATTCACTCAACTCAAAGGTTGCAAGTTTCCCAATCAACATATCTCTTGTTATATTCATTACTATCCTAATTTAATCAATAGCATGAGCTTTTTATTTGTAGGAAGGAGGCACAGATCTGAGTATCTTAACTATAATTTCTTCTTCATCCAAGACTCCACCGACACAACTAATACTCATCACCAATTCATTCAATATTTATGAGAAGGTATGGATGTTCTCATCTTCACTCATCTTCATAGTTTCCCATTTTAATTTTAAAATTTGTAGCTTAGCACTCTTCACTATTAGATCTCCTTCATACAACATCTCCAACTTGTTCCAGATCTCATGTGTAATCTTTAGACCTATCACATTTGAAATTTCAGCATCTGTTGAAGCACTCAACAAATCTTCAATAGCCTTGGTATTTGTCTCAGCTTCTTTGATTTCCTCATCAGTAGTTGGACCATTCTGAGGAATAGTGTATGCATTCTTTGTGATCTTCCAGTAAGCTTCTCCAGTGCACTTCAAGTGGCATTCTGTTCTGACTCTCTGCAAAGAGCAGTTAGCTCCATCAAATCTAGGATTGTTGTTCTTGTAAGATACCATTTTGGATCACCTAAAGTTATTAAACTTTCTCTTCAGAGGAAATAGATCTGATACCAATTGTTGGCAAAACAAGAAGAGACAACTAAGATGGGGGGATGAATGAGTTGTCACAGAATTAAAAATTATTCCAACTTTAAACCTTTAAACATAGATTTGATGAACAATAATGAAAGCAAAAAATTAACAGCACATCAGACACACATGAAAACCAAGATTTTATACGTGGAAACCCTGCTGGCGAAAAACCACGGTGGATGTTAGTCCATAATATTATACCCTATTAGAAGTATAATGAAGAAAAAAATATGGAATGCACTTGCATTCAGGCACACTCCCTAGAGCTCACTGCTTAGAGGAAGGCTCATTTCCTAACATGAAATAATCAGATTAAAACCATCTGATAAATTTGAACTCAAGTAATAGTTCTATAAAATCTTGATGACAGTTCTGATTAGGCTTAGGAAAATCTTCTCACACTCTGCACAAACTTCTTCACACTCTGCTCTGCTCTTTTGCACTCTGCTCAATCTCTTTCACACTCTACTCTCTCTAGAATGATTTGATCTTTATTCACACATATACTCAGAGAATTACATCTCATTCATTCATTCAAAATAAGAGAAACAATATTTCTTATATATTCGCTACACAGATTTACATCAACAACTTTGTCAGCCTTAAATAGAAAATGAATTACAACTATTAGCCTCAATACATGAATAAATCTTACTATGCACCAACACAAGTCGGTCACAACATAGTGAGGACCCAAAACAATAAAATATTAATTCATAAAGATCTGCAACATGAAAACTTCAAACGTACAATGAAAAATCTTCAATCATGAACATACTAGACAATACACATAAACCAAAATGATAGAGAACAATCCAAAAACATCTCTGAACATCACAGAAGCATATGCAATGATTCAATTGACCATACTTGCAATCTCTACTACAAGAAACATCTGCTACAATAACTGAATAATGGTAGGAACACAAGACTTCATAACTTCCTCAATTCTTGATGCATACCACTGAACCTTTTAGACAACATACTAGATAGGATCAACAAAAAACCCTTTGATGCATGCCTTCAGATCTTCTATGTATAGAACTTACCAACACTTTGACCTTCTCAGCTCCACTGGCTGCCTGTAATGAATTTATTACAATTTTCTCAATCTCCTTGACATATACAACCTTAAGCATCATCAATGCTAATAGTATTGACATCAATGACAACCACATATCAGCAATGTAACCATAATATCCAACATGCTTCAGAATAGCGATATGATGCCACGTGTCACTCATCCCACCATGGTACTATTCTCCATCACATATCACTTAAATACAAATTAGTTCTCAAATTCTTTCGGCGATGTGCGGTATCCAACAATAACCATTGTATCTTCAAACTTTCAATCACCACTATTCCTCATTGACCATTGAATGTATTCATCATGTATCACTAAACTTAAATAAAACTTCAAGATGTTTTTCATGATGAGTGAGTTAAAGTGATAGTTGTTCACCATATATCACTAAACTTATAGCAAACTCTAACTAGCATTTTATGATGTGTAGTATCAAGAGGTGAAAAAGAATGAATGACTAGGTGAAGAGGCTGGTAACTGAATGAACTTAAAGGATTAAGTAGTAACTTAAGCAATCTACAACCGCCTTAACTAGTCAATGGGGAATTAGAAGACCTTTTTGTACCCATCACTGCAACCCTAGGGTTTGAGAAATAAACTCTAATTTTGATTGAGAGGAAACATAGATTATTTCTAAGAGTGTTATACATCCTCTAGACCTACACATCACATTTATAAGAAGCTCTCAAAAACCCATATCAGATCTTCTCTTTGATTTTTCTTCAGATGCCTGGACTAATAATCTACAATTTCATGACAACAATGCACCACATTGAGCAACATTTTTCAATTTGTAGATCTTCCCTAAGCTAGATCCTCAACATGTCATGTTCCTTTTTGGAATCAATGACATAACTCCCTTTTCTAGTATCACTTCCATCTCACTCTTGATCCCCTTTTGGCATCAATGACAATAATTGGCCAAAAATATCCCCCTTTTTAATTTATGAAAAAACTAAATGCTCATACTAATAAGTTGAAATGGTTTGATACCAATTGAAAGCAATTGAGATCTATAACTATTTGATTCATGTACCAATTGGACACATAAAGTAATTCTCCTCCTTTGCTATACATCTCCACCATGCTCATCCTACTCAAATGAGCATTACTTTCCCTTTGACAATTAATTCAAAGAGAAAGTGGGAATCAACCATCAATTCATTAGAAATTTGTAAAATCATTGGTACCTGACTTGATCACATAGTCCTTGTTGAGGGATAAGAAATATTAAGTGAAACTCCCTCTGGATCTACACACTATTACTAACATTTATTGATATGATGTGGGAGAAACCACTCCCAACTACTACCTCAAGTATTCAAACTGCTCTTTGGGAAGATGCTTAGTAAATATATCAGCTACTTGTTCATTTGTAGGAATATACTCCATGCTAACTTCTCCATCTATAACCTTTTCTCTATTGAAGTTATACTTGATTGATATGTGTTTAGTTCTGGAGTACATCAATGGATTCTTTGATATATTGATGGCACTTGAATCGTTACAAAGAATAGAGATAGGCTCATTATACTCTACCTTGATGTCCTTTAATGTTTGCTTCATCCATAGGACATGAGTACAACATGTTTCTACTGCCACATACTCTACTTCAATAGTGGATATAGTGATTGATTCTTGCTTCTTGATCAACCATGAAACTAATTTGTATCCCAAGAAAGAATGCTCCTCCACTGGTGATTTTCCTATCATCCACACTTCCTACCCAATTAGTATCTGTATATGCAATTAGAGAGAAATATTCTCTTGGAATGCTATAGTCCATAGTCAATAGTACCCTTGATGTATCTAAAAATTCTTTTTATAGCATTGGCATTTGACTCTTTAGGTGGTTACTAAAATCTTTCTACTAAACATATTGCTTGCATAATATCAGGTCATGATGCAGTTAAATACAACAAGGTCCCAATCATTGACCTATACACTGTTTAATTTACCCCAAGTGATTCATATGTTTTGCTTAACTTACAACCACTTATCATGGGGGTACTAACTATTATGTTGTCTTCCATGCCAAATTTCTTGGGAATTTCCTTAGCATACTTGGTTTGAGATATGAATATCCCATTATCAGATTGTACAATTTGAAAACCAAGGGAAAATGACAATTCTCCTAATATTCACATCTCAAATTCATCTTGCATGTGTGTAGAAAATATTTTACATAGTTTATTTTTGCTACCATAGAAAATGATTTCATCCACATAAACAACAACTATAATCATGTGCTCACCTTCAGATTTAAAATATAGGTTATTGTCTGCACATCCCTTGTTGAATCCTTGTTGTTGCAAGTACTAGTCTAATCTTGAATACCATGCTCTTGGTGCTTGTTTTAGACCATATAAGGCCTTTATCAACCTACAAACATAATTATCATCTTCTATCAGCTGAAAACCTTTTGTTTGTTCAATGCAAACTTCCTCTTCTAGGTTTCCATTTAAGAATGAAAACTTGACATCCATTTGATATACTTTGTATCCTATATGCACTGAAAAATACAAGAAACATTTTGATTGCTTCTAGCCTTAATACAGGTGCAAATGTATCTTCAAAATAAATTCCTTCAACTTGTGCATACCATTTTCAAACTAATTTTGCTTCTTTTCTTACCACTCCTCCATCTTCATTCAACTTGGTTCTAAACACCCATGTAGTGACAATTACATTTTTGCTTAGAGGCCTAGGAACCAATTCCAATTTTTTGTTCTTTTCAATCTAGTTTAACTCCTCTTAAATGGAGTTTATCTAGCTTTCATCTTGTTTGGCTTCAAATAAATTATTTGGTTCAATTTTAGACATGAGAGAAAAATTTACTTGTTCCTTGTTCTTTGCAAATCTCCTTCTAGTCTAAACTCCATTTTTATCCCCAGTTATCTCATTTGCTAGATGGTCCTTTTGAACATACATTTTAGGGGCATTCTCAAATTCTATTTCCCTAGGTTCTTCATCATTATTTTCTACTTTATCTTCAAAGTCTAAGGCATCATCAAAATTGTTTTGATCAAACTTTATATGTGTTATTCTTTCATCAAGCATCACATTAACACTTTCCATAATGTTTTCTAGCCTTTTGTTAGAGAATTTATAGGCTTTACTTTGAGTGCAATATCCTAAAAATATTCCTTCATCATTCCTTAAATCAAAATTTCCTAGGTTTTCATCTTCTCTTTGGATGTAGCACTTACTTCCAAATACTTTGAAGTATTTCATAGTTGCGGGTTCACCATACCACAATTCATAGGGAGTACTATCATTATCTACTCATATTTGAACTCTATTTAGAATGTATACTATAGTATGTATCATTTCTCTCTCAAACATATCAATTAATTTGGCTTCTTTTAACATCATTCTAGCCATGTCCTACACAACCCTATTCTTCCTCTCTACCACTTCATTTTGCTATGGAGTTCTTGGTGCCAAATATTGTCTCTTAATTCCATGTTCCTCATAGTAATCAACAAATTCACTAGATATGAATTATCCTCCTCTATCTAACCTTAAACATTTTAACTTCCTTCCTATCTCATTCTCAACCATCTTTTCGAATATTTTGAATCTCTCAAGTGCTTGTTATTTGTCCCTCATAAATTTAACCCATGTCATCCTTGTATAATCATCTATTAGAAGCATAAAGTATCTTTCTCCTTTCATTCCTCTTGTTCTTCTGGGTTCACAAAGATCTATATGAGCTAGTTGGAAAGGCTTTCTGGTTGAGTGTTCTTTGGTTGGAAGGCTAGTTTTTGTTTTCTTTTTGATCTGGTACTCTTTGCATATGATTTTTGTAGGCTTAGATACTTTAGGAATCTCTCTAACTAATCCTCTTGAACTCACTTTCACCAAGTTGTCAAAGTTAATGTCGCCTTGTCTTCTATGCCAAAGCCAACTCTCATCAACAAGTCCCATCAGATATGGTTGACCTTTTACTTTAGCAAGATTGTAGAGATTATAGTTAGTTCTCAACCCATGTGCAAATATCTTTCCATTCTTTATGATTTTGTAGCATTCTAAATCAAATTTGACCTTATAACCATTGTCACACATTTGGCTTACACTTAACATATTGTGTTTTAGACCTTCAACATAGAGCACATATTTAGTTTTTTTCTTCCCATCGATGCTCAAAATTCCTTCACCATGAATCTTGACAACATTATTATCACCTAAGCTCATTGATCCTCCTTTCCTCATTTTAAGTTCAATAAATTTTATTTTATTTTCTATTATATTCTTGGAACAACCACTATAAATTATTCAAAAATATTGTTCCTTCACACGTAATGATGTTTCGAAAATAAAGGATTGAGTATAATCCTACTCTTTCTCCCTCCATACCTTCTTAGCTTTATTTTCACAATTTTGCTCCTTTTTCTCAAAGACCTTAGTTTTATTTTCAACTTTGGGAGGCATTTTTTTCTTCTTCTAAAAATGATAATTAAGTCTTAAAAATTCTTCTCTACAGTTTCTAGCTATATGATCAAAATTATAGCAATTGAAACAAACTATATTCATATCAACTAAAGGAGCAAACAAGTTTTTTCTTTGAAAATTTATAGTCCTGTTAGGGATAATTCTACACTCTCTAGCCCTATGACCATACTAGTTACATGAATAGAAATATCCATAGAAATATGAAGAATACATGGTTATAGAATTTTGTACAAGATGAGGTGGTCTTTTGTGCATTAGCATTCTTGTTTCTATAAACATAGTGAATCCATCAATATTAGTCCTTTTGAATTTTTTCTTATTCTTTTGGTGATCAAGATTTGGTTGGCTATCCTTCTTATCTATAATAGGCTTCTTTTCTTCATTTGTTATCTTTTCCTCTACAAATTTCTCATTGCAGTATTTTCCTGTGTAGTTGCTCTACTGGATAGATTTAGAATTTTGTTCTGCTCTAAATATTTCATACAACTTTTTAAAAGCATCAACAAAGGATCTTTGTCTTTTCTCTAAACCCAAGCCTATTTTTTCTTTAGTTTTTGGCCTCTGGATGCTTAGTAACTCATCTAGAATGCTTGATCCACTTTTCAATTTGAGTCCTTTCTCTATCTACACTTTTTTATTTTCTAGATCTTTTCTAAGAGAAACAATATTTTCCTCAAGCTTCATGCATCTTTCTGCTTTAGATTGGAGCTTAGACTTAATCACATCCTCTAATCTATTGGTTTCTTCTACCTTCACCTTCAAATCTACCATATTTTGGGTAGATTCTTCAAGTTCCTTAGTTTATCTTACTCCTTTTTAGAAATTTTCTTCTACTTCTTGTTCTCTCTCTTTAACTCCTCAATCTCATCTTTGAGATGATCAATCTCATCAAGAGAATAGATGAGTTCTCCTTCAAGATCAACTACACCTTCTTCTCCCTCTTCAAGAATATTTTCAACCTTTTCATTCTTTTGCTCCTCAAACTATTTTTCCATAAAGATAAATTCATGGTTTACAACAACAAAATCACATATTTGTTCATAATCTAAGTTGTTGCAATCTCCTGATTCATCACTACCTTCTTAGATGTATAGAGTTTTCTTTTTCTTCTAAAAAAATCTTTTTTTAGGGTGGTAGGGTTTCTTCATTTGTCATCTACCTCTTGTCCAAAGTTTATTTTCTTATTGTAGGGATATTTATCAGAAAAATGACCTACTTTACCACATTAAAAACATTTGAAGGGAAACTTACCTTTTTATTTTCTAGATCCTCTTAGTCTTCTGATCAATTTTTCCTCCTCTTCATCAGTCACATCATCCTCAAATGGAATTAGTTCTACCTTATTTTTCTTGGGAGAAATATTGTTCTCCTTTTTAATATTCTTGAAAGAAGCTTATTTCTTGAAAGGTTCTTCATCTCTCATCCTCATCTTATAGGCTATGAATATACCATGTACCTCATTTAGAGTCATCTTGTCAATTTATCTCCCTTATTATATAGCTAATATTGTAGAGTCATACTTATATTCCATTGATCTGAGAACTTTCAATACAACCACATCCTCTTTCATCTCTTCTTCATGTCCCATGATAGAGTTCACAATATCATTAAATCTCATTAGATAGTCTGTAATATTTTCTTCCTCTTTCATTCTTAGACCTTTAAATCTAGCTTTCATTATTTATAGCTTTGGCAATTTTACCTTGTCATCTCCTTCATAAATATTCTTCAATGTATCCAAGACATCTTGTGCATTCTTACAATACATAACTTTTCTATGCACAGGCCTAGATAGACTTTTCATAATAGCATAAAATTCCTTTTCATTGTTCTCATAATCCTTTTTGGTTGTAGCATAAGTAGGAGTTGTAGATGGTGGTGTGTATCCATTTACAACTCACATCCACACTTCAAAACCTAAGGATCCCAAGTATCTTTCCATTAATGAGCTCCAATAGCCATAATTTGTTCCATCAAACTTAGGTGGCTTGGTTGAGGTGGTGTTTTCTTGATTTGCCATTTGTTTTCACAAATTCAAGGACCTACCCTACTTGGTTAATCTTCTCCTAGGGAACCTAGGGATTGGATACCAATTTTTGGAACATAATGATCTACTGAGAGGGGAATGAATTAGTAGATATTAAAAATTTAGCTATTAAAACCTTTTGTGCAGACTACTTTATTTAACCCTTAATGTGCATATATTAATCATGTGATAAAACAATATGCATGCACACAAAAACATCACATAACACCATATGTACATGGAAAACCCAAGATGGGAAAAACCATGATGAAGAAGGTTGCTTGAATCTGTATTGCTCAAATCTAGTGTCACAAACAAAACTTATATTATAATACTTTAGAGCACCCACCCAAGGAAGCACTAACTCCAAGGAGACACCAATCCCCTACTCTGAGAACCAACTCAATACAAATGAGGCAACAACCTCTACAACATTACAATATTAAATATGCATATACATGGTTCTACATAAACTTGGGATGAATCAATACATACAGTGCACTATTGCACTTATTGAAACTTACACATTATTTTGCTTTGTACTCTCTTCTACTCTGCACTCTCTTCTCTAATGCATTCTTTGTTGTACATCTCTCTATTAAACATTTTTTTCACTTGTAGACTTCCTACACCACACACACACTTGTAAACTCAACAACATAGATAATACATAATTTTCTTCCTTCTTTACCAACTTGCAATCATTACCTTAGGACCCATAACATCTTCTAGATCAACCCTCACATGCTATTAGGGTTTCACTTGCTCACAAACTTCACCAAAAAGCTACCTATTCATCGAGCTACATGTCATCATCAAGCTCATCATAAATACATTTTATAAGGTTTATCAGATATCACCATACCTATGTATTGAGCCACACACCATTTAATTTAGATAAAGAGAATTTCCCTTCATTCTCTTTGTCAAACCCTAAAATCTGATTATAGATTCAATTAATTTTTCTAATTATCGATCTCATCTTGATTCATATCTCTACAATCACCTCTACAATTTGTGCCACTATTTTATGCATAAAATCTCATTTAAATTGGTCATTGGGTATAGTTGGTCCAATTAATTATTTTTTCTGTGTTAATTTCCAGTCAAAACCCTCTCCACACTGAGTTAGCCATTTGTGATTAATGCATTCAAATCTAGGCCATCAATCTACTAATTTCACACCACAATACTGCACTTTCTATTCACTATCACAACTTTAAAACATAACCATCTAATAAACATTTGTTTAAATATCCATCATTGATCATATCCTTCATAACCATCGGTATCATCAAAACACTTAGAACCATCACATCCATTTCCACAATGTAGTGGACTCCACGGCATATCACTATAACTCTTAGAGAAATCACATCTATTTTCTTGATCTAGCGATCTCCATTAGATATCACTATAATACTCAGAGAAATCACATCCATTTCCATGATGTAGTGATCTCTATTGCATATCACTAAAACACTTTGAGATTCTCCATTCATTACCATGATGGGAGGAGATATAGTGATTACCATTAGATCACACACCTTTTGATCTTTGATTTTCATTGCTATCCTATTTTCTCTAACAACGGGTCCACAACATCTCCAAGAGATGGCGAGCTTCTACCATGTGTATTTTGCTAACATCATGCTCCACTATTTCTCAACACCCATCATGCATCATTAAAAACTTTGAATCTTAACAATGCATTAGTCTGATCTACTTATGACATCGTTCTCCACTAGCATTGATCATTGCTGAAATCTTGAATTCCTTTGATCTCATTATTGTGATGAACTAAGACCCTATGATGTAATAAAATTTAGACACCTGTACATGTTGATGTCACTTTCCACTAACATCACTCATAGCTTAAATCTCCAAATGGTTCACTTCACAACAACAATGTGAAGCAATCAAGAAATATGATGCCATGCATCATTGGTTCCTCCAAGGTACTGTTCTCCATCGTGTATCGCTGAAATACGGATAGTTGTCAAACACTTTTGGCAATGTGTGATATCCAAAGATAACCGTTGGATCTTCAACTTTCGATCACCACTATTCCCCACTGACCATTGAATGTCTTCGTCATGTGTCAGTGAAATTAAAGAAAACTTCAACTTTATTTCCATGATGGGCGAGATCAAGTGATAGTAATTCATTTTGTATCATTTAACTTATCACAAACTCCAACTAGCTTTCTACGATGTGTGATATCAAGTGGTGACAAAGACCAAATGACAAGGTGAAGGGGTTGATCACTAAATGATCTTAAAGGCTTAAGTAGTAACTTAAGCAACCTACAACTGCCTTAAAAATTCAATGATAAATTAGAATACATTTATATGCCCATGACTGCAACCCTAGAGATTAACCAATAAACCCTAATTCTAACCGAAAGGAAACATAGTTCATTTTTTAGACTTTTATTTATCCTCTAGACCTACACATCGCATTTCTAAGAATCTCTTAGAAAACCCATATCAAATCTGATCTTTGATTTCTCTTCAGATGCCTGGAAGAATACTCTACAATTTCATGACAACAATGCACCACATTGAGCAACATTTCAATTTGCACATCTTCCCTAAGCTAGATCCTCAACATGTCATGTTCCTTTTTGGCATCAATGGCATAACTCCCTTTGCTAGGATCACTACCATATCACTCCTAATCCCCTTTTGACATCAATGACAATAATATGCCAACACAAATTACATTATCCATAACCCATTATTATTAACTTGTTTCAAAAAAAAAATTCCAAAGGTGCAAGTATCTTGTCCTTTTCTTCATGTAAGTCTTTTACTATAAAGTTTTCCGTGCTAGTGTCAAAAAAGTGTATTCTCTCTCTAGGGATCATTTGTTCAATAATATGTGGGGCTCTTGGATCCCTCACAAGATTTATATCTTTTCCATCAATGAGAAAGGTGGAAAAAAACATATCACATTGCATACTCCCCACCATTGAAGCTCTCTCTTTTTCAGACAAAATCATTCCATATATGGCGGAATGTCCACCAATATAATGCTTGTCAAAAAATCCTTCTTAGGAAATGCATCAAGTTATAAGCTTGCATCGTTTATGACTCCAGTTACAAGAACCTCCCTAGAATCCATGTCATAACATCTCCCATATGCTCTATTTACTTGTAATCCCATCCTTTTCATGATATTCACTAATATGATATTGGATGAAGCTCCAAAGTTAGTCATGCAGTTATTCACCAACTTCCCATCAATAATTAGAGTTACATAGAATGTATCCACCTAGCTATGACAAGACATAATGGTGGTATCTAGGTAAATCTTAGGGATATCATTGTGTACCCCTTCTATATCATCATATTTTTATTCATTTATACTCACCTTATACTGAGTAGACACCCTTTTTTCATCACAAGTTGTAGTTGCACCATTGATAAGGGCAATTATCTTTCATTTATGCTCATCAATCATCAACATTCAAGTAGATGGATTGTAACTTTGACTTGTGAAAGAAACTGAAAAATGTCCACAAAAGTGAACTTAGGAAAGCCATAGGATACCATACCTTGTTCATCAGTCTTCCCTTCTGTTGTTCACACTTCTCTTCAACATTTTTCTCATCATTTTTATTTTCTAGTTTAGCTTTTTTCTTTTGAATCTTTTCTTTCACAGTTGGAGAAAAAAATTTATCATCAATTTTAGTTGCCTCATTTTTCTTGGCCTAGATCTTAGCACCCTTATTTTCTTTAACCTTAACATAATCCACTTTAACCTTTACCTTTGACCCCTTTTTTTTCGCATTATATTCTTTGATGAAAAAATTTCCAACCTTACCTTGATCACCATTCACAATTCTATTTATCAAATCATAGGTACTCTTGGCTTGTGGAAAAATTGCAACTATGAATATTTCTACTTCTTCATTTGATGGCATCCTTAGAAAAAAACTTGGTTCTTCAGTTTCCAAATTACAAAAATTGTGATACTTTTCATTATCTTCACCAAAAAAATGTAATGCTAGGTATATAGTTTTTGTCTATAACTATCAACATCTACCTGATGTGACGCTTCATCAAAAGAGAATTCACCATCAAGAAAATTTGATCTACTCATTAGCATGTGTATTTCCCCATCATTTTCATGGGATGAATCATAGTTATTAGGTGATTTCTTCTCTTCTTCGAAGGATATTTCTACTACACATTAGGGGGAATAATGTGGCAATTGGCAAGAAATTTATCATGGGGCTTCATCAAAAAAATTATAGAATTCTTTTTGTAATAGGTTAGGAGTAACCTGGACTTGTCATTTCCCAATACCTTCTCTTATTTGACTAGTTTGTAGTTCAAATCCTTTATGTACAGTTCTCATTATTTAATCTAATTTATCCTCACTAGAATATCCCTTATCTATAGATCCCTTTTCTTGTTTTGGATTCTTTAAAATCTTCACGTATTCTCTCTTTCCCACTTTACGAACAACTATTTTGTTTCTTTCAATATGTAAAGAAACTTTGCAAGCATCTCTTAATGTTTGAGGATTTTTATCTTTGAGAAGATATCCCTTTTTGAGTCAAAAGAATTGATGTATGTGAGCAAACACACATCTTCATTTAGCCTTAAGTAACCAAGGATTCTATGCATGTCCTTTTGGAATCTTTTATTGAAATCAAACACCATCTCATTATGTCCTTTAGTAATGGTGTTAAACTCATTTAGCATAAATATAGGATCGACTTTATCACCATATTATTCCCTAAACACTCTCTTAATTCCATCCTAGGATCCAATAATTTCATGTGGTAAAGCTTTATAATAGTCCCTAACATCCTCAGTGAGTGAATGCATAAAAAAATTTCATCATCACATCCTCAATCTCAGTCACAACCTCAAAATCATCCATCATGTTATTGGATGACCTTAAGTGATCTTTCTCAATTATGGAACTACTACCAAATAATCTAGCTAGCACATTTCTAATGTCATTTGGGAAAGGATTTGGATAACTAGGTATCCCATTAAAACAAAATTTCCTATACTGATCCAACTACACAAGCCTCCTGGTAAATTGGTTTCCTTGACCTATGTGAGGTCCACCGCAATCTTGCCCCAAAAGTTATAATTTTTATACTATATATTATTTATTCCATATTTTGATCTCCACTTCCATAGGAAATACTCCCACCAAATTGAGTTCCTTGTGACTAGGAAAGAGGACTAGATTGACTAGTTGGGTTGGGTTGTGGTGTGGAATGAGGTGGTATTTAAAAAGTAGAATTTTTGGGATCTAGAATGGATAATTTTAGGAAAACAATTTTCCTTTTCATTTTTTCATTTCTATCAAGAATTTGTATCTTATCCAATTCTCTTTACAACTGATCATTTTCAAATTCCAGTTTTAGATTTGTAGGGTCATGGATTGTGGTTTCAAGGATAGTACTAGATGAGGCATTTGTATTTGTGTTGATCCCTTAGGTTCACCTAAAATTATTTCTTCTATATCCATAGCCTGAGATTGTTTAGTGGTGGTAGAAGTATTTGCAACTATAGTTGTGACAATAAAAATAGTCCATGTACTTGCAGTGGCTATTCAAATAGGAACATTCATAGTATTTTTTTTAAAAAGGGGGTAATGATAGGATGATAAGTGGTAGTGGGAGTGAGATCTTCATCAACCATAAATTTCAATCTTTCTACCCTTCTCCTTAATTGATCTCTCTCATAGATAGAAGTCTTTTGTTTCTCCTCCTTCTTTGTTTGTTTGGCTCTTAGCTTGCCAAGCCTTAAGGGTTCCTCTTAAAGTGCCTTCATATCTCGTACTAAATACTCCTCATATTCAAAAGTAACCTCTAAATCTGTATGCTCATGAGTGTAATTTATAAAGTTTAACACCTCCCTTTGTGGATAAGGGTCAAGGGTTTTATTAAGATAATTTTTGAATGGGTTAAATCCTTGGGTAGTATAAGTAGCATTGGCTCGAAGATTTCTTCTTAGATCTTCGAAGGTGGCATCAAAATCTCTAACCTAGATCTTCCATTCTTCCATTGGTTCTGAACTAGGAGGATTATAACTAGGTTGCTTACCACTAGTTGTTTCTTTTTTAATAGGATTTTCTTCATTATCATGGGGCATACAATATTCATACATATTATTATGAATACCTTCATTTAAATTTATAGATCTTAATGTAGGAGGATTGAAAAAATTACTTTTTTATGCATTCTTTTATTTCCATGACTATTTGGTATTACACAAAAAATTCTCCTTCTAGCTTCTAATTAAGATGCTTTTAAATATTACTTCTAGTTCCTCTCATTGCTTCAACTATCTCTCACAATTCTCTCTCTCCCTCTCTATTTCTTTAAATTTATAATGCACTAACACAATAAACTCAAAGTCACCACCCACATAATGGGGAGTTCAAAATACTTGATAGTTTTGTGAGACATTTTGTAAATACAGAGAGAATATGAACACAACCTTATAGAAAATGAAAATGATACCAACAACCTTTGACTCATGGAATGCAGACTTGATTTATGATGATAATTTTATGAAATGGTTCTTAACACAACAAAGAACAATGAACTTAATGACTCTAACTATGTAAGATCTCAAACTCGAGACTTTAAACAAGCTTTTATTATTAAAGTCACCAAATCTATTGGTGACTCATATGGCCAAAGCAAATTTGACAAATAAAAGTCTCTAATTGTAACGTCGTAGAATTGCATGTAGGGGTAATTCTAAATTTTTGTATCTTTCCTAGCATTTATGATACCTTAGAAACATTAATAACAAAATACAATGAGTTATAATTTCTTGATTTTGATTCCTTGTGGACAAATGGCAAAGCGACAGAATCTTGGCAAGGTGTTTCTTGAAAAATCTAAGCTCTGGATGCCTGCATGGTGCATGGATGTATACACAGTGCACTAGCATCCGAGCGGTTTTATGAGTTTGAAATGACAAATCTAGAATCCTAACCCTTGTGACATATGTCCTGGTGGTTAGGTATCAGATGTAATGGCTTTGTGCCACCCTTACATGCATGGAAACCCCTTTTTGGCTCTCATTTTGGGGTTGGAAGCCATCAATTGAAACACTACTACCATTCTTCTCTAGTCTTGGGTAATCTTCATCCTTGATAGTAGCACTTCAATAGGCAAAGCCATGTTAGATTGATATCCCTCTAGCAGCTATAGCTCTCAAATAGCTATAGCTCCCAAGCTGGCACTTAGTGATGTGCCCATGTGCTCTTGAGAGGATCTTGACCTATGGGTAACACTTTCTCTTTATAACTCTTTCCTACTTGTTCATTTCCTACTTTGTGGTGTAGGCTCTACTCTGAAGTGGGTTTTTCTTTCACCACATACTTTATTTATAATCCTTTCCAAACCTATATGTCCCTAGAGGTGGGAACACCAAAATGGGCATCTTGTCAACCTCCTCCAATGATCTAACAACTAATCCCTTACAACTATGACTCAGAGATTAGACTTCTAACTTGAATAGCTATATAATTCATCATGCAGGTGAATTTAACATGTCAACCTAGGGATGTAAAATTGAAATGGGTCAACACTATATGTGCACTATGAATCCAAAGTAGCCACATTCATCCTATAGATAAGAAAGATAGAATGCTGAAAGTAAATTTATTGGAAGGAAATAACATAAGTACTAAGAATCAACCAGTAACTATAATAAGCTGAAATGTATGCCCAAAATTAAAATCAGAGCAAATAAACAAGAAACTACTATGTCTACTTTGGTTGTAGGAATATTCATAGAATGGAATTCTAGTGGCTATGGGAATAGAAATTGTCAGATTCTTAACTAATTACTAAACAAAAAATAACAACTACACTAAAGGATGAAATACTCACCAAGTTGCCCCCTTGGATGAGTATCCCTTAAAACTAAGGTAAACTCAAATGCATGAACTTATAACTTCATTTCATTCACTAGAAAATATGAGTACAATCAAGCAACATGAATATATTATTGAAAAACTAAGAGTGTGAGTACATCATCAAATCAACCCCCTCCTCAGAAAGAGCATCCCAATATTATTTAAAGAAGCTATGCATTAAAACCTAGCAAGGTGGTCAACTCCGACAAATTTAGATGATGCCACACTAGGGAAACCATAGAAACTGTAGAGGTGGTTACGCATGCACAAAATCTTGTCAGACACGTTTTCCTTAATAGAAATTTGGCATAGCAGTAACACCTATATTTCCTCAATAGGTAATTAATAATATTTACAAGGTAGTTACAACTTCTATTTGAATGAGGAATCTCTAGTAGCCGAGAGTCTTCCCTCCACTAAATGACCAACTAGCATAATCTCTTTGAATTGTAGGCCTCTATTTATATCTGCATGACAATATTAGTACACACAACAACTACATATCTATAATTATCTTAAAGTGAAAATCATTAATCAACATGTAAAATCAACATAGATAGTTCATACAACATGTCAATGTCATTTAAAAGTTATGAAAATGAGCTTATGCCCAATGCCCAAGGTTTTAAGGTAATATCATAAAAATATCAATATCAAAACATCAAAGTCTCTGAAAGCTACAACAAATGGATAATAAACTATATCAAAATTAAACCATAAACTGGGCTCATCATTTCCCCCCAACCTAAGGTTTTGTTGGTCCTCCAACAAAGGAAGGGTTGTTTTATTGCTTTGTCAATGCCCTAAAATTTGTATTTGTTATCTATCCTACATTAGTGTCTTCTATGTGTGAATTAGGATCCCAATAGAAACCTTGTTGTCTTTCCAACCCGTTCCATCTGTGTCTCTCATTAGCTATGTCATATTGGTAGTATCTAATGTTTGGCACATGACACAATAGGATAGATTGTTGAAAATTTAGTGGAAGCCAAAATTTTCCCTTTGTCCTCGCAATATGTATATATCTATCAATTCTCTTAAGTTTTGCAACATAGTTTTGCATAGAGTGAGGCTCAACTTATTTCAAGTCATCAGTTAGGTTGTTCTACCTTTGTGACATGTATCCTATTATAGATTCTCCTATAGCTTTTTATATCTCCTCACATTATTTATAAACTACTTCTCTCTCAGATAGGATCCTATTTCCTTAACTTGGTCGGTAAAGCATTTTGTGCCAATCCCTGAAAAATGCCTCCAAGATTTTTAGACTTGGCCCTAATGGGCAGGGGAGTGTTAGATTGAATTTTCCTATAAGTTCTGAATTGTTTTCCCAACTGATCTCATTTTGTACCCAAGACATAAATGCATTCAATTGGACATACCCAAAATACAACAGTGGATTCCAATCATGGCTTTGGGTCACAATAAAATTATGAAAATAGAATTCAAATAAAAAATTCTTCATTTCAGGAGGAGCAATCTGATAAGCATTGAAAAATTCAAGAGGGGTCTGAATGGAAGGATTCAAACTTGAGAAAATACTTGCTAGTTTAGAAGAAAGATTCTTCTTCTTCAAATACAAAACATAGACCCTTGGAGGAGCCCTACACTCTAATATCTAAGGTACTAGAGTTGTCATGTTATCCACCTTTCCTTTTAAATTAGCATTCTCTTCATTCTTATCTGCAATCTCTTTATCTCTCTTTTGTATTTCCTTTTTTAGCCTACATTTCTCCTCTTTCCATTCTTCTTCCCTTCTTTGCACCTTTTTCTATAAATTTGTGACTATCGTTTGCATTGAAAAATCAAAAGGCCTATTTATTCCTACAAAAAATTTACTTGGCACTTTTTCTTTTTCTTCACAAAGCTCTAACTGCAAGGATGCTAATTATTCTCCTAGGTTTGGTTGTAGGACCTCTTGTTCTTGCTGTAGGAACTCATGTTGTAGGAACTCTTTCTTTTTCTCATGTTGCAGGAGCTCTTTATTTTTCTCATGCTCCTAGCTTCCAACTTGTTCTACAAGGTTAGCAAGATATTTCCGTGTTATGTTTGTCCTTTCCTCAAATGTGTCATTTTCCTCAACATTTACATAGTCTATTGGAGCTTCTACATACTCCCATGATGTGTCTCTAAGGTTAGGGATTTTGTCCAAAGATACACCAAAGGCTAGCTCAATAGGTCTTGATTTTCTAGGAGGCATTACATGTTTTTCTTTTGCTGCAGGAAGAACAATGTCAGATTTTCATTTCCTAGAGCTTGGCACTTCTTTTTCTATCATTTTATTTTTAAATTTTCCCTTCGTTATTTCTAAATTCTTTTATTCCATAGTTCTCATTAGGGTGCCAATAGGAACATCATCATCAAAATCAAGAGAGGAACTTTCTTTATCTAAATTCTCTTCCTTCAAATAATTAATCTCGATGATTTGTTTGGTTGCAGGAGGGTTTGCACTAGGGCTTGTGCTAGAAGTTAAGGCACCAAGAGTGGCCCCAACATTGGTTCTTCTTCTACTAACCCTATGAGTAAAAACTCTAGGTCACAAATTCTCCAGTATAATTTGATCAATATTTATAAATTCTTCCCAAGACATATCAGACACATCATGTAGAGACTATTCAACTAATAATTTGATCAAACAATGGTGGGTAACAAAATTTTCCCTACCTTTTTGGGTTTCTGCTGCCATGATTGAAAGAAGGTGGTATAACACATTTGACACATTCATTCTTCTCCCATGCCTCATGTCATTCAAGAGTTTGAAATGCATAAGATGTAGATTCTACTTACAACCTTCACAAGTAATTTATTTCACAACATAAACAACTAATTTCTTCCATAGCTCAGGCAGAGAAGTCATCTTCACACCTTGTTTTTCCACACTCAATGGAGGGTCATCAGGTTCTCTAAATTCAGCCCTGGCTGATCTAGCATCTTTGGTAGCAAGGTAATTCTCATCGTCAACAGACAACCTTGTAACTTCAACAATCCTTTCCTCAGTAGTTGTGACTTCCAACCCTTTTACCATGGCCTTTCCTTGAGACAATGTCTAGGAAAACTCCAACGCAACGTCTTCATTAAAACCATTCAACTTTAGGAAATAGTTTAACCATCCATAGTTTTTGAACTCGACTAGATAGGGTGCATCCTATAGTAATACATCATGAACCATGGGTTCATTTTGAATTAATGTTGGGATTTTATGCCTTAGATTTCTGGCTTGAAATCTCTTTCAACCTTGGTGTTTTCTCCATGTTCCTAGCCTTTACTACCATACTGCTACAGGTTTTCCTTAGTGGCACAGTTGGGTGGTTTACCTCTTTACTACGGGCCACTCTGCTTGGTGTTTGGGTGGTGTTACCGCCCCACCATGGTGGTTATCTTCTAGTGGCATGGTGGGTTGGTAGAGCATTTGGTTACCTCCCTACCACGGGGGTCGCTCGGTGGTGGTGCAGTGGCAGCAGCGACGGTTTGGTTTGGCAACTATCGGCCTTCCACGAGGCTTATTCTCTAAGTTGTAGTGGGTGCAAAAAGTTGCTAGCAGTTGATGGGCGGTGGTCTAAAGACAATTACCATCTTACCACAGGCAGTGTTGGGGGAAGCCGCAGTGACTATGGTGAATGATTGGCGATTTCCGATGACCACTTACGACTCTACCATGATGGCCTGTTGGCCATGTTATGGTGGTGTGGTAAGCCATGGCATTCAGAGATAGTAGTTACTGCCTTACTATAGAGGTTTAGCGGTTAGAGTGCGGTAGCATGGTGGAACCGTGGCGGTCAGTGGTGAGGCTTACCGCTTTACTACAGATGCCTTTTCTCTAAGTCGTGGTGATACGGTGGACAGTGATGGTCTGGGTTGGTAGTTACTGCCATACCGCGAGGTGACTCAAAGAGAGTAGTGGTAACATGGGTAAGGCAAGGATGAGCTCGGGCGAGTTCACTACCATACTGCAAGGTGACTTGGTCTATTCGGCGGTAGCATGGGAAGATGAAATATGGAGAGCTCAGATGGACTTACTACCACACCACGGGGTGACTCAGACTAGATGGAAGTAGCACAGTAGAAGGTAGGGTGAGCTCGGGTGAGCTCACCGCATTACCATGGCCTAGTCAAATGGTCTCGGCAGTGACACGGTAGAAGATAGAAGGAGCTTGGAGCTCGGTTGACTGAGCTTGACTAAGCTGGAGCGAATGTTAGAAGTGGTAGACAAATGAGGTGGCGACATGTGGTAGGTAATCAACAACTAATTGGTCAAAGTCAAGAATGGTGAATGCATTAACTACAAGGCTCAGATTTGACGGTTGATAAGATCCGATTGTGGCAAAGAGAATTAATGCCTGGATGGCCTGATGCATGATTGTAGGGCGACTTAGTCAGATGTGATCGAATTTCTCTGTCAGAAGAAAGGTGCATAATAATGGTACCTAATTGGTTGGTTGATTAGTGAATTTAATGTATGACTTGAGTTAGTCGAATACATTGGATAGAGTCAAAAAATGTGGTGAAGTGTTAGAGCAGTATGCTATAGCATTGTAACTATTAACACTTGGTGTTATAGAATAGGAAGATGTGAACTTGATATGCCGTGAGGTTGTGTTGGCCATGAGGCTAGCTGAGACAATCAATGAAGGAACTAAAGGGAATCTACATGGTATGTCTTTGGAGACATTGTAACTATGTGAAGATTATGTATTTGTTATGGCCTACTTTCTCCAGCTGGACAAGATGTAATCTCCTGAAGAGCATAGTTATGTCTTTATATTGTAATCGTCTTTTGTTATTGAATAATACAAGTGAGCTGAGTGTTTTGGAGGGTTGGGTTTTTTGCCTGAAAATGTTTTCCCCATGTAAATCTATGTGTCCATATGTTTTCCTTTCATGTTAGTTGATTCTATATTCTTGAATCTATAGTTGTGTTGAATCTATTATAAGTTTTGCATTTACTTTTCTTAGAGGATCAATGGGGGATTTACTGTGCATGTTTCTGCTTTATTGCATAGTTGCTTGTGTCTTTGAAGTGATAAAAGTGAAAATCACTAAGGCACTACTATCTTAGACATTCGTTCTATGATGAAAAACCCATTCTCATATCCCCAGCAAGTGGTATTAGAGCTGGTTGAAAGAGGTCGGGGCCTGATGATACCAACAAGTGGTGTCAAAGCCTTCTCCTGGTTAGTGAAGTTCTGGGTATTTCTCCTGTGATGATTTCTTAGCCTGGCAAGCTTGAGTAAATCTAGAGGAATCATTTGGAGTTTAATCCTTCGATGAGTGGAGGTTGCTTCTTTTTTTCAACACACAGATTTGAAAGACATTGGAGATGACTAGAGTTGATCATACTATTGCAATATGGTCTAAGGTTCCTTTCTCATAGTGAATGTTCTTGATGCAAAGGGTGTGAGGTATGCTTATGGTTGTGTTGCAACAAAGCATGGTGTTCATACTGGGTGTCTATGTGAGAGGATCCTTGGCAGTATGGAGTTTCTTGTGTTGTTGTTTAGCCATGAAGTATTTTGCTTGTGTTAGGTGTTCTGACTTAGCACTGAAGGCATTCTCTCTGTTGTTCTGATTGCATGGAGGCTATGAAGTTGGTTTGTAACTTCTGAATAGCCTAGCTCTGTCGCATGCTTGTGCATGGTTGTGTTTTTGGAATTGGTTTGAAATGGACCTGTTGTTTCGTTCTTACTTGTACCTTGCACTCGCATGTTTTAGTTTCATGTCTTTGGCTCTGATGCTTTTCTATAGATTTTCCTAAAAATTCTATGATGCATTTTCATGTTTTCTTTTCATTGTTTTGGTTAACCATGCTGGTTATGTGCAGACTCTTGGGTCGTCCAGATGAGCAATGAATATGGAATTGCATGGGTGTTTTATAAACATTGTGGTTTTGTAGGTTTTGCACAGTCAAGTAAAACTTGTGGTTTTATGGAGCTATTTCTTTGCTATTGTCTATACCTTGGCTCTTGGGGTGTGACTAGATGAGATAGCTGTAGTTTGACATGGTCTTGAGGATTTGTGATGTCTTCTCTACATGGGAGTGTTGGTATGAGTTTCTCTTTCAGCATTCTTGTGGTGTGCTTGTTGGTTTTGTAGACTATGGTGCTTGAGGTGTGGACGTGATTGGAAAATCGAATATGTTGCTGATCCAGTGTTTGAGTCAAGTTGTCTATATGGGTTGTTCCTTTTGAGATCTCAATTTTGTAGTTTGTAGTGTGAAGATAGATTTGTAGGTTTTTCGTTGAAGTGGATCTATGAGTTGTGCAATGTTGTGGGCTATATTTACCTACATGTTTGTTGTGAGTCAACTCAGAATTGGACTGTCATTATCCATTAGGTTGCTTTTGTGTTGGTGCAGATCTGTTAGCTGACCTTGTCTATGATCACTTGTGCATTGGTGTGGCTACTTGGAGATGGCAGGATGGACAACGTTTGAGTACCTGAATAGTCAGTGATGGGGACCTATAGCATATGAGTCACGATGTCATGGAGAGCTTGTTACACTGGCTAGTGTAAGCTTTTGACAGTGATGGTTTGGTTGGTCATGATGCTTGGAAAGCTCGGTGTCATGGCTCAGTGGGAGCTCTAGCAGTGACTATGGATTCATTAGTTGGTGATGAATGATCTTCTTTGGTGTTTGCAGATGCTTTTGGAGAGCTCTTAGATCCTATTGCTGCAGTAGAGTTCTTTCGCATCTGCATGGTCACTATTTGAAGATGTGCAGCATCTTGGAGCCATGGAGGACATTGTTAGTTTTTTGGCTGAGATGTTAGTGGTTCTTGATAGGTAATGTTGGTTTAGAGTTTGTTTTCCTTATGTCATGGTATACTCTTGCTTGTGCATTATAATTTTGGCATGTTGCATTGCTCTTGAGACCATAGCTTGTTCACTTGAAGCATGGTATCTCCTAAGGGGGATGTATAGATCATGGTGTCATGATAAGTTCCTATTCCTAGGTTTGGAGCTTTGACAGTGGTATGGAGTTTCTCTATGTTTTGAGTACTTTGGTCATATGCTGGAGGACTTCATGTTTAGTGCAGTGGTGTAGTTTGGAGTTAGCATGAAATGATAGGTTGTTGGTGCTCATGGATGTGTGGAGAATAAGGTGAGGCTGAAATTCTTTTGAGAATTTTGTTGTTATAGCTAAAAATCCGAGTAGCCTCCACCTTGGTTGAATGCAAGTTCAACATAGACCATGAAGGAGAATGCTCTTGGGTAAGTCACAGTGACTTGTATATCTTGGAGGAGTAGCTTTTATTTTCTTCTTAGTCTGCTCTATAGTGGTATTTATTTGAAAGGTATTTTCCCATTATAGCTTTTAGATATGAGTTATGCTTGCTTTCATGATATGAATCTTGAGTTTTTTTAAGATTCTGGAGGATTCATAATGAAAGGTGGACAACATAGTGTTATCTCCTTGTTCTTGTGAGGACTGGTAGGAGATGTTTATATGGGTTGGTCTGATCTTCCTGTTGAGGTGCTTACATCCATGGAACTATTGGATGTTGTTTTGGCTTTGCCTTTGGAATGTGAAGATCATTCTTGACATAGCTGGCATTTAGAAGTGCATGTAGGAGGAATCTACATGTATGATTTGTTGTTTCTCTCTAATATGGTCTCTTCTTCCTTAATGTTCTTGACTTTAGATGTTTGTGGTCATGTGTTGTCACTTGGGTGATGACACAGTTTATTGTGACATCTTTCTTCAGTCAGATATGGAGAACCTTGGAAGAATGGTGGAGGATTGCTGAGAGAAATGTTTCATGCAACAATCTATTGTAGGTTGTGCATATCAGTGTGGATGTTCCTTAGAACTACATGGTTACTCTTTTCTATGTGCATGGATTGGTAGACTAGTAATTCCATTGATCTTTTAGGTCTGGCATTACCCATGTAGTGGGGGTTCCTATATGTGCTTTGTCTTCATTGACTGGTTGTCACATGGTGCTCATATTCTACTATTGGTGGGTTGGTTGTGTTGCTGACATGAGTTTACTAATGGTGGATACCTTAGAGGTATGAATGATTGGATGGTTAGCACTTGCTATGGGTGTTATTTTTTCAATCATGTGGGTTTGATCAGTTAGATGAAGGGCAGTCAGTTTTATGGGTGCAGTTCTAGCTGATGGTTAGTCTTGTTTTGGAGAATGGTTTCTTTTATAGTGTTTACATAGTGCTTTGTTGTTGTTGTTATGTTTCCTTTTGCCACCTGAAGGATCTGATGCTTGTGTTTTTGAGAGTGGTCCTTTTTCACCTTGGCATGTTCCTATGTTTGGAGTTGTTGCTTGAGATGGTGAAAATTTTTGGATGTCATGGCAGGTGTCTTGGTTGGAGTGTGAAAGTGTTGTGATGGTCCTTGTTCAAGTTTTGGAGGAAGCCTAAAAGCCTTCGTCAAGTGGGAGATTGTTGGGATTTTATGCCTTAGCTTTCTAGCTTTAAATCTCTTTTGGCCTTGGAATTTTCAAAATGTTCCTGGCCTTTACTGCCATACCATTGCAGGTTTTCCTTGGTGGCATGGTTGTGTGGTTTACCACTTTACTGCAGGCCACTCTGCTTGGTGTTATCACCCCACCAGGATGGTCATCTTCTGGTGACGTGCTAGTATGGTAAGTGGCAGGTTGGAAGAGTGTTCAATTACCTCCCTACTATGGGGATCTCTCAGTGGTGGCATAATGGAAGTAGTGATGGTTTGGTTTGGTGGTTATTGCCCTACCACAAGCCTTATTCTCTAAGCTGTGGTGGGTAAGGTAAGTTTCTAGCAGTTGATGGGCGATGGTCTGAAGATGGTTACCGCCTTACTGTAGGTAGTTTTCGGGGAATCCACAGTCACTACGTTGATTGGCTAGCAATTTGTGATGACTAATTACTGCTATACCACAATGGCCTATTGGCCATGTTGTGGTGGCACGGTAAGCCATGGCAGTTAGAGATGGTGGTTACTACCTTATCACAGAGGTTTGGTGGTCGGAGTGTGGTAGCATGGTGGAACCGTGGTGGTCAGTGCTGAGGCTTACCACTTTATCGTGGATGCCATTTCTCTAAGCCACATTGATGTGGTGGATGGTGATGGTCTAGGTTGGCGGTTAACGCCATACTGCGAGGTGACTCAGACAAGGCAGCAGTAGCGTGGGTAAGGCAAGAATGAGCTCGAGCGAGCTCAACACCATACCATGAGGCGACTTGGTCTGGTCGGTGGTAGCATGAAAAGATGCAATATGGAGAGCTCAGATGGACTTACCGCCACATCATGGGGTGAGTTGGACTGGGCGGCGGTAGCATAGTAGAGTGTAGGGTGAGCTTGAGAGAGCTCACCGCATTACCGTGGCCTGGTTGAATGGTCTTGAATGTGACGCGATAGAAGACAGAATGAGCTCAGAGCTTGGTTGACTAAGCTTGACTGAGGTAGACCAAATGTTAGAAGTGATAGATGAATGAGGTGGCAACATGTGGCAGGTAATCAATGACTGATTGGCCAAAGTCTAGAGTGGTGAATGCATTAATTGCAAAGCTCAGATTTTATGGTTGATAGGATCTGATTGTGGCAAAGAGAATTAATGCTCGGATGAATCGATGCGTAATTGTAGGGTGACTTAGTTAGATGTGATTGGATTTGTCTGTTAGAAGAAAGGTGCATAATAATGGCACCCGATTGGTTGGTTGATGAGTGAATGTAATGTATGACTTGAGTTAGTGAAATACATTAGATAGAGTAAAAAAAGGTGGTGAAGTGTTAGAGTGGTATGCTATGGCATTGTAACCATTAACACTTAGTGTTACAGAATAGGAAGATGTGAACCTGATATGGCTTGAGGCTATGCTAGACAGAAGGCTAGCTGAGACAGTCAACTAAGGAACTGAAGGGAATCTACATGGTATGTCTTTGGAGACATTGTAACTATGTGAAGATTCTATATTTTTTATGGCCTTCTTTCTCCACATGGACAAGATGTAATCTCCTAAAGAGCATAGCTTTGTGTTTGTATTGTAACTATCTTTTGTTACTGAATAATACAAGTGAGCTGAGTGTTTTGGAGGGTGGGGTTTCTTACCTGAAAAGGTTTTCCCCACATAAATTTGTGTGTCCATATGTTTTCCTTCCATGTTGGTTGATTTTGTATTCTTGAATATATGCTTGTGTTGAATCTGTTATAATTTTTGCATTTACTTTTCTCAGAGGATCAATGGGGGATTTACTATGACTATTTACACTTTATGGCATAGTTGCTTGTGTCTTTGAAGTGATAAAAATGAAAATCACTAAAGCACTATTGTCTTAGACATCCGTTCTATGATGATAGACTCATTCTCTTATCCCCTAAAATTAACCCACCTCCCATTCTTATTTTTTTGCAATCAAATAGTCACTCTACAAAATTTTCCTTCCTGCAATTTTTATCTAAAACCTAAATTTCTTCCTATAACACTGCTAAAATTCCAATTCTAGTGTTGTCTAAATTTTACAATTTTTTGGCTTAAGATTATTGTAGGAGCAATAAAGGAAATAAATGAGTAATAAATGAAGGCTATGAGGAGGAAGAATGATGGAAATTGATTGTCTTTTCACACATGTGAGCCATCGTTTCACTCAAAATTCAAATCGACTCAAAAATTTAAACCTTGCTGACGTGAGCTAATATCGATAGATATGTGGACATGGCATTGAAAAATTCCCCTCCAACCTAAATTTACATATGTTTCCTTAGATGTGAGGCATTAAGAATGATTTGATAGGTGCAAGGAATAATTCATGTTATAAAGAACATATATATTAACGTACAACGATTAAATGAATGCACTTAAAAGACAATTAAGAAATAATAAATTAATTGTGCACATACTTCAATTTGTGGAAGATTTGTTGCAAATATTATGGAGAAAGTACCAGTCACTTTTAAAAAATCATTTTAGAAATTAATGAAAGAAGAGTGGAATGAGGTGAAATCTAATGAAGTGAAATGATGATGGAAAAATGGAAGAGAGAGAAAGGTGGAAATGGATGGGTGGATGGGTGAAGAAGTGGACCCCCACAAAGTGGAAGTATTTATTATGAAAAGCTACATACCTTAGCTAGCTAGAAGGAGGGACTCTAGGTTTGCTTCCTTCGGCTACAAGAAGTTTGGGTGTTGAATGTTGAGTGAATTTCTACAAGAAGCCCTCCTTGGAAGTTAGCTTGTAATACAACCTTAGACCATGATCATTCACCAGTAGCTTAAACCTGACAAGGTCATTGGTAGTGAGTTGAATAGCCCCATTGGGAAATACTTCAGCCACTTCATATGGTCCTAGCCACCTTATCTACAATTTTATAGCATTATCTTGATATTTTGAGTCATAGAGAAGTCTCCAATCACCTAGCTAGATTTTCTTAACCCTTATAAATTTATCATTCCATTTTATTTTTCAATTTTGCACTTCCTTTGTGTGATGCAAGGCTTCCTTCCCCATCTTATCCAAAGCATTCAACTACATGAATCTATCTTTTTATGCTTCAAAGATATTCATCCCCAAGTCTACTATAGTTCTAAGAGTCTTATACTCAAATTCATTAGGCATCATAGTTGTCTTTCCATACAACAATTCAAATGGAGTGAATCTTGTAGTAATTTTCCAAGTAGTTTGGTAAGCCCAAACAACTTCAAGTAGCCTCCTTGCCCAATCCCTTCTATGGATAACCATTGTTTTGGTCATAGTGGCTTCAATTTCTCTATTGGTCACCTCAACCTGGCCATTGGCCTGGGGGTGATAAGGAGTATACTTTTTGTGCCTAATGTTGTACTCATTGACCAGTGTTGTAACAAGGGTTGAAGTGAATTGTGCCCCTTGATTAGTCACTATCTCTCTTGGAACCACATACCATGTGAAAATTTCTTCATAAAGAAATTTTTCAACCTTATTATTGCATGCATGTTTCATGGCCTTAACTTCTACCCACTTTGTTACATAATCAATGCATACCAAGATATAAGATTTACCATTTGATGGAGGATCAATGGGTCCTACAAATTCTAATCCCCACTTATCAAAAGGATTGATTACTACCTGGGGATAAAGTTGCATCTTATTAGATTTGGTTGGTCGACCCATCCTCTAGCATCTATCACACTTCCTTGTATATCTTCCTACATCCTTATGGAGTGTTGGCCAGTAATATCCTATGTTCAAAATCTTCATTTTTATCCTCTTGGATGCAAAATACCCTCTAGAGGGTTCATTATGACATGCATGCAATATCAATTCATAGATGAATCCTTCCCTGATGAGCATTTATTTTCCTCTGATGTAGTCAACCTTTAAAGAAAATTTGCAACAACATTGGTCTTCCCTAGTTTATCCACAATGGTTATGTCAAACTCCTATATCAGATTTAACCATTTTCTTAGCCTAACAGAAATTAGAGGTTTATTCATGAGGTATCTAATGGCTGCATGATCATTGTGCAAAAAGATCTGGTAGCCTAATATGTAGTGTTTGAATTTTTTTAGGACATATATGACTAGTAACACTTATTTTTTTGTCATGGTATAGTTGAATTCAGCTCCTTACAGATTTTTGTTGACAAAGTAAATAGTATTTTCAATGGATCCTTATTTTTGTCCTAAAAATACTCTTATAGCATAGTCTTATGCATCATTATGAATGTGAAAATGAAACTCCCAATTAGGTCCCTTGAGTACACAAGCATGAGTTAAAGATTCTTTCAAGTCATAAAATTCATTGTCATAGTCTCTTGTCAATTAGAATTTAGCATCTTTAGTTAGGAGATTATATAATGGTGTTGCCATTTTTCTAAATTCTTTGATGAACCTCCTATAATAACCTACATGTCCTAAAAAAATCCTAACATCTTTTTGTTTTGCAGGGATAGGTAGATTGGTGATCACCTCAATGTTTGCAGTATCAACTTGAATTCCTTTGTGAGAGATGTAGTGTCTAGGAACTACACCTTCCTACATCATCATGAAGCACTTTTCATTATTTAAAAATATATTGTGGCCTTCACATATCTGTAGGTCTCTCTTGAGATTTTCCAATGCTTCACTGAAATCAATATGAAAGGTGGTGAATTCATCCATATAGATTTTCATGCAATCATGAGAGATATTTAAAAATGTGCTAATGTCTGGCCTCTAAAAAGTTGCAAGTGCATTGCATAAGCCAAATGGAAGTACTTAGTAGGCATGGGTCCCCCATGGATAGGTAAAGTTGGTCTTCTCTTGGTCCTCTGGTGTAATTTGAATCTAGTTATAACCATTGAATCCATCTAAAAAATAAAATCACTGCTTTCCTACAAGTGAGTCCAAGACATGATCTATGAAAGATAAGGGAAAATGGTCATTTTTGGTAGCATAATTAAGTTCCCCATAATCAATAGAAACTTGCCACTTTCGTCATTTTTTGGGAACAATCACCAATGGGGACACCCACTAGCTATCTAAAATGGGGTAGATGAATCCTACATCTAGCAATTTATGTAGTTCCCCTTTTACAATTTCTCTCAATGCAAGGTTAATTCTTCTTTGTGGCTACCTCACTATTGTACAATCATTTTTTATGCATATCCAATGAGTGCAATGCTTAGGGTCCAATCCCTTCATATCATGATAGTACCATGCAAATGAATTCTAGTGGGCCATCAATAAGTTTTTCGATGATAGTTGTTGTTATTCGCTCAGTTTTCTATTGATATTTAGATATTTTCTTTTTGACACCTACACTTGTGTAGTTAACTCTACCATAGCTTGTTCACTAATGCTTGGTACCTTGAGTTCATGTGGTAGAAATGTATGAGACATACCTATTGTTGTAGGAAGAGTGGTTGTAGGAAGAATGTATGTAGCAATAGTGGCTACAGGAAGAGATTCTACAAGAATAGTGTCTATAGGAAAAGCATTTGCATGAATAGTCATTGTAGGAAGAGCAACTACAGGAAGAGCGGGCAAGAGTGTCTTCACTGGATCAACATAATTAGATGCATGAGAGGATGATGCTTCCTCTATCTCATAATGGTTATGAAATATGTTATATAATACTTCATCTTCATCTTGAAGCTTCATGAAAGAACTTTTTTGTAACATCATAAGTTGTGCCACATAATTGACTTCCTCAGCCTCTTCACCATCATGTGGCCATACGAGATAATTCCTATCATGGGATGGATGAGTAGGAGGGTAGAGAACTATCCTTTCGATGCTCTTTCCATCAGAAATGGTCATGTCTCCTATCTAAAATCCAATATTAGCATTTGTTTTTTCTAACCATGGCCTTCCAAGAATAATGGGGTACCCACCTAATGTGGCTTTAGGAGAAAGAATCAAAAAATCTGTTGGGTATTCCCAAGAGTCTAGAGTTACCACAAGATCCTCCACTATACCATCAGGCTTAATAGTAGAACTATCAACAAGATGTAGAACAATAGGAGTAGGTCTCATGCTTGCAATATTTAGTTATTGTAGGATGTCCTTAGTCATTACATTTATTACTGCTCCTAAATCAATCAAAGCATTCTTTATCTGGATCCCATTTATAAAAATTCCTACCAAATGACTCCCTAGGTTATTATATTTGGGAACAATCACTTTCCCAAGCATGATGTTAGCTAGTTGTACCACAAAATGGATCGTAGTGGGGTCTTTCTTCTTCCTTCCTTGCTTCTTAAGGCATGCTTCCTTAATTGATTTTTTATATATGGGAACATATTTTATAGCATGAAATAGAGGTATTTGGACACATATATGCTTCAACAGATCTAAAATGTCAAAGGTTGTGTCCTCCTCTTCCTTTTGTTTCATAATTTCCAACCTCTAAGGGAATGGTGATTCTTGTTCAGTTTGTTTGGCTAGGACTAGTTCAGGATTTTTAGGTGCACTTGGCTTAATGGGGACATCTAGAGGCTCCTCCACTTCCATAGAAAGCTTGGTTATAATGGGTGTGGAAGGGGCTAGTAATGTAGTTCTTCAATGCAAGTGGATGTCACTTACACTCATAGCATATTCCAAGAATTTATTTGGATTAGCAGAGTATACCAATTGTTCTTGTGGTTTATTATTTTGGTTAGGTGTGGGCTGAACTGGTAGGTGCATAGGTTTAGGTGCATTTGGATTTGAATTAGTAGGAGTAATTATAGCAATTTTGTGGGGCTAAGAAGGTCGCTACATGTAATTGGTTGTTTGGTTTGGCTATTGTGGTCATCACCTCCATTGAGATGTTTGATGCCAGTTTCTTGAAGGTGGCTACCAATTTCCTTGAAACTGCTACCAACTCCCCTAGGATTGCTTCCACTCGGGTGGAGAGTTTTGGTGATTGGGCCAAACATTTGGAGGGTTATTCTAGGGATGAAGTGGATATGGGAGTTACCATTGGTTACTAGATGAATAAGAATTGAAATATGGACCAGCAAAAGATAGCAAATCTGGTGGCATACCCTATCTTGGAGCCCATGGAATCCTTTGTGTAACATAGTAGACTTGATCATCTTCACCCTGGATTGGATTGAACTTGGGTGTCATCTGCTTGCTGTCAGTATTAGCTATTATCTTGAATTTTTAGTCCTTCTTTTGTCTACAATGAGGGAAATATTCTACCAACATTGCCTTTGCCTCCTATTGTTTCTTCCTAGCCTGAAGTGAATCCAACTGAGTAGCCTGATTGTTTATGATGTCTTGCTTGAAGTCTAGTAAGTGAGTAATCTCCATCCTTGAAACTCCACTAGTGGATGAATTACCCATGGAGGATTAGTAAGCCCTCCCTTTCTTTAAGCTACCCTAGAATAGTTCTGACATACCTTCTTGATATCTTCCTAAGGAACTTGGGTGATATCTCCTCCTCCCATCAGGTCCAAGGTTGTGCAGCTATCACTAATTCCTCTTAAGAAAAGCAACCTATGTGATTCCTCATTGATTGTATGGTGTGGAGATTTCTATCAAAAAAATAGAAACCTTGAAATGTAATCTTTCAGGTTCTCATCTTCCTTTTGTTGCATCCTAAAAATGTCATCTCCTCTCATGTCATTGCCCCTATAATACTCCTTGTATTTCTCAAGTAACTTTGCCTTCATGCCATCCCAAGTCTCCATAGTATATTTTCCTAGGCTCATGAACCATCTTAATGCAAATTCTTTCAAGGTGGTAGGGAATATCTTAAGCATGTTGGCATCAATGGTATAGTCATAACTCCTACAGAGTACATATCAAACTTGAAGAAGAATGTATCAGGATCTTTTGTGACAAGTTAATAGAACTTAGGAAGAACTGTAATAGGGATATTTTTGAGGTTGTCTACTTCATTTTGATGAGCAATGGGGAAAGGAAAAGTTGGTTGGTTAGGTTTGTTTCTATTTGCATCACCCATTCCTTCCTGATGATGTTCCAAAGCAAGGGGGGTCTCAATTTTGATCTTCAAAGAAAACTTCAAAAATGGTCAGATCTGGAAATGTATCAACAAAGGGTTGTGTCTCTTCTTCTTCTTCATCTCTTGGAAGGTTTTGGTACTCAACTAGGTAGAATAAATCAGGATTACTAAGAAGGAATCTAGCATGAGCATATCTCCTTCTCCCTCTATGCATGTGGTATCAACTCAGTATCATCCAACTTACACAAAGCATTGGAAAGAGAATAGGGGGGTCAATACTTTCCTAATGAGGGGTATACTAAGAACAAACTTTGAGAAATACTACAAAAATTAAAACTATCAATGACTCCAAATAAATTCCTAGTTTGACACCATCCCTGGTAATGGCGCCAAAAATGTTGGCCTCCCACAATGATTTAACAACTAATCCCTTACAAAAATGATTTAAATTTTCAACCTAGGGACACAAACTTGAAATAGGTCAGCACTGTATGTGTACTAGGGATCCAAAGTAGCCACATTCATCCTACACCTAAGAAAGATATGATGCTAAAAGTAAATTTCTTGGAAGGAAATAACATAAGTACTAAGCATCAACCAATAGCTATACTAAGTTGAAATACACGACATAAAATAAAATCTGAGTGAACGAACATGAAACTACTTTGTCTGCTTTGGCTGTAGGAACAATCAAAAAATGGAATTCTAGTGGCTATAGGAACAGACAGTGCCAGATTCTTAACTAATTACTAAACATAAAATAACAACTACAATAAAGGATGGAATACTCACCAAGTGGTCCCCTTTGGATGAGTATCCCCTAAAACTAAGGTAAACTCAGATAAAAAAACTTATAACTTCATTTCATTCATTTGAAAACATGAGTACAATCGAGCAACATGACTATATTACTAAAAAACTAAGAGTGTGAGTACATCATCAAATCAACCTCCTCCTCAGAAATATCATCTGAGTCTTATTTAAAGAAGCTACGCAATAGAACCTAGCAAGGTGGTCAACTCCAATAGATTTAGAGGATGCCACATTAGGGAAAGCATAGAAAGTGCAAAGGCAGTTATGCATGCATAAAATCTTGTCAAACATGATTTCCTTAATTCAAATTTGAAAGAGTGGTAATTCCTATATTTGATCAATAGGAAATTAATATCATTTGCAAGGTGGTTACAACTTTGATATGAATAAGGAATCTCTAGCCATAGAGAGTCTTCCCTCCACTAAATGACCAACTAGTGGAATCTCCCTAAATTGTAGGCCCCTAATTATATATGTACGACAATATTACTATGCACAAAAATTGCATATTTGTAATTATCTTAAATTGAAAATCATTAATCGACATGTAAAATTAACATACATTGTTCATATAGCAAGTCAATGTCATTTAAAAGTTATGAAAATGAGCTTATGCCCAATGTCCAAGGTTTTAAGGAAATATCATAAAAATGTCAATATCCAAACATCAAAGTCTATGACAACTACAACAAATGGATAATAAACTATATCAAAATTAAACCATAAATTGGGCTCATCAAGTCTGACTAAGGCAGATCCCTCTAAAACTCCAACCTTTCTCCCTTCATATTTTATGTGAAAGACATGAATTGAAGCTTGGAAAAGAGATTCAAATGTTCAATAATAGGTAACCTATCTTCAAGTTCCTTTGATTTTTTCCTTAGAATCTTTCTTTCTATCTTGTTATTTGATCTAACATGCCTTTGACCCAAGTTTAGAGGTGAGATTTGGTTCTACCCGCTTGAGCTCTTGAGCTCCCCATAGCTTAGGACTCCAATGTGTCTTTTAAACAACACAACATTGTACTGGCATCTTGAAACCACATTGATGTCCTTTGGCTAAGGGCTATGTCACCAAAGGTAGAGATATTATAGTTTCACTCTTTCGGGGTCTGACGTTACTACTCTGTATTTCCTTCTAGTCTTGTCGATTTAGTCAAGTTGAGGTGTATAGGGGTAGTTCATTCCTTGGTGATCTCTTGAGAATAAAGAGACTCGTGTGCATGGAATCCCTCTTATATCACATTTTCGTGAACCCAATGTGAACCATTGGATTTGTTTTCATAATGTCACATGTTAAACATGATCCTTTCTCTGATAAATATTTTGATATGTTGGAAGATTCTCTAGATGATTTCTTAGAAGTATTCTCCCCTATCCGTAAATCTTTTGAATAGACCCTCTCCTTGCAAGATGAGGAGTCAATAAATGTACTCATGGTCTATGTGGCTCCTCCAAGCCCTAGGAAGCCCGTCATTTACATGAACCTAGCTGAACCATTCACTAGAAAGGACTATTCCATCTATGGGATCTTGTGTCATAATGATTCATCGAACTTATATTCAAGGTTCATGGAAGCAAACGAGTCTACTTCTTATAATGTTGTTGGGAATACGTATAATACAAGGAGAAATAAATAAAACTTAGATCATAAAACTTTCATTCATATGTCAAAAACCAACTCAAGTTCCTACTTCTTTACCATCATCTCAACCTAGTCTTCCTTAAGCTCCTAAAATTACGATCAGAGCACTAGGTGATTATGATCTTTTCGAGAAACTTCTTGTTACCCCGACTTAGATCTCACTTTGGTACTTACTTTAGACCACTCCAGTTTATCAAGAGATTCTACAGGAAGCCTTAAAAAATATTCTCTTGCCTTCCTCTGCTAGGCCTACAAATGTTAATGCATTTTTGGCACATATTTGAGCAGATTCACCAAATATTATGTTCCACCCACAAGAACTCCAACCTTCGGATGTGCAGAAGCAAGAAAATCACTTGATGATTATAATTAATGTTAATAACATAGGTATTAGGTGTACTCTCATTGACACTGGTTCAACTCTCAACTTTTGGGGTATGGAACGTTTTCCTAAAATCAAAGTTGATTCATCTTCTTTAGCAACTTCTTCCTTATACATTTGTGGGTTCGATAATTTTGGTCCCCAAGCTCTAGGTATGATAGTACTACCTTTGCAACTAGATCCCATTACCTAACCTATGTTGGTTTACGTAATGTGTGACCCCTTACCATACAATAACCTCTTGGGGATACCTTGGATTCATGCTATGGGTGCTATGACTTCTACTCTACATTGTTCTCTGACATTTGTCACTAATAATCAGGTGGTTATGGTTAAAGAAAATCTGAAAGTTGTGCACCTTTGTTTCCTAGCTATTGTTGGTTGTGCTTTGGATGCATCCACTCTCAATAATTTCATTTCATCCTTAACCACTGATGCTATGGCATGTTCTTCATCAATTCCCTCTCTAGAAGTTGTTCCCTGAGCAAGTATCGACAAATATGAACCACCTAAAGTAGAAAATTTTTAGTCTCCCCCATCCTCCCCATTGTCTTTGTAGTAAAATTATTTCCTAGGAAATGATTGGGATTCCTTGAACTTCTCTGGACTCTTCATTTCAAAGTATAAATCAAACCCCCATGGTATCGAATTTCTAGGTTCTACTGAAAAAAGGGTAGGTAACGCTCCCATTGCAGAAGAGAAGTGTGATCCTATATAGGAGACCACTCCTCCTTTTACCTGAGAGAGTAACCCCACTCTTGCAAAGGAGGTTAATCTTTTTGAACTGAGTAAAGGAAGTTGGAGCACTCTTGTAGAGACTTTCGAAATCCATTGGTAGAATGAGACACTCTACGAGGAACCAACCCCTCCTGAAATTCTACAAACTCATTATGGGTTTGGGTATGACCTCACTTCTCAATATTGCTATGGGAAAAAAGGCCCAAGACATATCGAGCAAGGAATCAAATTCCCTATCTAGTTTAAGCCATGACAACACTATCTGGGTTTGGGATGCTCAATTTAATAGTCTAAACAAAAACCTTGGTAGAATGTTAATATGATTTCAGTCAATCCATTGAGCTTGGTTCATCTTGATTTTTTATAATAAAGGATACAATCCAAGAAAGTTCCTTTAGATTTTTTTTCTAGGTGGCTACTCTCTGTTACCTCCTTATCACCTTAAGAAATGATTCTTGTATCGCTTGCATAAATAATCATACTTTGGAGAATCTATTTTGAGTACCAATGAGGAAGACCCTCTATCAAATGTCAGTGATGATGTCCCACTATCCCATCCAGAGTACTGCAATCCCCTTCTTAAAGGAGATACTATTGAAGTTTGTGTGGACCCTAAATCTCCAGAAAAGTTAATCAAGATTGGGAAGTGTCTCTCTTCTGAAGAAGGAGATGAACATTCTAATCTCTTGTGTACTCACCTTGATATCTTCACTTGGATGTATGAATATATGCCCAATATTGATGAATCTATAGTGGTCCACAATATCGTCCTATGTCCCGATGCAAACCCAATTAAGTAGAAAATTCAAAAGATAAATCCCAAGGTAGCTCTGATTGTTAAGACTGAGATAGAAAAGTTGTTGAAAGTAGGTTTTATCTATCTGATTGACTACGATCCTTAGATTTTGAACATAGTTGTTGCTAGCAAGCCTAAAAACCATATTCACATATGCATTTACTTTTTAGACCTTAATAAGGATTCTTTCAAAGATGATTTTTTTTTCCTAATATAGATATGATTGTAGACTCAACTGCAGGCCTTGTGTTATTACCATTTATGGATGGCTTCTCAGATTACAATCAGATCCGTATTAACCTAGAAAATCAGTACAAGACAACCTTCACTACCCCTTGGTGTACTTTTTGTTATGTGGCCATTCTCTTTGGTTTAAAGAATGTAGGAGAAACTTACAAACAAGCGATGACCCTGATAATTCATGATTTCATTCACAAGATCTTAGAGGATTATGTTGATGAAATCTTGGCAAAGTTAGTAATTTATCAAGATCATGTGAAGAACCTTTTTTTAATCTTTGAAAGACTTCGACTATACAAGATGTGACTCAATCCCTGCAAATGCATTTTTGGTGTAGATTTCAGCAAGCTTCTAGGAATTATAGTCTCTTATCATGTAATCGAGGTTGACATGAATAAAGTGGATGCTATTGTTAACATTCCTCTACCAAGGAACATTACTACGTTGCAAATTCTATAAGGGAAGATTTAGGCAATTCATAGATTTATATCTTAATTGGTTGATTGTACCCTACCTTTCACTTGCTTATTGAAAAAGGATGTTCACTTCATATGGGATAAAGAGTGTTAGAAATCCTTTGAATCAATCAAAACATATTTGACCAATCCTCCCCTATTGATGTCAGCTATGCAAGATAGGCCTTTCCTGTTGTGAATGGTTTATCTAGACATACTCAAAAATCATCAAACAACCCAATGTTAGTCATTAAACAAGTCTAAAATAATAATTCCCCATGCAATTCATTCAAATGCAAAGAACAAGAAATAAAGTGTAATTAATCAAATCAAAGCTACTAAATCTTCCTCAAAACATTCAAACCAGCATCCCATGGGGGAATTCGTGCTACTTTGATGTGTAAATTAGACCTTTCCTAATTCCTTGATGATCTTTGCTGAAGATTCTTGACGATTGTGCTCCTTGATGAAAATTTGACCATAACCTAGCTAAGATTGATAAAATGCTATGAAAACCTTGATGAACAATTGATGAACTTGCATTAAATCTATAGATAATGACTTTTCCTAAAGTTGTAGATCCAAAATCAATAGAGGAGCTCTCCATTTATAGGAAAGAAGGCTGGAGGAATGAGTAAAATGAAGGATGTGGGATTAAAGATAAACCAATAACAATATGCCACTTGTCAAAATGCTATTGAAGAGAGGTGGAGTACATTTTGATCAATGCACAAATAAGTGTAATTAGGTGGAAGTTTTAATTTTGAAAGATGACTTGTGGTGGAAGATGTGGAAGAGGATTTAGTGCCACTTGGCTCAAGAAAAAGGACATGTAAGAGACTTAAATTCCATGTTGCAGGATAAGTCATTTTGGGAGGGATATTTCAAATTGGAGGAATATTCCAATGAAATGCCCTTTTGAATGAAATCAATTAAATTAATTTACATGGGCAAGTTGTAAAATCGAGAGGATTTGATGGATTAGAGTTAGAGTTAATTAGGATGTAATTAACTTAGATGGAGATTAGTTGATTTGACATTTGACTTTGATTTTTTGATTTTTTTCAAATCAAATGAGAGGAATAATGGACATTAGATTTAATTAAATAAAGTTTGATCTATTTAATTAAAATGGATGATGTTAGATTTAATCAAATAAGGGTGGTTTATTTAATCAAAAGAGGAATTATGATTTAACTAAATAAAATGATTTATTTAATTAAAAGAGGAACATTAGGATTAACTAAATAAAATTATTTATTTAATTGAAAGAAGATAATAATTTAATCAAATAAAATGATTTATTTAATTAAAAGAGGAATTATGATGAATTAATTAAATAAGGATTATTTAATTAATTGGTTAGTAAAGAAGTGATTCAAGGAGAACTGATGTTAGTAAATCAGTTTTAGGTGCATGATATCAATCAGGATAATTTGAACGTTTGTATTTTTCCCCTCTTTGAAGCAATGTACCTGCTGCATTGCTTCAAAAAATAACCTTGCCGAGATCAAAATTAAAAAAATTTCTAATTTTTTTTGAATGCTTCATTGTTTCCCCAATAGAAGAATTACATTGGTATACTACCCCCTCGAGAGATCAAACAAAAATTTGGATTTTTGGGTGATCTCACAAAAATAGAAGACAAGCTACCCGATGGGTCCAAAAAGGCTTCATGATGTTGAAAATATGCCAAAATATGAGAAAAAAGACCTGAAACGAGCTTCCATTGGGAAAAAATGGGAACGGGGGTTGAAAACCCTAGTTTGATAGCTAAAACAAGGCAAAAAACAATAATTTTCATGCTTAAATAGCCTTTGAGGGGTCACTTTCCATTAATTTTCATATTCACACCTTGAGATTTTCAGTGTTCTGAGCTTTGACCCTTCTACAAGATGGAGCAAAGAGTGCTTCCTTGACACATTTATGAGCGAGTTCAAGTTTATTAGAGACCTCTAGACACAAGACCACCTGTACACACTGAAAATTGGTCTAGGCCTACGAGCACCACTTTCGACATAATTTTCTAATATCCATGGTCATGATTAAATAATGTTAATTATTTAATTACCTTTCTAAAACATCTTTCCTCTATTAATTAAATACCCCTTTTAATCAATTCACTGATTCATTAATTCATTTATTCAACTTTGATTAATTAAATAGATCATATTTATTTAGTTATGTCGCTAACTAATTAATTCTTCTTTCTTAATTAAATAATTTATTATTTAATTAACCCCTTTATCATATTTCGACTATAATTAAATATTTATTATTTAATTATTCAATTAAGCCTTTTTCAACAGTCAATTAAATAAATTACATTATTTATTTAATTTAATCTTTCAATTTTCGAATGTTGAATTAAATTAACATTTAATTCATAATTAATTATTTATGTTACATTATTCTGTCATCTAGTTGACTAATTATTCACTGACCATCTGACTTGAGATCTATTTTAATCCACTAGTTATCTCCAGATTCGATGTCTGATCGTCATGCGAGGAGACTCTCTATCACAATTAGTCAATTAACTAGTTCTAACTCATATGCATGAATGGGTTTATTAATTAAATATATTTAATTCATTCATTCATTCATGTATGCATTCGAACTCTTTATTCTTCAAGTTTTAACTTTATCTTTTTCATCCAAATTCTATTTCTTCTATTTTCAAAGACTCTCAACTGAAGATTAAGATCTTGAACTCTTGTTCTTTCTATTTTCGAACAGTCTTGACACAAGATTAAGTTATCTTTCCAATTTAATCTTTATCCTGTAGAATTTCCTAACTCATGTTCTATCTGATATAGAAGTCACATCGCATGAAATTCATCAATCTCGATCGTTGATCTCTCTTTCGAATATGAGCCGATCATTCGAAAACCCAAAATCTATAAATGGACCTCTCATTATCATTATTCCTCCTCCCAAAATCAATACTTTTGAAAGAAAATTAATCTTTGATATTTTTCTTAGATATTCAACAAGGTTATGCTTGCATCAAAACAGAAAATCTGAGGGAAAGAATATTGATACAACAAAATGGAGAAGTACAATCGAGATAATTCAAAGAAGTGGACGCATATTTGGTGAGACATTTTCAGTTTATTATTTATTTTTCATTTGCTCATTCTTTATTGTTTTTGATTTAGATTAATATTTGTTAGATTAGATTTAACCATCTATTTGTGCAGCAATTTTCAGAAATCTATGTTACATTTGGTGAACCCAACGTGAAGCACGCTTCAAATTCACACAATATCTTTCATTTTCAGTTTTTCTAATTTTGCAGGTTATCGTATGACACACCACATTTGTTCGACAAAACGACGCATTTGTATTCGTGAGTTGCATCTGATACATCATGCGATGCATCTGTCATTTTGAACTGCATCCATGACATTCTAAACTGCATCCGACTATCAACATCAAACCACATCTGTCTATCAACATCACGATGCATCTGTGGCTTGGAAAGCCATATCTGTTTGGTAATAAATTTTTCACTTTTTTATTCACCTTCTTACATTTGCATTTTCATTATTCATTTTTGTGTTAATTTTTTTTTTCGCTAGTGTTTGTTTGTAGCTGTGTTTAGGGGAATAACTTAGTTTTTGCAGGACGAAGCATAGAAGACCAAAAAAAAACCAAAAAAAAATCATTCTTTTTCTGCAAGACAAAAGCCAAAGACACAAAGGAAACTACTCATCAGTTTGCATGTAGGACCTAATGAAGACTTTTTGTTTGGTAGTTTAGAAAATTTTCATTTGGGCTTAAAAAGAACTAGTGTTTTTTGTGTCTGTTTATGTTAGTCTAGAACCCCACGATTTGGTATATCGAAGTATCCTCTCCCCTTGCGCATTCATGTGATCCTAGGTGTAAGAGAAATAGTTACTAACTCTTGAACTTGAGCCTGTCTTAGTGGGAAAAAGTACTCACCCCAAGATGACTCGGACCGATAACACGCTAAAGCCAAGTGACTTCCAACCGGTATATAAAAGTGGATTTTTCGAGGAAACCCCAGAAATCACACTCACTATTCTAATGAGAAGGGCATAAATGGTCTCTCGCCATATTGGATGGTGCCCCACAAATAGAATGCCCTTACTAAAATCCATGTTGTATTTTTTCCAAAATCATTTCTATTTACTGGTGTAGCAGGTCGGACCTATGAATCCATCTTACATACTTACGATTCATGTGTTGAGATTAAATGTATGCCATGGGAGTTTCATGGGTACAGTAGCTTGGCTGCCCCATATAAGTGAGTGTCATGGAGGGGAGCCAGTGGGGTCAAGCTACTAGTCATCCACCTTGAATATGCATAGCTAGATTTATCCAAGTAAGAACTCAACAAGTATTGTCCAACATAGCCTAGGTTGTAAAGGTTCTCTAATTTAATAGATCCATCACTACAAACTGAAAACCTATTGCATTTTGTGCTTCTTTTTGTTGTATTCATCAAAAAACTTGATCATTAAACAGAGTCATTCAAAACAACATCTTCAGAAAATAGCAATCGTTACACAGAGTTGCAATTGTCATTTTTAGGGTCACATCTATATTAGTGAGTCACAACTATTAATTTAATCACCGCAAGTGTCTACCAACAAATTCTAGTTTTACAGAGTATAGATACTAAAAAACAACTGTCAATTCCTGAGTCGCATGTGTATTTTCAGGCTACATCTATCAAACAGAAAACCACAACTATCTATCAACAAGTTTAGGTTCATAAAATCCATATTCTGAGTCGCATCTGCCATAAAGTAAACCGCATCTATCAAAAGTCAAAATTTCCTGTCAACATTCGAAACTTGTTTTTAGTCAAATCACTGCATCTACAACTAAAAACGCATCTATCAAAAATAGAACCTCATCTAGTAGGTGAACCGCATTTGACTTTCAACAAAAACTGATAAAACTGCAAACTAAGTCTGAAAGCACAACTATCATTCTCACTTTTGTTTCTCATGATCAACCTTGGATAGAAACTGGAAAAATTTGCTCAAAACCTTGCATTATTAGGTATCATATACGTCTTAGCACTAGTCATTCTAAGTTGCATACATTTAGACACTTCCTAGGAAATTGCATATAGTCGAAGAGCAAAACTTCCCGTGTCATTGGATACGTTCATGTTCTTATTTTTCCTCATCATTGAACCTAGTTACATTGGTCCTATTAGTGAATCTTTCCAACTCAATAGTCTATTTTGGGAAACTCACCTTGTCAACTATCTTTGTCCTATAATCAAGTTCCTTGCTCAATTGAAATCATTGCTTGGATTTATCCATAGGTGGTAGGTTATACCAATCTTAGAATCATTTACCATCATAGTCTACTTGAGATTTTTCATATTTTCCATCCTAGCATATGCCATCTTAGCATATGTCATTTTAGAAATATTGGGCAACATCCATTATATTCAAAAAAAAAAATCCAAAAAACATAGAATTAAGACATTAGTTTTTTAGACATAGTCTGCATTATCCCATTTTGAGCAACTTTTCATGGTTGAAACAATGTCTCAAAAGAAACATAGAACAATGTCGGATCCTAACGAATTTGTCAATCCTTTCAGAAATCAACCATTAGGGAAAGAAAGACCACATAAAACTTTGCTTGACAAACATGTCACTAGAGATGCACATGGACAAATTTTAGTCGAAGACATAGTTGCCATCGTACAGGATCCTGAGTTTGCATCCTTTATGGATGAGTGTTTGGCAAATGATCCAAAATGATATCTAGCAAAGTTTCTAGTAGAAGGTGCCACACTACCACCAGGATTTGATGTTCACACCTTGAAAACAACATCTACTCAACCAACACAAACCATGATGTCAAGTGTATCTATTCCCCAAGTTACCACAACAATACCAATGGGTATACCAACTCAAACATCATCAATTGTAAACACAACCCCATTCAACATAACACAAGGTTTACAATTCACTACGGGGGTATCTTCATCTAACCCCTTTGGCACAAACACTGTTGGTAAAACATCCAAGGTTGGCACGAAAACAACTATAGGGGTTACGCAAAACATTCCAAAAGGAAATATTCCTACACTAACCCAAAATATTCCAAGAGGAAATATTCCTACACCAACCCAAAACATTCTGACAGGAAATATTCCTCCACCAAATCAGAACATTCACACTGGATATATTCCCTCTCGAAATCACAACCTGCCGCAGAACATAGCATTTTAGAACACCTACATTTATCCAAACAGCGCAAACAACATGTCCTTGAAACAAGTAGATGTTCTCCAAAACCAAATGAAAATTCTTCAACAATAGATGGACAACATGTCTATGTCAAGCAAACGAAGTATCTCAACACAAGATCTATGTCCATGTCCTTTTGACAAGGCATTATACATGACACCCTTCCCACATGGATACATTATACCAAATTTTCCTAAGTATAATGGGAGGAACAATCCTTTAGAACACATTAGAGAATTCACTACAACATGTATGGAAATATCATATGACCCCACATACTTGATGAGACTATTTCCACAAACCCTTATTCAGATAGCACTGGAATGGTTCTCTAAATTACCATATGGTATATGATCCTTGAGAGAATTAGCTGATAATTTTGTCGAACACTTTGCCTTTAACATATACAATGAAGTAACAATAGCTACCTTGTGTCACACAATCCAAGAAGAAGATGAAACTTTCACCACTTTCTTTCAGAGATGGAGAAGTTTAGCTAGCATATGTCGAGCTGAAATACTGGAAAAACAAAAAGTCACAATATTCCTTGAAAATATCAATCTGAAACTGAGAGGTGACTTAAGGGTACATTGTTGTACTTCATTCCTATACTTTTTACAAAAGGGTATCATCCTTGAAAAATGCCTCATTGACAAAGGAGAAATAAAAGTACCAGGGAAAAACCCAGTTGCTCAACATCAAAACGTTCCCAATGATAGAAACAAGTTATGGTCTAGAAACAAAAATGTTACCAATGATGGTATTGTTGATGCTAAGACCATATATATAGGACCAGTCATCACACTTAGAGGCTACAATCCAAATCAAGACATGAAAAACAATCTAGATCAAATAGCTAATTTTGTCCAAAATTCACAACAACAATGCCCACAAAGGCGATTTCCTAAACGTGAATTTACCCCTTTTGGGCAACCAATTGAGAAAATATTCAAAGAGATGAATAAAAATGATCTCCTTAAACCTTTGGAACCACAAGAATATGATCCTAGATAGTTTAAACCTTCATGGTGGGACGATAATGCCTATTGTGAATAGCATAGAACAAAAGGACACAACCTACAACAATGTCGACAACTCAAGAATATCATGCAAGACTTTGTTGAAGACAAAACCATAGAGGTAAATGGGAAAAAACATACCAAGAATAGTGATCATAAGGTCTTCACGGACCTATTAAATGACCACACAAAAGGAAAGGCCTCCAATTCGAGAAACAAGAATATTCCATCAGCCAATTATGACTATTGAAAAGGTAAGATCATAAACCACCTCGAAGCTGTAAATGAAAACATCCATACCATCACCACTAAGAAGCATCCTAAATGTGTTGTAAATACATGCAAAACCAAGATAACTCTCCCAGGTCCTTCTTCTAAGCTACCTACACAGTCCTCCAAGTCTAAGTAAAATCTGCTTGATCAATTGAGAAAGACCCCAATGTAGATAGCCATCTTGGAACTATTGACTTTGTCACCTGATCATCAAGCTATTCTCGACAAAGCCTTACATAACATGACTATCCCTACTAACTTAGATGTCAATCGTTTCAAAGAAATGGTAGGATATATAACCAACTCCCATCATGCCACATTTTCCCAATAGGATTACTCAATTGAAAAGATCGATCATAATGACCCATTACATCTCAAAGTCCTAGTCCATCAAACAAAAGTCAGACAAGTATTGGTAGATGGAGGAGCGGGTTTGAACTTGTGTACCCTAAAATTGGTTAAGGCATTAGGATTCTTAGAAGAATGCATGTAAACCTCTAAGAGTATAGTCATCAAGGCTTACGATGATGAGGAAAGATCATCCAAAGGAGTTGTCACACTACCTATCAGAATTGGCCCAATAGTTATGAACACCAGCTTCCAGTCTTGGATCTCACTCTTCCATATAACCTATTGTTAGGTAGACCTTGGATACATGCAATGAAAGTTTTACCTTCCACATATCACCAATGTCTCAAATTTATGTATAATGGCACTGAGATCACAATTTATGGTGATCGAAATCCGTTTCAATATTGTACAAGTCTAAGGGAAATGCCACAACATGAGGTTCCCGTTAATCAACAAGCTTCACCATCCACTTTATCCCTATAGGTTGACCCATCACATCTCATCAAGTCAGTTTCATTGAAACCACAATCATCCACTCCGAAGGTTGAGATCCAAGAAAAAGGTTGTGGAGAGTATCACATGAAGGCATCTTATTGTGTTAGTCAGCTGGTTCCATCCAAGGCATATGGTTTACCTCTGGTAGATAGAAGATACTTTTTAGTCACATTTCATGTTCCCCCTACAATGACATTAACCAAATGGGGAGAGTTAAGTGAAGAAATTGTGGATCAAGGTGATATTACCTCCTTGTTGTACCAGGAAGACAATGAATACCCCTCACCATCTATTCAGTTAGCTAAAAATCAATATGGAAAAGGCTTTAAGATAATGTAAAGCAAAGGCTATGACAGACATAGCAAGTTAGGACTACATCAAGATGGAAGGACATAACCTATCATTATCTAACCATGATCGAAAGGCCTAGGGCTAGGGTTTCAACTTCTTAGAATTGTGTTTCCTTTTACTTCATCACCATTTCAAGAGGAAGTAAGTTCTTATGAAGACATCAAGATATCTCAAGAACCACTTGCCCTAGTTCATGATGAATCTCCTAACTCAAGTGATTATGAATGGGATTCCCTTTCCTCAACCAGCACCATGAACCTAGATAATTTGTTTGGAGAACTAGACAAAATGATAAACCCTATACCAAATCCATGTAGTCCTCGTAATACCAAGTCCTTGATCAAAGAAAAATGGCTTAAACACTATTATTGGGAAACCCTTGATCATGCATCTTGGTCACCTGATGAACCATCTTCTAATGACCTAGCCGTTATGATAGTACCACATTAGAAGTTACCTACCCATAGGAAAAAAAACAAGGAGTTAGTCCAAAAATTTTGTGATCATGTCAACCACTTTTTATTCACCTTGTCAGTCACCACATTCAATAACTTTAATGATGACATGCCTCTCATATATCCCCAACTTATCAACTAGGATCAACAAGGTACACCCATCCTAGACGTATTCGAGAATGAGGAAGCAATAGCTGAGTTCATGGGACTTCGAGAAGGCATTCCTAGAGGGGATCATAAGGTTGGTTTCACCATAGACTTGGATGAAAAAGCATATTTTGGGGAGTCTGTTTACACCTCTAGTCACAATAGTGAGAATGAAAAGAAAATGATCAAAAAGACAAAAATGACAAGTCCGTAGGTGAAAATCAAAAGGTGCCTTTAGATGAAGAAAAAGTAAAAATAAAGGATGTATTCGAGGGAGAAAACCTCTCTAAGGCACCCAAGGATAGAGGTTTAAACATTCTCCCAGTTGCACGGGAACAATCACAGATGCTAGTGGAAGATTTTGTGGTAGTCAACATAAATACAAAAGAAAACCCTCAAATGGTGTATTTTGTAGCGTCATTGACAGAGACAGAACAACTTGAGTTTAAAGAATTCTTCACAAAGAGACGGATAAAATTTGCCTGGTCATATGCAAACATTCCTGGGCTAGATCCAGACCTAATATTGCACCACCTACCATTACACCCAGGTATTAAGCCAATCAAACATAAGTTAAGGGAAATGCATCCTCAAATTGCTCTATTGGTTAAAGCAGAGCTCAAGAAACTTTTGGATGTCGGATTCATAAGATCCATAAACTATGTTGACTAGATTTCAAATCTTGTGCCAGTGACTAAACCAACTAGGGGCATCCACATTTGTACAGACTTTAAAGAAATCAACAAGGCATGCCCTAAGGATGATTTCCCCTTGCCAAACATTCATAGGATAGTAGACCTAATAGCAGGGTATGAGATGCTATCCCTTATGGACAGTTTATCTGGATATAACCAAATCAAAATCGTAGCTGAAGATCAACACAAGAAAAATTTCACATGTCCATGGGGAACATACTATTGGAATGTTATGCCTTTTGGCCTTAAGAATGTAGGAGCTATGTATCAATAGGAAATGACTACTATTTTTCATGACTTTGTACATACTTTCAAGGAAGATTATGTCAATGAAATTATATCTAAATCAGTAACAAGGGTAGATCATTTGAACATTCTAGACAAGATATTCCAAAGGCTAGATAATTACAATGTCATACTGAATCCAAAGAAATGTGTCTTTGGAGTGAAATCAAGGAAACTTCTAGGTTATGTCATTTCTAGAAGAGAAATTGAAGTAGATCCAAAGAAGGTAAAAGCTATTCTAGAAATGCCTCCCCCAGTAAGTATTGGTCAACTAAGAACACTATAGGGAAGATTACAATCTATCCATCACTTCATTGTACAACTAGCAGACAAAATGCACCCATTTCAACATTTGCTCAAGAAAGGAGTACCATTTGTATGGACACCTAAATGTTAGGAAGATTTCCAATGGATCAAGCATTATTTGCTCACTCCAAAAGTATTAATGCCACCTACAGATGGAAAACCATTGATACTATACATTTCAAAAACTCAGTTAGCATCAGGAGCCCTTCTGACACAAAATGATGATCAAGGTCATGAAAGGGAAGTGTATTACATCAGTCATACCTTGGTAGGATATGAATTAAATTACAACATAGAACATGCTTGTCTTGTGGTAGTCTTTGCTACTCAAAATCCTTGGCACTATATGCGCAACCATCAAACCATGTTGGTCACAAAGATTGATCCCCTCAAATATCTCCTAAGTAAAGCAGCATTAATAGGTCGATTGGCTAAATGGGTTATGATACTTAGTGAGTATGAAATCCAATATATGGAGAGGAAGGCTATAAAAGGACAAGTGATTGCATATTGATGGGGAGTCCTATCCCTCAAGAGCACTCTTGCTCTTCCCAAGACCTATTCTCTAGTCTTCCTAGGGTATTCCTCTCTACCCTACTCATGGATCACTCCTAAACCCCTCTCACCTCGTAAGACTCTCCACCAATTTCAAATTCTTCACCATTACTCCCAATCCACCACTAAGCTTCCTTGGGCTCCACACTAACCCAAAGTTTCCTAACCACTCCAGGGCTAAGGAAGGGTATTCTAGTTGTCCCTTTTCTGATTTTTCTCCTCACTAATCCATCTTATTGGATTCTTTCACCTTTTACCCATCGCTTCCTTGAAAAACTCAATTTTAGGCCTTGTAGACTTCTACCCCAATTAGGCCTCCTAGAACCCATTTTCTAAAATTTTCTAACAAACAGTCTTAAAAACCCCCAAATTTTTTTGTAGATTCTTTATATTGACCATCAAGGCTCGAATATTTACAAGGCCTTAGGTCTTGTATGTGTCTGTACATATGACTGTCTTCAAACCCCCTATTTTCAAGGGTTTCTAGGGTTTTTGGCTCTTTTACCTTCTTTGAGGGCTTCAACGACCTCCTCGGCTCTCCTCTTGGCACAAAAATGTTTGAGATACATGTTCATACACTCCCATACTCTTTATTGGCACAAACCAATCCATTTAGCAACTCTCCTTGCTGTTGTCCTCTCCAAGCTAGTAGCTAGAATGCACTTGCACTCACCTAGTGCTTGATGATTTCACCACCTTCCCTGCAAAACAAGACCCCAAAATCTATATGTACACTATTTACACAATCCCCAACTTGATTCCAAGTGTCCATGAGAGGAAAGCCATGGGAAGTCAAGTGGGACTCATTATTCACAAAACAGGCCTAAATCAGCAATGAGACCAAGAAAACCAAAAACTTGCAAAAAGATAACTAGTCTATCTAGATGACTAATCTAATGCTACGTAAGGTAAGTAAGTGACAAAAATGAAAGGCTCAAAGCATCAGATAATTCCTTTCAATCAATTCTTGAGTAGATGAAGGCTCAAACACAAAAATTCAATGAAAACTTGCTCTCTTCCAATCACAAAAATGTACTCTCCAAGTCTCAATTCATGAAAACAATCCTCCAACCTAGGTATTAGGGTTTTTCTGACCCTATATACCTTTCTCCCATGTTTTAGGACCCTTGGGTTGGGCTTAGAGCAGCATTAATTCCATTTTCCAACTTTTAGGAGAAATAGCCAAGGCAACTTTGCTCAAAATGCTCATAGTGTCCAAGACTTACCCAAACCTCAATCCCTTAACAAACCTATTTCCAATTCACTCATCAAAAAAACTCTTGGGACTTTACATCAATTTCCTTATTCCCTTGGTGGTTGGCTAGAACCACCTACAACCCAAAAAAGCCAAGATCTTCCAAAAGGACCTCAAGGTGCTCCTGCACCATTCTCCCCCTGAAACAAAGAATTTAAGGAACCCATGGTGTCAAGAGATCCTCACTAATTCCATGCTTCTTAAAGCCACTTTCTACTATACAAGTAGCCTCTGACTCTGGTTGATGTCTCCACTTCACTAGGTGCTCCATGTATGTCTTGTGCCTAGTCTTCTTCTTCACCCTTGAGTCTAGAATCTCCACTTTTGGTTTGATCTAATCAAGTACCTTGAGTTCTTCGACATCCTTACTCACCTCAGCACTATACTATTCCTCATCCATTTCCAGTGCTTTATACTTCACCAAGTCCCTCACATTGAAGACAAGTGAAATGGACATCTCCTTGGGTAATTCCACCTTGTATGCATTTGATCCATACTTAGCCAACACTTTACATGGCCCTATCCTTTTCATTTGTAGCTTAATTGGTATGCCTTTATGTAGTCTTGCCTTTTTCAAGTATACCATCACCAAATCACCTATTTCAAATTGTAGATCTCTCTTCCCTTCATCTCTTTTAGCCTTCAACTTCTGGTTAGCCTCTATCAATGTCTTCTTTACCTGCTCATGAACCTCTCACATTAACTGAGTAAAATGATTAGCATGACCATTGATTCCTTCATAACCTTTTAGATCTCTAAGCTCAAGTACACCTCTTGGATGTAAACCATATACTATCTCAAATGGACTCTTACCCGTAGTCCTATTTGTGCTATCATTGTAAGAATTTTTTTCTTGTGGAATCACTTGTTCCCATACTTGTCCATACTCCTTATTTAAGCATCTCAACAAGTTACCAAGTACCCTATTTATCACCTCTGTCTATCCATCCGTTTGAGGATGATATGTTCAACTATGAGACAAGTTGGTTCCTAACCTCCTCCAAAGATTTTTCCAAAAATGTCCCATAAAATTCACATCTCTGTCTACAACTATGCTCTTTGGAAATCCATGTATCCTTACTACCTCCTTAAAGAATAGGTGTGCAATCTGACTTGCATCATGTGTTGTTTTGCATAGGATGAAATGGCTCATCTTGCTGAATCTGTCCACTACCACAAACACACTATCAAAACTAGTTGGTGTCCTAGGTAGCCATACTATGAATTCCATGCTTATGCATTCCCATGGTCTATTTGGGATGGGTAATGGCTGATAAAGACCTTTATTTGTTGATGTTCCCTTTGCCTTTTGACACACTCCACATTGCTCCACATACCTTCTTACATCTCTTTGCATCTTAGGCCACCTATAGAACCTCTCCACTAAGTCTAGTGTCTTGTTCAAACCAAAGTGACCAATCAAACTACCATTATGCTTTTCTTGGATTAGATTCTCCCTTATGGAACCTCTAGGAACACATAATTGCTTACCCCTAAACAATAGACCATTCTGCAAGGTGTAATCTGCATATTCACTGTGAAAATGGTTCTCAAAATTAGTACATACCTTGTAGACCTCTGAGAAATCAGAATCTCCTTCATATAGGTCTTTGAATCCTTCAACCACTGTGCTCTGTAGCTGTATCTCTTGAATGGTAAGTAATCTCCTACTAAGGGCATCTGCAACCTTGTTGTTAACCCCTTTCTTGTGCTTCATAGTAAAGATGTATGACTACAAAAACTCCATCCATTTGATGTACCTCAAACGGAGCTTCTCTTGACTATTGATGTAGCTTAAGGCCTAATTGTTAGTGTATACCACAAATTCTTTGGGCAATAGGTAGTGCCTCCACTTCTTGAGAGCCTATACCAAAGCATATAGCTCTAAGTCATAGGATGAGTACCTAGACTTTGCTTCATTCAACCTTTCACTAAAGAATGCCACTAGCCTGCCTTCATGGCTTAGGACAACACTGACTGCTATGTTACTTGCATCACATTCCACTATGAATGGTTTGTCAAAACCTGGTAAAACTAGGATAGGTTGGGTAGCTGTCTCCCTCTTCAATCTTTCAAATCCTTCATTGGCTTCTTTGGTCCACACAAACTTTGTTTTCAGTCCTCCTTTCATGGTGTCAAGGATTGGTGCACAGATTTCCCTAAACCTTCTAACAAACTTCCTATAGAATTGAGCTAATCCATGTAAACTCCTAACTTCAGTCCCTGTCTTGGGAGTAGGCCAACTAAGAATGGATTCAACCTTTCTTTTGTCCATCTTCAAGTTCCCTTGAGATACTACAAATCCTAGGTAAACTAGTTCTTTCTTCATCAACTCACTCTTTTCAACATTTATGGTGAGCTTCTCCTCTTGAAGTTTCCTCAACACACGTTCTAGGTGCTTCCTATCTTCTTCTTTTGTTTTGCTAAAGATGAGAATATCATCTAGGTAGACAAACACAAAGACTCCAATATAGTCCTTTAAGACCTCAATCATCACCCTCATAAAAGTGCTACGTGCATTTGTAAGCCCAAATGGAATCACTAACCATTCATACAACCCTTTTGTGGTTTTAAATGCTGACTTCCATTCATCTCCCTCTTTCATCCTAATCTAATAATAGCCACTTTTCAAATCAATTTTTGAATAGTACTTAGTACCCCCTAAATAGCCCATTAAGTCTTCTATCCTAGGAATAGGAAACCTATATCTAATGGTTATCCTATTTATGGCCCTAGAATCAGTACACATTCTCCACTTGTCTCCCTTCTTAGGTGCCAACACCACTAGAATAGCACATGGGCTTATGCTTTTTCTGATCAACCCTTGGTCCAAAAGCTCCTGAACTTGCCTTGCTATCTCCTTTTTCTACTCTGGTGTCATCTTGTATGCATCCTTGTTAAGCAATGTTGCTCCTGGCACAAATTCTATTTGATGATTGATTGCCCTCTTAGGTGGTAGTGTAGCTGGTGTGCCTTTACAAATGATATCCCTGGACTGATCCAATAGTTGCTTCACTTCTTCTGTCATAGGTAGCTGACTAGGTGACTCCTCCTCCTTTGGCTTCAACATGATTGCATAGACAACTCCTTCCTCCTTCATGTCTTTTAGGAATTCCTTTGCCCTCATCAAAAGTGCATTGGATTCTGCCTTCTTCTATCAAAGACTGGATTTTGTAAGTCACTCCATCATTCTTAAATGAATACTTGTTCTCCTTGTCATCGTGTACTGCCTCCCTATCATATTGCCATGGTCTGCCAAGCAATAGATGGCATGCATCCATTGGTAACACATCACATAGTATCCTATCTCGATACTTCCCTATAGCAAACTCAACCCATACTTGTTCATTGACCAATATATTTTTCCCCTTATTCAACCAACTAACCTTGTAAGGACACACATGCGGTATCTTGATGACATTCAACTTCTGTACTGCCTCCTCTAATATGACATTATCAGTAGATCCTGAGTCAATGATGACCTTGCAGACCTTACCTAGTATCTTGCACTTGACTCTAAAAAGAGCTCTCCTTTGTTTGTGTTCATCCTTGGTAGGTGCTTTGATCAAGATCCTTCTCAACATGAGATGTTCTCCTTTCTCTGAATCTAGACTTACTTTTGAGTTTTTAGAATAGTCCTCTTCTTGGACATAAGCAATATTTTTCTCACCTTGTGAATATGTTGGCTTGTCAGGACACATATAACCCGGATGACCCAATTGTCCACAATTGTAACACTTCATGGAAGCAAAATGAGAACTTCTCCCAAATCCTCTTGATCTACCTCTTCCAACATTGTAAGAACTTTTACCTCTGTATCCCTCTCTACTATTTGTCTCATGGGATTGTTCCCCAACCTTATAATCTCCTTGGCTTCTATTCTCATTGCTCCTTCCACCAAAACCTCCTCTATGTCCACCTCTAGGGTCTCTGCCTCTTCCTTTACCCCTGGTATCAGAATCTTGTTTCTTTTTCAGTTTCTCTTCCACTTTAATAGCCATCTGATAGTAGCTATGGAGGGTAGTAAGTGTGAAGAGGCTCAACTCCTCTTGTATGTTCCATCTAAGGCCGTTCAAATACCTAGCAAAGTTAATGCTTCCAGTTTCTTGCACTCTAGACCTAAGGCTTAGTATTTGTAACTCCTCTATATAGGCAGCTACATCTAGGTCTCTTTGTCTAAGATTTTGCCTCTTCTTGTGCAATTGGATGTCATAGTCCTCAGGTAGATAGTTTTCCTTTAGTTTAGCCACCATTTTTTTCCAATTTCCTATTAGCTTCTTTCCTTCCTTCTCTCTTTCTTCTTGCAAGAACTTCCACCAAGTTAATGCTTGTCCTCTTAACCTTGATTTGGCTATCTCAAGCTTTTGTGCCTCTATAATCCCCTCACATTCAAAGTGATTTTACATTCACTCAATCCATTCCATAACTAATTCTACATCCATTCTTCCTGTGAAAACAGGGATGCCTTCTAGTGCCTTGCCACTTAATGTGTTCAATGATTTGAGGAAGGGTTCCTCTGCTAATGGAGGGTCAAGTTTTTGTTCTATGTCTTCCTCTACTTGGTTCTTACCCTTGTCTTTATCCCCTACTAACTACACTTTCATCTTGCTAGCAGTCTCTGTAACCTCTTCTAGTTTGTACTTAATCTCTTCCACAACCTCTTCAAGGTGTCTATTCTTTTCTTGTTGCTTTTCCAAGTCTCTAGCTAGCTCTACATTGGTCACCATGGTGTTCTCTCCTATGGATTCACTTCCCTCTAACATACACTCCCCAATTCCCAAGCCTTTTATGACTCTGATACCAATTTGATGGGGAGTCTTATCCCTCAAGAGAACTCTTGCTCTTCCCAAGACCTATTCTTTGTTCTTCCTAGGGTATTCATCTCTACCCTACTCAAGGATCACTCCTAAACCCCTCTCACCTTGTAAGACTCTCCACCAATTTCAAATTCTTCGCAATTACTCCCAACCCACCACTAAGCTTCCTTGGGCTCCACACTGACCCAAAGTGTCCTAACCACTCTAGGGCTAGGGAAGAGTATTCTAGCCGTCACTTTATTGATTTTTATCCTCAATGATGCATCTTATTGGATTATTTCACCTTTTACCCATCGCTTCCTTGAAAAACTCAATTTTAGGCCTTGTAGCCTTCTGCCCCAATTAGGCCTCCTAGAACCCGTTTTCTTGACTTTTCTCACAAATAGTCTCAACAACCCCCAAATTTTTTTGTAGATTATTTCTATTGACCATCAAGGATCCAATATTTTCTAGGCCTTAGGTTCTATAAGTGTACATACATATGACTATCCTCAAACCCCCTATTTTCAAGGGTTTCTAGGGTTTTTGGCTCTTTTTCCTTCTTTGAGGGCTTCAACGACCTCCTCAGATCTCGTCCTAGCACACACATGTCTACATACATGTTCCTACAATCCCATACTCTTGATTGGCACAAACCAATCCATTTAGCTACTCTCCTTGCTGCTGTCCTCTCCAAGCTACTAGCCAGAATGCACTTGCACTTGCCTAGTGCTTGATGATTTCATCACCTTCCCTGCAAAAAAAGACCCCAAAATCTATATGTACACTATTTACATAGTCCCCAACTTGATTCCAAGTGGCCATGAGAGGAAATCCATGGGAAGTCAAGTGGGACTCATTATTCACAAAACTGGCCTGAACCGGCAATGAGACCAAGAACACCTAAAACTTGCAAAAAGATAACTAGTCGGTCTAGATGACTAATCTAATGCTACAAAAGGTAAGTAAGTGACACAAATGAAAGACTCAAAGCATCATATAAGTCTTTTCAATCCATTCTTGACTGGATGAAGGCTCAAACATAGAAATTCAATGAAAACTTGCTCTCTTCCAATCACAAATATGTACTCTCCAAGTCTCAATTCATGAAAAAAATCCTCCAACCCAGGTATTAGGGTTTTTCTAACCTTATATACCTTTCTCCCACATGCTAGGACCCTTGGGTTAGGCTTAGGGCATCATTAATGCCATTTTCCAACTTTTAGGTTGAATAGCCAAGGCAACATTGCTCAAAATGCTCATAGTGTCCAAGACTTACCCAAACCTCAAGCCCCTAAAAAACCTATTTCCAATTCACTCATCAAAAAAAATTTGTGGACTTTACATCATAGTCCTTATTCCCTTGGTGGTTGGCTAGAACCATCTACAAGCTGAAAAAACCAAGATCTTCCAAAAGGACCTCAAGGTGCTCCTACACCACTTACCAGTTAGTAGATGCACCATGAAGGAAAATCATCCTTTAGTGGCATATTTTCCAAATGAACTTATCTTTAACACTGACACTAGAAACAAATGGAAATTATACTTTGATGGGTCACATACAAATTGTGGTTCAGGAGCAAGTATACTGTTTGTTACACCTCAGGGTGATGCTATTCCAAAATCATTCAGAATTGTGTTCCCTTGCACCAACAACATAGTAGAGTATGAAGCCTTAGTGACAGGATTAAGAATGGCAGCCAAATGGAAGATTAAGACTCTACATGTTTATGGGGATTCTCAGCTAGTAGTCTGACAAGTAAATAATGATTATGAGACTAAGGATGAGAAACTTGTCCCCTACAAGGGTATGGCCGATAGTTTCAAGCAATAATTTGATGAGATCACCTTTCAACAAATGCCATGTATTCAAAATAGGGCAATAGATGCTATGGCAACCATGGGTTCCTTACTAGATATTCCTAGCAATGTGCCTAAGTTTTAGTTTTTGGTCAAACAGTTGTTGGTCCCTGCCTATAATATCCCCGATTCTACGATGGTGTGTACAATTGTTGGTCTTGCTTCCCCTTGGTACAAGGATTTATATGAATATCTAAATTCCCAAACCTTGCTTGTAGACTTTTCAAACAACCAGCGTAGAACCTATGTCTGTAAGTTAGCTAAATACACCATTATCAGAGATACCCTGGATAGATGTACCTTAGATAACACCCTAATGAAATTTATTGATGTTGAAGAAGCACAAACAACCTTACGAGTGGTGCATGAGGGTATATGTGGTTCCCATTCTAGTGGTTTTACTTTAGCCCATAAGATTATGAGATTAGGTTATTATTGGCCTACAATGGAAAAGGATTCATACATCTTTATTAAGAAATGTAGACAGTGTCAGATACATTGAGATTTGATAAGAGCACTAACACATGAGCTTCGTCTGATTATTTCACCATGGCCCTTTTCCCAATCGGGACTTGACCTCATAGGTAAGATACACCCTCCATCATCCAAAGGCCATAAATTCATCATTACCACCACCAAATACTTCACCAAATGGATTGAAGCTATTCCCATGACCTACATCATTAGCACACAAATATCCAAGTTTATCCTGAACTATATCATTTGTTGGTATGGTGTACCCCAATCCATTATCACAGAAAATGGTCGTCCATTCACAAACCAAGAAGTCTTCCATCTATGTGAAGAGTTCCACATCCAACATCATTTTTCCACACCATATTACCCACAAGGTAATGGCCAATCTGAGGCATCTAATAAAACCATTGTCAGAATCCTCAAGAATATTGTCAATGACGTTGGTCATGACTAGCACCTACAACTGAATCCTGCCTTATGGGCTTACCGCACTAGCATCTGTACTCCCACCAGCGCCACTCCATATTCCCTAGTATTCAGCTCTGAAGCTATCTTACCTATTAAGGTTGAAATTCCTTCCCCGAGGGTATCCTTGAAGGGTCATATTGACAATGAAGAATACCATGTATCTAGACGACAAGAGCTAGAATTACTGGATGAACGAAGAAAAAAAGCACTAGATCACTTGCAAGAATATCAGAATCATCTTCGTCGTAGCTATAATAGGAAAGTTCCAAATAGACATTTTGACATTGGTGACCTAGTTTTAATGGAGAAACCCAAGAATCAAGCTAACGAGAAAAGCCAGAAAAGTTTGAACCTAATTAGTTAGGGCCCTATATAGTCATAGAAGCGTTTGCATCAGGTGTGTATCAACTCTCTACACTTGAAGGTGAACCACTTTTGTCACCAATCAACAACCTTCATCTGAAGAGGTTCTATGCATAGCTTTTGAGAATCTGTGTCTTAATTGAGAAAATACAAAAAAATAGAAAAACAAAAAACTTCTTACCTTGATGAAAACTTGGCAAATAGGAATCTTTGTAACACAAAAAAAAATGAAAAATCAATCAAAAAAGTAAAGAGAAATAACCCGTCCAATAGTGAAAACCACTTCGGTGGCGCTATGGATAAGTACCACGGTGAAAACCTAGCAAACAGGTGTTATGTGTATTCAACTTCACTCCTTCATTGACCATCATTCCAATCAGACTTTTCACTTTCGCTCATAATAAATGATTGTCTTATCCATTACTTGGAATGATTGACATCAAGTCCATTCTATCTCATTCCCCACTCCATCCCGAATGTCGTATTCATGATTGGGGGAAAATCCTTATCCTTTGTCATAGGGACCTTGTACATAGCATTACACCATCAGAAAATGTCCTGAAAAAATTAAAAAAACTTCAGAAAACTTCAAAAATCCAAAAACAAAAATCAAAACATGTCAGAAAATCCCAAAAATAGAGTGAATTCAGTCATGATAAGTCAGTTGTAGACATACTCAAACTACATTGCCTCTGTGATTAGATGTAGGCAAGGCCATCTATCGATGCGCCCCCGAGGCATTAGGTCTATCTGTCTAGGTTTCTCACATCTCACAAACATTAAAATCATGACTCTTTGTACATTTAAAGTCATTGGTCATGTTGAACTATGAGGTCTCTGCATGTACAACGTAGGCAAGGCTAATCAATCGATGAGCCCCCGAGGCCACATTAGGTCAGTCCTTTAGGGTGCATCATCTTAATTCATACACAGTCAATACACACACATGCTCATAATAGTCAAACAATTAAAATAATTCATGTATCAATAAGGAAAGTATCTCAATACTATCATCAAGTCAAAATCAAACACATTGTTAGAATGATCAACTAATGTCTTAAGCAAGATATGTCTTTCTTGTCAATAGACATCATCAAATTTTGATAGCCTCATGTAGCTTGTCACATCAACATCATCAAGTTCCAACATCTTATATGGCACATTTCTTTCTGAAACTAGGCTTTGTCATGCCTTACAAAGATGGTCACCAAGTCGACACTAGACTCAACGTCTTATGCAGTATGTGACATCCCTCACATTAAGCTATGTCAAACATAAAAAAATCTCACAAGATCAAGTTTTAGCGAATACATTTATTTGACTTTATGACTTTATATCTTATTTTTTCTTGTCTTTTTATCGATTTGTGCATAAGTCTTGTTACTAACTTTCTCAAGGATGTCTCAGGACTCTTTTTCTTTGATTGTTGTCTATCAACTATCTTTTAACCATTGTATTTTGAGTCATGTTACTAGTTTCCTCAAGGATTTCCTATCAACGATTTAGAGGAACATTTCCATCTCATGACCGATCTTTTATTTATCTATTATCTATGGTTTGTCTAGATGAAATGACTGGGGCATTATTTTCCTTAGTTTGAGTTATGACACTCCTTGTTTCTGACTGCTTTTTTTTCATAGATGGATGAATTTGTACACTATGGTCTATCTTATATCATGGTGTGTACTATCCATTTGTGTCAATCCCGCCTAGTGATGATAAATTGTGAGCATAGCATATATATGGAAAAATATTGAAAGTAAGTTGTTTTTCAATCAACCTTCTTCATTTTTTCTTACTAACATTCTATAATCATCCATACTAACATTTCTCTCATCTAAAATAATGATAGAGTCCTGTAACACAACAAAAACATAAGATCATCTGCATATGCATACATTCTATAAGAATTTAATATAGTTACATTGCATCTCAAAAATATAGTAACATTTCATATCTTCATTGCATATATAGGAAAATCATGACATAATAGGAATTCCATCATCATAAGATACATAATGTAAAAATTGTATGTAAATAAACCATCACATGTAAATAGCATCATATAGTACATTACATCCATCATAAAAGGGTCATCATAACTTCATAGACTGCATAAACTCATCATAATGTAGAAACATTCATAACACATATACATACATCATCTAGGAAACATAATCATATAGAAACAATACATCATCATAAAATGGAAGTGCATATCATATAGAAGCTACCAAAAATCACATATATATCACTCAAAATAATGTGTCATAGTACAATATCAGACTGTATCCAAAAATAAAAATGAGCTTGCAACCTCTCTTATCAAAATATAATGTCTACATGTATAACAAGTGTCAACATGTCCCACTGCCACTACTGCCATGTGGTGAAGATGGAGGAAACTACCTCAGAGGTGCTCTTTGTGAGGTGCAAGGCCTATCATATGGACCTAATCTCGGTGGACCTACCACACCCTCTATACTCTGAGTCCTATTCTAACTCCTACTTTGTGATCTATGGTTGCAAACCTCTGAAAAGCTAGAAGCTCGTCTCTTTGCTGGCACCACTGACTCACATAGATCTATGTAATAGGTAGATCTCTCTACTGATCTAACTAGCTCATGAACCATACCATCAAATGAAGTGACTGCAAAGGCATCTAACCTCTGTGTACTACTACTTTGTCTCTTGTCTTTGAGCTATAGCCTGATCTCTCTCCATCAGAGCATTGTCCCTCTCTATCCATAAGGCATCTCGCTTTGTTGTGACCAGTCTTAACCTCTCCTCCAAAGCCTCCCTATCATTATCTCTAGGGGTATCATCATCTTGTCGCCCCTCTACAATCCGATCCCGAAGCTCTCTCTCCTTCTCCTCCATGGGTACCTCCTCCTCCACGTCATCCTCCCCATAGCCTGCCAATATACCAAGGGGATCAATATCCATATCAGCCTCCTCATCCTCTGCAAGGTCCTCTCCACCAATATCTACATCAACATGCTCCTCTACAACTACCTCCTCAGCAGCATGTTCATCCCCAGCTTGTGCCTCTACTCCACCCTCGATGTCCAACATCAATACATCCTCTGCCACCACCTCTCGAATAGGTGATAGTCCACCTACTTGACCACCCCTCTAACCTCTCCATCCTCATCTACCACCTCTACCTCCACCACTACCTTTATCATCATCACACCACCCCTACCACCACCTACTCAACCACCTCTACCCCTACGCCACCCTCTTGGCCATGTGCCTCATCTCTCAACTGGTGCCAGCTGGTCTGGATCTATATACAAAATCAGACGATGCTCTACCCACCATGTGTCATATGCAACTGTAGTCCCTAGATCTGCTACTCTACCTCTCCATCCCCACTATAAAGGTTGTAATGCTTGAATATCTACCTTTGTGGTAGCTACTGTTATCATAGGACTCCAATGTGGAACCTCTCTGGAAGATCAAGAAAAATCTACTCTACCTCTAGGCTCATCCTGAACCTCCCCAAACTGTCTCAAAACCTGATCAGGCAAGTGTCTCTCAATTATGTGTACACTCAAAATGGTCCTACCAATCAAGTATTGTGCCTACTTGCAAAATTGTAAATGTCTATCCTCATCAGACCAACTCTCGTAGTCCATGTATGGCCTCCAAGTGAGCTGATCCAATGTATCCAATGCATGTCTCCAAAAACTTGTATCTCCCACATGACTCTGAGTAATGTTTCTCATGTACCAAAAAACATATGGAGATATAGCCTCTCGATCTATAGTAACCAGAGGATGAAACATAGCTATCTGCTTCCATGTCCAAACCATCAGAAGAGTGGTACCATAGGTCATAGACTGTGTGTCTCTATATGCTATATCATGTAGATGAAAGTATAACATGCCTAATAAACAAGGACCATAGGCATACATGGCCTCTCTCCCCACCTGATAGGAAAACCATGACCCCGTCAATTAGGAAGAAATATCCTCCCAATCAATGTACATAAGATGCAGTCAATCCTCTCATACCTATCAGCCAAAACCTTCCATCTAATCTTGTAATGCTCTATCCCTAGACTCCTAATGTCATCATATACATAGAATCTAGCGATCTTGTTGAATCTGTGTCGGATATCATACATAACCCACTCTCCTCTAATAGGAAGTCTCAAAATCCTATAGACATCATCTAATGTAACTGTCTCCTCCCTAGTCGACAAATGAAATGATGAAGTCTCAGAATGCCATCGTTCACACAACGTGGTAATCATGCCTCTGTTTTACCAAATCGTGGGCATAGTAAGCACATGCTGAAGTCCAAGTCTCCATAATAACCATGTCTCTGCACTGACCAACCGATCTCTTAGCTTAAAATTATCTAGACGATACTCCCAAGTATAGATAGGATCTAAGACAACCTCCATTTCAACATCAAATTTTTCAAGCTTTTTTTAGGAAATTGTTTTAAAAAAAATTGACAACCAAATGCGGCTCACTATAGAAAATGTGGTGCATTCATACAAATGCATTACAACACAAAGAATTTGCATCACACATTTCATATGCGTTGCACAAATCAATTCCATCTTGAAACCAATGCAAATGCGTTACAAAAATTCAAATGTGGTGCATTATCTAAACTGCCTACCAAAATACATACGCATTGCATAATCCTACATACGTTTATCCTAAATGCAGATGTGATTCACAAATACAAATGCAGTGCATTTTATATCACATGCATTGAATGCCTAAATGACCTAACCTATCCTAGACATCTTTTTACATATGTGTCATTTTGCAAGCAGATGTGTTGCGTACGATCGCATATGCGGTGAATGTGAAAGACCGCATGTGCAAATTAATTTTTAAGTGCCTAAAACTACATGCAAAATTAAATTTCAAGAGCTCATTTTAGGGTACATATCAGTGCTCTTGCATTGGTTGGTCATCTGAAATTTTGGATGTGATAACCATGATGTGAAGCGTAGGGAACTGGAGCCATCTTCGTCAAATACTCAAAGCAAAAATCTCAACTCTTCTGAGTGGAAATGAATTGGTTTTCAACCTAATTTCTATGTATACCTAGGTTTTGGGTGGCATTTCTTCTAACCTTGTCTATTGGCCACATAAAATTCCAACTTCGATTGACCCGTGCACATCCCTAACACTTCAAATTCAAATTCGTCAACTCCATACCATTTCTAAATATCAAATTGACTTATCGGGAATATTTCCTGATTTTTTTGAAATTTTTCAAAAATTTGTCAATTTTCCCAAGGGGGCATAGCCTAACCTATTTCATGCTGGGGCATGATCAGGAAATATTTTCTTTGACACAATGCCAAAATGACATTGTATCAAAGAGGGGCAAACTGTAGACACTGAAAATTGGTCTACGCCTGCAAGTACCACTTTCGACATAATTTTCTAATGTCCATGGTCATGATTAAATAATGTTAATTATTTAATTACCTTTATAACACATCTTTCATGTATTGATTAAATAACTGTTTTATTTAATTCACTAATTCATTTATTCGACTTTGATTAATTAATTAAATCATATTTATTTAATTGTGTCGCTAAGTAATTAATTCTTATTTCTTAATTAAATAAATTATTATTTAATTAACCCCTTTATCATATTTCGACTATAATTAAATATTTATTATTTAATTATTCAATTAAGCGTTTTTCAACATTCAATTAAATAAATTACATTATTTATTTAATTTAATCTTTCAATTTTCGAATGTTGAATTAAATTAACGTTTAATTCATAATTAATTATTTATGTTACATTATTCTATCATCCAGTTGACTAATTATTCACTAACCATCTACTCGAGATCTATTTTAATTTGCCAGTTATCTATGGATTCTATGTTTGATCATTTATGCGAGGAGACTCTCTATCACAACTAGTCAGTTAACTATTTCTAACTCATATGCATGAATGCGTTTATTAATTAAATATCTTTAATTAATTAATTAATTCATGTATGCATTCGAACTCTTTATTCTTCGAGTTTTAACATTGTCTTTTTCATCCAAGGTCTATTTCTTCTATTTTCGAACACACTCAACTGAAGATAAAGATCTTGAACTCTTGTTCTTTCTATTTTCAAACAGTCCTGACAGAAGATTAAGTTATCATCCTAATTTAATATTTATCCTGTAGAATTTCCTAACTCACATTCTATTTGACACATAACTCACATCACATGACATTCATCAATCTTGATCGTTGATCTCTCTTTTGAATCTAAGTCAATTGTTCGAAAACCCAAAATCTTTAAATTGACTTGTCATTATCATTATTCCTCCTCCCAAAGTCAATACTTTTGAGAAGAAATTTAATCTTCGATATTTTGCATAGACATTTGACAAGGTTATGCTTGCATCGAAAGATAAAATCAGAGGGCAAGAATACTGATACAAAAAAATGGAGAAGGACAATCGAGATAATTCAAAGAAGTGGATGCATATTTGGTGAGATCTTTTTAGTTTATTGTATATTGTTCATTTTCTCGTTCTTTATTTTTTTTATTTAGATTAATATTTGTTAGATTAGATTTAACCATCTATCTGTGCAAAAATTTCCATAAATCTATGTTACATCACTAGTATCTCATCCTAACCTGACCTTTAATTTCTATTTTTTAGTGCATTTAATACCTTTTGAAAAGTCAAAACCCTCAGCATCTCTATATAGTGATGCTAAAGGTGCTAAATCAGTTATGCTAGGGGTCAAATATCACCGCTACCACTTATCGGGAAACCGCGCTACAATTTGGTCCTAGGGCTCCAAAAGTCAAAGGGCGACACCAAGGTGACTAGTGATGCCGCAACTTAGTTAGGTTTTAGGGTTTTAGGATAAACAGGCCCACGAATGTAAATATCAATTTCATGGCTTGGTTTGTGCTTTGGAGGTTCTAGCATTGCTATTTTGAGTTTTCAGAGAGTGACACCTTTGCAAATAGTGACACAATTTTTGTTTAGTGTTGAAAAATTCAAACAGGGTTCATTTTTTTTATGAAACTTGATGTTGTGGCTTCGTGGATGTAGGAGAATAGAGAGCCTATGCATTCATGCGAGCATCAAACCTCAGCGCTGAGTAGACTGAGTGGATTACATGAGTTACTATAGGAGAATCTTGGCATGATCGACCTTTGGCATGTTACTTATGCACCCACCGAGAGGGACCACCTAGCTATGATGACTATGTTGGTAGAGATGTGGCATAGTGAGACCTCATTGTTTCATCTTCCCACCAGCGAAGTGACTATCACATTAGAGGACGTATGGTGGATCCTTCGATTTTCAATACATGGTGATCGAGCTATATATGATATGGGTGTAGGCACAAATGTATGCTACAAGGTCATGGGCACAAATGAGATCATATTTACTAAGGGTTAGATCGATCCTGAGTTTTATAGAGGTTAGGTGTCGACCTTCCGGTTGATTGTGGTTGTGATCATTTCAGGATTGGTAGCTCCAAACCGGTCAAGTTAATATTTCATCTTGAGATGGGGTCTAAATTGGGAGAAAATTATATTCAAGAGGACCTTATATGCTTGGTGACAAGTGATGTTGGCCTCATTATATCATGATTTACATGAGTTCACCTACTGTGATAGTCGAGCGGTTCGGACCAGTGTCACATTATGGCACATCTGGGCCTAGGAGCACATTGTTGTGCTCCAACTGATGGTTACACTGGTCTATGTTGAGCCTAATAAACTATCTATTTGGAGGTATCGGGGCAGCATCACATTGAGACACACAAGATGGGTAATTCTTCATCACTGGTAGAGGGTTTTGGATGATATGATAGTGTTCACATAGAGACCTTGGTTATAGATTTCAGCCTGGTATGATGACATGTAGTAGTTATTCTATCCTAAGGAGGATAGACTGATGCAGGGTCATTAGCACACCATCATTGAGTTCTACTTCCCAAATAGGGTAGTCAGGCAGTTTAGGGACATCTAGGATAGGCCAAATGATTAGTACATGGTTATCTTTGATCAGTCCACCAGAGAGGCCACATGGGGTTGGACGATCCCTACATCAGATGTAGTTGATAGTTTTAGGTAGCTAGTGGCTAGGCCATAGGCCTATGATTAGGGACAACCAAGTCTAGGAACCAAACATGCCTATGATGATTGGTTTAGGCCTCCAGTCTAATTAATAGTTCTAGGGGAAACACTGCCACAACAAAGACCCTGCGGTAGGACAATAGGGTGGGGATAGGTAGGTCACATTCCAAGGGCACCTAGAGAAGGAGGTGAAGGAGGAGGAGGTGGAGGAGGGGGAGGATCACCTCCTGGCCATCTAGATCAAAGAGACTAGCAACCACCATTGAGGGACCAACAGAGGGACTAGCAACCACCACAGAGGGATCAACAACAACCACCGCACCTAGACCCATGAGATACCTAGATACAATAGCTTTAAGGGTAGATTCAAAGGTTACAAGAATGGATGCAAGCCATTACGATGGAGAGGGACCAGGCTTGATAGTAGGTGAAGACCCTCACTACTGAGTGAGATCATGAGAGACAACAATGATAGATGAAAGAGCTACAATTGGTCTAGGAGGTTGGCAAGAGACAATAAATAGAGAGCATGGTTGTTGCATCATAGGATAGGACAATCCTAATGCAGATGTACCATGAGGTAGTATGGGAGGCCGAGTATTACTCACTTCACTATCGGTAGGTTATACCCTCAAAAAATTGGGTGCTAGAGTACTCCTAGTAGACTAGCATGAGATAGGTAGAGGACTACCCAGAGAGGCAGGTAGGTGAGGGAAGAAGCCACCAGGGCTAGCTACCACAACTTTTGATTGGCACCATTCTTTTTGAGATCCACGAGCTCCATTTTTTATATGCCTATGGGCATTTTATACACTAATTGATAGATATATATATGACCTTGATTTGTATCATGATAGTTACATTTTGATATATATAATATGATCAATTCATTATGAGATATGTACTATTTTTATTTGTGCATTATGGATGGATGTATTTGATATTCTATATGTGATGCAAAATCATTATGATATAATGTATGATTATGTATATGTTTATGGATTCATTTCCTTTTATATATTTTTTCTATGCATATTTATGATGATGATGTATGGAGTTGTGAATATATGGATACAAATATTTCATGGTATGCAAATGATTTTAACATGCTTATACCAACCAATCTATATATTACTCCCATAATGGATGATGTTATATGTTATGATTATGAGATGTATGAGATGTTATGACATGCTCCTTTTCTTTTCTAGTATCTTTTCATGTATTATATGATGATGCTTATATTATTATGCAATGGATGCAAATGTATGGTTTATGAGATGCTTAGAATAACCAATCTATATTATGATGCAAATGATGTAAATGCAATGCATGTGAGATGATCAATTTTTTATATTATGGATGATATGTAGTATGGAAGAAAATGTTTATGTTATGAAAATGACTTCTAATATGCTTAGAATAACAAATCTATATTATGTCTTAAATGATAATGCAAAGATGGATTGATTATGAGATGTGCATGATGTTATGATATTCAAATGCAATGTTTTTGTATCTCTTTTCATAAATGATGATGGTATATATGCAATGTTTATGATATGAAATGATTATGATATGTAATGATATGCAATGATTATGATATGTAATGATATGTAATGATTATGATATGCAATGATCTCTAACATACTCAAAATAAAAAATCTCTATTACTCTTCGTAACTTAAATGATAATGTAAATGTAATGATGTGATATGAGGTGACTATGATATGTAATGATTTATGTTATGAAATTATGTGAATACAATGATGGGATATGAAATGACGTGATATGAAGTGACCATGGTTCTTAATCATTTATGATATGCAATGATATGAATGCAATTATGATATGAAATGATATGCAATGATTATGATATGCAAATGATTATGATATGAATGCTTTATAATATGAGATGTATGTATATTGATGATCCATGGCTGTAGGATGAATGCATTGGTGATATTTTTTGGTTAACTCTCATGATACCATGTTAGCGTGGAGAAGAGAAAGAAGAAATAAGATGATGAAAGTAGGATCCAACAAGTCCATGATCTACAAGACTTTATTAGAGAGGATGATGAATGATGATGATGACTTGCTTATTAGGAATTAGGATTTGAAAAGTTCTTACTTACCTTATGCTTGATGACACACCTAGGGAAATGTATCAAGGTATAAAGAACTAGGATGGTGTTTCACCTAGTGTGATGGAGTTTGACTCGACAATCAGATAGGAGTACTCCTATTCAAACCTGGTATACGAAACCTTATTTAAAATGCGGTTCATATATTTCAAATATCTCAAACTAAAACATAGAAAGGAAAGCCTTCTTATGTGGTAAGAAAGACACCTAAAACACCTTCCCTATAAACTAAACAAAGCATGCATGACCAAGGTTATATTACAAGAACATCCAACATGCATAACAAATAAAAAGATAATGATCCTTGCCCCATTCCCTTCTCTCTAAATCTTTTTGTTTAGACACCATCGAGAGGTCATTAGAATGAGCACAATAAGATAAATGAAAAGAAAAAGATTAAGTAATAAAGCAAGATAATGTTTTTCATACCACTAGCCAAGACTACTTGTTACAGTGATACCTGATGTTGATGTCCATTGTAGGAAGGATGCATCATAGGAGATGATGTTATCAGATTACAATGACATTGATTGGATGATAAGATATTGATATTTAGAGTTGACCAATTTATTTACCTACCAACCTAGACTTGAGACCTTGATGCTTGAGTTTTTACTTGGAACCTGCTAGACTTGTTTTTGATTGCTTTTGTCAAAGGGTGAAAGTGATGATTGATTAATTATGAGTGTTTTCTTATTGTGGGTGAATGTTGAAATGGGACGGATGGATTTTTTCAAATATTTGGATGTTTTTTATGTTTTATGAGATTTTTACCACAAGACTAACCTATAGACCTATCCTAGCAATCTCAAGGACTGGTCAAAGATTAGTCTTTCCTACGTTATACATGTAGAGACTACGTAGTTTGACTAACACAAACTCAATTATTGATGAACAAATGGATTGCCAACTTATTATGAAATACTCCTAAAGACTGATCTAATGTTTCAAGGGATGATCAAAGATCAACCTTTCCTACATTCAAGCTCAGAGATGATGTAGTTTGACAAGATGACTCTATTTTTGACTTTTTAACTTTTTGACTTATTTTTGGATTTTGATATGTTTTGGATGTTTTTGAATTTTTTGAAGGATTTTATGATTTTTTTTGGATTTTTTATTTAAGGAAGAGTACAAGAGTATACATGAATCCAATTCAATGAAGGTACAGGAACATACCCCTAGTGTGATGTGATAGAATACTCCAATATAGGTAGGACAAACTAACCTTAGGGTTGTGTCAAGTAGTACTAAGAGGGATCATGATACAAACACATGATCAAGCTATGATGTGGACATGGATGGGTGAATGGAAGGGTGTGATGAAATGCGATGGAAGGTGGTCTAGTCATAAAGATCAAGGTGGATGGAAATTTTTTTTTTACACAAGGCACCTGCTTGCCAAGTTTTCACCAAGGTACTTTCCCAAAGCACGATTGAAGTGGTTTTCACTAGAGGAAGAATTTTATCTTTACTATTTTTCAATCCTTTTTTTGATTTTTTTGATTTTTTTGATTTTTTGATTTTTTTGATTTTTTGGTTTTGTACCCTGAAGGATTAGACATAATTTTTTTTGAGATGGGATCTATTCATGGGCTCTGGTAGAGGCTACCCTTTGGGTGTTGATAGCTGATATGCCCCTAACTTGTAGCTCACTGTGATGATGAAGGGTCCCAACCAATTGGGTTCAAACTTGACCTTATTGTCTAGACTCGGTACATTTTTTTGATTCTCCTTCAATACCAACTCTCCGACTTGGAAGGTCTAACTCCTGATCTTCTTGTTGTAGCTTCACTTGAGACAATTTAGGTAGAATTTTAAATGGTTCAACGAATTCACACACTGCTAATCTAGTAGTTCCAGCTTCTTTAACCATGATACCGGATGTTATTCATCTATAATGAGATTTTGTAGTGATATTCTTAGGGATGGGAGCTCAATCTCAATGGGGAGGATTGCTTCTAATTTGTAGACCAGAGAGAATGGGGTTGCACCTATTGGTGTGTGAATGATAGTTCGGTAGGCTCATAGGGTGGGGTTAAAATGCAAGTGCCAGTCATGACCAACTTCATTAATTGTTTTTTTGAGAATTCTTAAGATGGTTTTATTTGTAGCCTCAACTTGGCTATTACCCTAGGGGTAGTATGGAGTAGAAAAGTGATGTTGGATGTTGAATTTCTAGCATAGGTCTCAGACATCCTAGTTTCTGGAAAGGTGTCCCATTATCTAAGATAATAGCTTGGGGGATACCGTAGCGACAAATGAGATAATTCATGATTAACTTGGAAATATTTTTTCCTATAATATCGATAAGGAGGACTCATATTATTAGATAAGTGTATATTTCATGATACCATGGGTTACCAGAACCAACGATTTCACACACAATTTCAAACTTGGGTACCTCAAAAGCTGGTACAAGAAGTTGCTCTATAAGGAATTCATGTTTAAGGACATTGTGTGGGATATCCAGTAGTGATCTGACCGTTGCCATGGCATCTGCCACTCTATTATTTTCCCTTGGTATTTTCTCAAATGTGATCTCAATGATGAACTCCTTGAGGTCTTCCACTAGTTACTTGAATGTATTCAACTTGTCATCCTTAGTTTGGTACTTCTTCTTGAACTAATTGATGATAAGATGAGAGTCTCCATAGACTTTAAGAGCCATGATCTACCACTATACTCCTATCCTAAGTCTGATCACAAGGGCTTCATATTATGTAATGTTGTTAGTGCAAGGGAAGCATAACCTATAGGATTTAGGAATAAAATCCCCCTGAGGTGTGATGAAGAAAATACATTCCCCTGATCCATGCTATGTATATGACCCATCAAAATAAACCTTCCAATGATCTATGATTTTGAGGTTGAACATAGACTCATCTAGGAATTTTGATACCGATGGGTTCTTTGAATAGATGGGTTCTTCTACTAATTGATCTAATTTTACTTGTCCCTTGATAGTTTTTCATTATACATATTCAATTTCGTATTTTGAGAGGATCATGACCCACTTAGCCATCTACCATGTGAGAATCACCTTTGAGAGTAAATACTTAAGGGGGTCTATTTTCGCAATGAGTTTGATTTGATAGGCCAACATGTAGTGCTTGAATTTTTGTGAGGTAAACACTATTTCTAGGCAAGCCTTTTCAATGAATGTGTAATTTAACTCATGCCCCACCATGTTTCAACTGATATAGTAAATAGCTTTCTCCCTCCTTATCTCATCATGTTGTGCTAATACAACCCCTAGTTCTACTATTGTTTCTGATATGTAAAAGGTTAGTGCCTTATTTTGGATTGGTGGCATTAGTATTGGTGGTATCATTAGGTATTCTTTGATTTTTTTGAAGGCTTGATCACACTTATCCTCCCACCTATATGCTATCCCTTATGGAGTAGGTGAGAATAGGGGACAACCTTGTCTATCAAAATCACTATGAACCTACGAATGGATTGGAGTATTCCTTGTAAACCCCTTAATTGCTTCAATGTATTTGGTGCCTCCATTTTAGAATGGATTTGATATTTTTAGGGTCTATTTTGATCCCCCTCATTGATACAATGTACCCTAGATGCTTTCCTTATTATACCCTGAAGACACATTTCTTATGGTTGAGCCTTGCCTTGTATTATTCTAGCTTGTCGAAGATGGACCTTAGTGCTGCTATGTGATCCTTTCAATTTCTTGATTTGGCCAATATTTCATCCACATAATCCTCTACAGAGTTGTAAATCATGTTGTGAAAGATGAGAGTCATGGCCCTTTAAGAGGTGGCCCTAGCGTTCTTCAACCCAAATGACATCATGCTATAGTAGTATGTTCCCCATGGATAGGTAAAATTCATCCTATGTTGATCTTATTTTGCTATCATTATCTGATTATACCCTGAGAATCTGTCCATTAGTGACAAAATTTCATGCCCAATTGTTTGATCTATAATCATGTCAAAGTTTTGAAGAGGAAAATCATCCTTCAAGCACACCTTGTTTAGGTCTCTGAAATTAGTGTAGATTTAGATTCCTCTAATGGGATTAGTGATTGGTACCAAGTTTGAGACCCACTCAAGATAATAAATGGGCCTTGTGAAGCCAGCATCCATTTGTTTTTGCAATTGAAGTTTGACTAATAGTGCAATTTGTGGGTGCATTTTCCTTAGTTTTTGGTTCACTGGTTTCACCTCTAGATATACTACAAGATGATGAACCACAACCTTTGGTTCAAGTCTCAGCATGCTAGTGTAGTTCCATGCAAATTTTACCTTTCTTTCTCTCAGAAATGTAGCTAGGAGATCTTGTTCTTTAGTTAGAAGTGATTCTGCATAGAAGGTTATTTGTGTCCTCGCCTCAGTCCCCAAGTTGACGGGGTTACACTTCTCTACTAATACTACCGACTTCTTCTAATGAATAGCACTAAGAGGAAGATTGAATCCCCCATCCTCTAATACCTTAGAGAGGTTTTCACCATTGGATGCATCCTTTGTTTTTACTTTTTTTAGGTCTGAAAGTGCCATAGTGTGGTTTTCACTTAAAGACCTAGAGATTATTCTCAAATTTTCACTTTTGTGACTAAGGGATTCAATCATCTCCCCATAGTATGTATGGGTATCTAGCTCAATTTCAAATATGGCTTTATTATCTTTGCATGGTATAGTATCCCGTAGTCCCATGAATTCTGAGAGGGCCTCATAATTTTTGAATGTTTAAAATTGGTGGTCCTCATTGGTAATAGTCTATTAGCTAGGGATATACTAGTTTCAATTCATGGGTTTGATTATTTGACTCAAAAGACATAGTGGAAATCATGAATAGGGAATAGTCCTCAAAAAACATGGGTAGTTCAGTAAGGTGATCATTGTCACGGTCACTACATACATCAGTTATGTCAAAGATGTAGTTGTCTAAGGATAGGCTTGTGGATACTGGTAATCGAAGAGGAGCTTTAACTATTTTAGTAAGGGGACTTCTACCACATTCAATTATCCTTGGAGGGGTACATCCAAGCCAAATATTCTTCATGTGCTTCTCAGAAACAATGGGTTCTAATCAACCATTGCTATTTTTTCCAAGACTTTCGTTCATTTTGCAGCCCATGCCAAGCATCAATTGTAGTCCTTTGTTTGCATTGTCCATTAGAAGAGAAAGAATAGGGCTTTAATCTTGGTATAGGAGATTTTATATGTCCTTTTCATCTACCACTTCTTAGCCTAAGTCTCCCCAACATTTGAATTTGGAGGGTTCTACAATGAAAGTCGAAGATGGTGTGTCACTTGATTGTGGTTTTCCATGACATTGAGGAGATTGAGGCAACTCTCCTATTACAAAGGCACCCTTCTTCATCTTATAATCTCCACATCCATTGTCTTGGATAATGACTTTGATATAATAAATTTTAGGAATGGAGGGTTTCTCTATCCAAAAAGTGGATGGTAAGGTGGATGGGTCTATGTATGGAGTTGTAGGGCCTTCATCATTTTTAGGAACTAGTGGGATTTTTTAGTATTTTTCTTCAAGGTTCCTACAATAAGAAAAGGGCTTGGGATCACCATGGATGGTAACTTCTTGGTTTTCAAAGGTGAATTTAACACATTTGTGAAATGTGGATGCAACCTCTTTCATCCCATGGATCCATGCACAACCTAGGAGAATGTTGTAAGGGAGGTCAAAATCAAGGACTTGGAAAGTAGTATCCTTAATGTCTTGTCCTACCTGGATAAGAATTTGAATGGTAACTTGAGACACTCTTTCCTAATCATCATAATATTGGATTGTGATACCTTTTCCCTTTTCAATCATATCTTCATAAAATACTAGATTCTTTATTAGCTTGAGTGAACCAATATTCAACCTCGCACCTCCATCCACTAAGACCCATTTGACTTTATTTTTATGGAAAAATACTTCAATATGAAGTGCATAGTTGTGAGATGGTTGGGTTGGGAAATATTTTTTGAAGAATGTGAGGAGATGTGGTGTGGTGATGCATCTCACCATAGCTTGGAATTGATCTGCAACAAGCTCTATGGGTATGGAAAACATAGTGAGTGCCTTTTATAGAATCTCCTTATGTGTAGGTGAAATTTTTGGTAACTCCATGATGGAGATCTGAGTGGGGGTCTTTTTTAGTTGTTTGAAGAAATTTTAACCATTAGCAATTGACTTAGAATTTGAAGGGGGTTCTCTAGCTTGCATGGATGGTCTAGGGATAGTGATTTTTCCACCTCCTTTGGTGACTCCACACTCAGCTTTGGACCCTAGGATGTGGATGACCCATACCCATTCATCTAAAGATGTGACCACATGGTAATAAACATGGTTGACACTACTGTACTTCTTGGCTTTTGCATTGTTGTTTGATTTATCATGATCCAACATTGAATTCATGTATATCTTGAGGTCTTCATTTCCAGTTGGTTGCTCAATGGTAATGGTCTTGTTTTCAATGAGATCTTCAATTAGGTTTTTGAGCCTCATGCAAGTAGTTGTTGTGTGCCCCTTTATCTAATGAAAATTGCATAGGTGCTTCTTGTTATACCATGGTGGCTTAACTTAAGGCTCTAGGTAATTTTAAATGACTAGGAGCATGATGATGTTGTCATGAATGAGTTGTTTCATGATAGATTCGGCTGATTCTCCAAGCAGTGCATACTTTTGCTCTGGGGGATATCGATTTCTTGTGGATGCTCCACTTTGATCATTGACATTATTCCTTGTTTGTGTGTTGTTTTTCTATTGAGATGTGTTGGGTCAAGGGGTGTTTTGGGTATTATTTTGTGGTTTTTGGTATGGTTTTTTTTTGTGTTTGGCTTTGGAGCACCAATTACAACCTTGGCATCAACAACACCATCATTGGTAACATTTTTTTTTTACCCATGTTCATGGTTTGTCATTGTAGCTTGTTGATGGGTGATTATCTTGACAAGTGGGTGTCCCCCCTTGTGCAATGAGGGTTGTTTTCATGTTAAGAGGTTTGCGGATGAGTCTAACTTTTTGTCCTTCTGGCATGGCCCACTTGCTTCTATTAGCTTTGGATTGCCATCATTGCGAGAAGGATGTGAATGAATCTCCATTTTTTTTCATAAGGTTTGAAAACTCTTACAAGCTTACATCCATGCCATTATTAAATGAATAATTTTATATGAATGCATCCACAATCTCTTGGAAATTTTTTATTCTAGGAGGAAGATGAGAGAACCATTCCATGGTTGGGCCATCTATACTTCAAGGGAAGAGCCTCATTAGATAGGAGTCATTGTAGGAAACTTCCATGTAGTGTACATGGAATTCCTTGATGTGATCTTCAAGATTTATAGTTACATGATACTTGTCAAATTTTGGTATCTCAAAGCCTTGTGGGAATGACTTCATCACAATACTCATGTCGAATGGATAAGGGTATAAATTCCCTTGTGATTTTGGGGTCTTCCCAGATTGTATATCCAACACCTATTGTGAGAAATTTTTGATTTGGGTGGACAAATCGCTTTGCAGGTCAGTTGGTTGAATGAATGTGTTTTGGATGACGAATGGGATGACTTGTGGACTTGGTGGTGCATTCACAAGAGTTTGTTGTGTAGCTAATAATTGACAATATGCTTGTAGTTGTTTCTATGCCAAAAAATAGTATTGTTGGTCTTGTTGCTATTATTGCACCAAAAACACTTGTTGTTGGGCTTGTTGTTTGGCATGTTGTTGAGTTTCCTTTTTTTGTAACAAGGCTTTTGCTTGAGCTTGTTGGTAAGCCTGATTTTGTAACAAGGCTTGTGTTTGAACTTGATGTGCTTTGATGGCTTGAGAAACTTTCTTGGATTGTGTGGCTTGTTGTTGTTGCAATAAAGCTTGTTCTTGTGCTTGGGCTTGTTGTTGTTGTAGCACTGCTTATACTTGTGTTCAGGTAGCCTATTGGGCTTTTTGTGCAGCTTATTGTGCATCTCATGTAGCTTGTTGGGTTTGAAATTGTTAGAGTACCCTTTGATAATCTTCTTGAGATGCTTTCAACATGATGCTATATTGGTTGGCTACATTTGGATTTGGTGGTAGAGGTGGGGGATTCAGAATGGTATGATATGGTGTGATGAGATTTTGTTGGGGTGGTTGTTGGGGAGTTTGAGTGATGACAATCGATTGTGTGGTGGAGGGTATGGTTGATGAACTAGGTCCTTGGGAGACCACATTTAGAGTTATCTAAGATGTGTTGGATGATGTAATGGTTGGTTGAGATGTTTGGATTGGATCCACCTACTATTGTGATGTCAGTGGCATGCCTCGAGGATTTGGTATGCTTAATGTGTTGATTTGATTTATGATTGGTAGATTGATTTGATTCGATTGATTTTGGATAAGTAAAGGGGGTTTCCCTAAACCAAGGATTCATGTGGATTTTGATGTCATTGGGGGAAGTGATGGGAAGGTAGATGATATGTTCACTTGAGGCAATGATGATCAAGGATCAAAGATTCCCCTAGTCTAAATAAACCCCCTTGTTCTTGTGATACCACGGGGAGGGAGACTTGTGCTCCAAGAGAGTATGTCAGTGTTGTGGAGAAGGTGGATGGATTATTAGTGTCATGGAATACAAGCGAAATGTATGGATGTTGTGGGTCTTGCAGGATTGTGTTCATCATACCCAAGATGGTGTTTTCATCCAAATTATAGTTACTCACAAAGGGGTGTCTTTAAAGATCTTGGAGCAATGAACTCCCCTTGGTGATCATGGGTTAGCTTGTTGCATGAGATGAGTTTGGTTGGGGGATGGGTTGAATGATACTTTGAGAGGATGGTGTCAATGATATTAGTGGCATAAACCCAAGAGGTTGTTCCACAATTGTGCTTACATCATAATCAGAAGGGATTTTAGCCCCTTCCTTTTCTAATGAAAGCATGTATCATAAATGATTAAGTCTGATCATGGTATTGAAAATTTTGTGATTCTTAGGATTTTGGACTATCTCCAAGATTTCATCTTGAGTCATTCCTAGGATATTTTTGGTGATGTCCTCCACTTGGCAACCTCCCTCTTGAGGATCTTGTGGTTTTCGAGGAAGGTTGAGTGGGGGGTTGCTAGATCCGATAGGGTTCAATTTAGGTACGGTTTGACTCAAGTCACTTGAAGTAGATGTCTCTTTGTTTTGCTCCATGTTTTTCTTGTGTTGTGATCTAGTTTGAACCATAAAATAAGGATAAAATTTTAGGAATATGGGACAAAATCACTAATTCCTTAGGTTGGTCTAAATTTTTAGGCTCAAAGAAGAAAAATCAAGTTTTTTTAAGGATCAAAGGATGGAAGTGAGATAAATGAAAGATGGATGGTGTGAATGATTAGACTCTTAAGAATATTGGGAGGACACTAGACTTTAGGACTTTTGGTTTTTTTAATTTTTGATTTGATTTGGATTTGATTTGGATTTGGATAATGAACTCATAAAGCACAAGATGTTGGATGTTTTCTTGGAATAAATTTTTCCACAAGGTGATAATTTAACTAAGCATATGAAGAAGGATTCATCTACACATACTTAGTCAAACAAGATGATTTTGACTTGATTTAAGGGATTTTCCAAAAGTCTAGCATCAAATATTTTTCCAAGATTCTAAGAGTTGTTGGTGAGATGGGATTTGGTTGATGTTTGATGGATGGATGAGAATATTGATTTTGATCCTAAATTGGACTTAGAGAGACTTCCTTTTACAAGACCTTGATATTGAAGAACATGCTATAATTCCAAAATGCTCAAATTCAAGGAACCAAACTTTTGACTTAGATGAGTGGTTCAAATTACACATACATATCTGGATTGTTCAAAGGAATGAGTCTATAAAACCTCATGAAATTCTTTCTTATCTTGGTGTATTGTTTGAGGTTTCACTTCCTGATGTACTTCTTGATAAATTCTTGAGTGTGACACCTAAACATGAAACTTTTGCACAAATAATTTTGTTTTGGGATCTTGACCTTCTTGGAAATCATGAGAAAAAGCACATATGTGGGATTCAATTTTCTTTTCTCTTGCTTTATATTTGGTTCTTTTTACCACAAACACTTTCTTGATTAGGCTTACAAATTGACTGTCTAATGTCTTAATATATTCTCATCGCACAAGGTCCATTATGTGGATATCAAGAGAATCAAGGCAATAGTTCCCTATGTTGACTTTGGGAGAAACAAACTTGAGCTATCTCAATGTTTAAAAGCCTTCTAGGGATAAAAACCCCTAGGGACAAATAGTAACACATGGACCTCAATATTAGTTCTTCCAAAGGGTTTGAAATTTTGAGGATTTTTTGAAATTTTGTTTTCTAATGTTTTAGATCCAAGAAAAGTGTTTTTATTCCATAGCAATACACCGCCCTAGGATAGAAAAGGCCAATATTTTTTAGATTCCCACTTGGATTTCTCCAATTATGGTTATTCAAAGCACATTATTAGAAATTTGACTACACTGGCTCCCCCTTACATGGCACACACTTCTCGGGTTAGCCAAGCTTCAATTCTCATAAATATCCCATGAAAAACTTTTCATCTCTACTTCGAAACATAAGTACATGGGATGGCTTTAGAGGTCTGACCTCCTCACACCAACAAATATATAGGAATTTTGGCTTCTACAAAAATTGGTTTATAATCAAGACACCCATTCGGCATGCCATGAGAGGAAAGATCAACTCATTTAAGAGTATCACCTGCTTGTTTGTAGGAGCTCCTATAATGATGATATTTCCTCAACATTCAAATTGAGGCGTAGCTTGGCATTTAGCTCATTACCAGTTTGAGGCATTCCCTTGGGGTGAGTACTTTTTCCCACCAAGATAGGCTCTCTAAAAGTGAAAAATAACAAAGAAGTTCATTTTTAATTCAACCACCTAATGCATTTAGGCTAGAGCACACACAAAGCCTTTTCTTCACACAAGCATGATTTGTCCAATGTTTTTAAAAAATCCAAATTGAAGTGTGGAGGAAATCTTCTATAAAACATAATATCAAAAAAATACTTTTGATTCTCAAGATTGCTATGAAGCGCAAGAGAAGTGCATGCACCTTTTAAATGAAATTATTTTGTAAAAGAGATTACAAAACACAAAAAAGACATGTTCATTTTAGACCTCAAAGCAGTAATGGATTCTTTTTATAGCACCAAGATGAAGTGTGAAGTTTTCTTTTTCAAAATTTTAAATCAAAAACCAACTCTAGTAAATTCCTAAGGTTCTTTTTAACCATTTTCTTATTCTTTTTAAAACCCAAACAAAATTTATTTGAGTCCTAAAAACTGAATATATCAATGTCCTTAAAATGTGGGATTATATTGCTCCCAAAGTGTTTAAAAACACTTGTTATAATCATGTGATAATGCCATAGAAAGCCTTCTCTTCGTTTCCTCCTTCCCGTCTTGATCACCTCAACATACAAAAACTAATTAGCCTGCATAAAATATAGCCATAAGAGAAGGTTAGAAGTCTAAGGTGATCAAAATAAAAATCACATGTTAAAATTAAAACTAAAATTTGACCTTTACCCCACCCTAGCACTTTAATCCATGAAGGTGTCACTATTTGGAGAGGTTCAGTGGTGCTCTAGTGAAGTCAACGTCACTCTGTGGAGAAATATAGACCGCAATTGCATAAATATTTCACAAAGCATCACTCCTTTGAGTTTGAAAGATCGCTCCTTCAGGAAAATAACATTAGTGTCACCTTTTGAAGCAGATACAATGTTGCTATATAGCGATGTTGGACTAACAACATCATTTCTTATCTTTTGCAGCATCGTTGTTTCCTGTAGACACAAAAAATTTCAAAAACAAAAGAATTTTGACCAAAAAATGTGTTAATTTCTCAAGATTCACCCTCCCTCTAGTGTCAAAATCTGAATGGTTGATCTAGACATACTCGAACATCATCAAACAACCCAATGTTAGAAATTAAACAAGTCTAAAACAATCATTCCACATACAATTCAATAAAATGGAAAGAACAAGAAACAAAGTGCAATTAATCAAATGAAAGCTACTAAATCTTGCTCAAAACATTCAAACCAACATCCCATGGGGGAATTGGTGCTACTTTCATGTGGAAAGTAGCCCTTTCCTAATTCCTTGATGATTTTTAATGAAGATTGTTTATTATTGTGCTCTTTGATGAAAATTTCACCATAACCTAGCTAAGATTGATAAAATTCTATGAAAACCTTTATGAACAATGGATGAACATGCATTAAATGTATAGATAATGACTTTGCCTAAATTTGTGGATCCAAAATCAATAGAGGAGCTCTCCATTTTTAGGAAAGAAGGATAGAGGAATTAGAAACATGAAGTATGTGGGATTAAAGATGAACCAATAGGGTATGTGTAGGATCATCATGGAAAAAATAGGCCCTTAAGTGGCAATAAAAATTTAGAAAATCAGAGTTAGACAACTTGACGTAAAAATTAAAATAAACTATCTGTATTATTTCAAAAAAATGTAAAAATAGAATCTGTAGCAAATTGAATGTAGTTTCGTAACTACTAGACCTTTATTTAAAAATAAATAAATCTATTTGGTGAAAATCTAAAATTTCAATGCAGTAGTACTTAAATTTCAGGGTAAATATAAGAAGTAGGTGTTTGTCTAACCACCCTAACCACAGTAAAATGATAATATATTTTTATAATATTTTATATATAAGTAGAGGACTCATGTCATGATGTGATGCATATTTTTTTATAATTTTTTTCTAAGTCAATAATTAATTATGAATTTTTTATTACAACTTTTTAAAAATATAAAAGATCATCTATCTAACCACCTTAACTTGGTCAAAACTTCATGAAATTCAATTTTTTTTAATCCTATAGTATGTGAAGCATATAATGTGACACATGTTTCAAATTCAAAAATTGTGATACCGTTTGAAAGTTATAGAGATTTTTCAATCAGCCTATCAATCAGGACTTTAGTCATAATTCAAATAGAAAATGAATAATAATTATTTATTAAATTAAAATTAAAACATAATTTATATTGGTGGAAAACTGAGACTCTCCTTTAAAAACCCTTTTCATTTCATCAATTTTGGGTAAAAAAAATTCGTCAGCCACATGGGCCATCATATCACTTACATATCGCCACTTTTTGGCCCATCATGATCCTGCACATACCCAATAACAATGTGTGACTTGTCAACATGCTATTGAAGAGAGGTGGAGCACATTTTGATCAATGTGAAAATAAATGCAATTAGGTCAAAGTTTCAATTTTGAAAGATGTCTTGTGGAGGAAGATGTGGAAGAGGAGTTAAAGCCACTTGTCTCAAGAAAAAAGGACTTGTAAGAGATTTAAATGCCATGTTGGAGGACAAGTCCTTTTGGGAGGGAGATTTAAAATTTGAGGAATATTCCAATGAGATGCCCTTTTGAATGAAAATATAAGAATTTATAAATCAATTAAATTGATTACATGCGCAAGTTGCAAAATCTAGAGGATTTGATGGATTAGAGTTAGAGCTAATTAGGATTTAATTATCCTAGATGGAGATTAGTTGATTTGACATTTGACTTAGATTTTTTTATTTTGTTTAAACCAAATGAGAGGAATAATGGACATTAGATTTAATTAAATAAATTTTGATTTATTTAATTAAAAGGGATGATGTTAGAATTAATCAAATAAGGGTGATTTATTTAATCAAAAGATGAAATATGATTTAACTAAATAAATAGTTTATTTAATTAAAAGAGGAACATTAGGATTAATTAAATAAAATGATTTATTTAATTAAAAGAGGAATTATGATGAATTAATTAAATATTGATTATTTAATTAATTGGCTAGTAAAGAAGTGATTTAGAGGGAACTAATGTTAGTAAATCAAGATCAGGTGCATGATATCAATCAGGATAATTTGGATGTCTACACCTACTTTACCTTGCTATGTCACCATACACTTTGGAAGCTTTCCTAGCTCAGTATGATGATGTAGGAAGAGAGAGCAGTCTACTAGATTAGCTACATCCTTGTTGATTACGAATCCCATTATTCATCCATGGAGAGGTAATGCCTCACTCTTGTATTTGCCATGCATAATTTAAGGCACAACCTCCTCCACACTGAAACACATGTCATAGTGAAAAAATATCTTTCAAGACACTTGTTCTCTAGCACCGACCTTGCTGGGAGATTAGCAATGTGGGTTATGTTTCTTTTTGAGTTTCATATAAAATTTGTTACTCGGAAATCAATAAAGGGTCAAGCGGTTTCAAATAAATTAGCAAACAATCACTCATCTCTCTCCTTCCCTAGGTTAGACCTATTTCCTAATGAGAGTATTTTCATGACTAACTATGACCTCGAGTGTAAGTTTTAGACTGGTTCTAGAGTGGGTCTGGTCCTGATATCCCTCGAAGGAAAATCATTCCCTCTATCCTTTCGATTAGGTTTTCCTTGTACTAATAATATTGTTGAGTATGAATCTCTCATTGCTGGCTTATGTTTCATGATTGCACTAAAGATTAAACATCTTCATATACTAGGTGATTCTAAGCTTATTGTGAATCAAATTACTGGAACTTATCAAGCTAAAAAAAGTAGATTGTCTTGATACCAAGACCTCACTTTTTCCTTGCTACACCAATTTTCCTCTCTCACAATAAATAGTGTCCCTAGAAGAGAAAATAGACATGTCCATGCCATGGAAAGCATTGCTTCCTTGGGACTTTTAGATGAGGATACAAAATAATATCACTTAGTGGTTTAAGTCATGCAAATGCTAATAGTTTTTGATCAACCCAAACCCGAGCCTCTAAATTTTTTTTACGTAAACTCAAGAGAGTGGTTCTCTAGTATTTGCAATTACTTAAAGATTGGAAAATTTGTGATGATGTGACAAAAAATTATTGCACTCATATACGAAAGATTTCAATGCCTTGTTTCATTTTATTTGACGTTCTTTATTGAAAGGTATATAACGGCTTGCTTCTCAAGTGTCTCAATAAGAAAAAAATACCCCTTTCCCTTAAGGAAGCCCCTTCAGGCTTTGTGGGTGGAAATTTATGTGGTAAATCCATGGTGAGAAGATTGATACACATGGAGTGCTATTGGAAACTGATGGAACAAGATTCCTATTATTTTGTCAAGAAGTTCCTTCAATGTCAACAACACAACTGTCTTATTCATGGTCCTAATTAGGAGTTACAAAATCAAACTTCTCCTTGGCCATTTTCAAAATGGGGGTTGGATATCATTAGAAAAATATCACTTCCTTCTTCCAAGGGACATACCTTTATCATTACTTCTATGAATTATTTCACAAAATGGGTCAAAGCTATTCCACTTTGATCCATGAATGTTGAAACTATCTGTAGCTTTCTCATGAACAATATCATTTCTCATTTTCGGTTGCCTCCTACACTTTTTTCTAACAATGGTAGACCATTCAAAATTAAGGAAGTAAAGCATTTCTTGGAGAAATTTCATATTCAACATAGGTTTTCTACACTGTATTATCCACAATCCAATTGTCAAGTAGAATCATCTAATAAAACTCTTGAACTCATTCTTTGTAAAATAGTTAATAAGCACAATAAGGATTGGCATATTCAATTAACATACACTTTATGGGCCTATCACATGTGTGTTCATATGGTGATGGGAAGAACGCCTTATAATCTTGTGTATGGTGTTGAAGCTATCATGCCTTTAGAGTTGGAAATTCCATTCTTGTGGGTTTTTCTTAGAGGGTTAATTAGCAATGAAACTTACTAAATTAACCACTTGCATCAGTTGAAGATGTGGTACGAACACCATCTATAGGCCCTCGATCATCTTAAGGATTATCAGTGGTCATTATCAAGGCAATATAATTAGAATGTGCTTCCCAAAACCTTTAAGGTAGGAGACCTAGTTCTATGTGACAACAACTAGAATGTAATTGTGTTGCTTGATCAGAAATGAAAATTTAGTCCTAACTAGTTAGACCCTTACTTTGTGATCTCTGTGTATGGTTCAAGTGCTTATGGATTATTGTTTATGGATAGAACACCTTTAAAAGAACCCATTAATGCAATGAATCTTTGTCGGTCCTATGTGTAGTGATCTAATGTGTCACATGTGTGGTGTTCTCCCTAAAAGGAAGTAATACTACATATGCTAACATTTCTCATTTTCAGATTATGAAATTTTTTGTCTTTGTGACATGACCATGTGCTTGTGTGTGAAATAAAACATACATAAATGTGTTTGACTAAGCTATTTATTCGTACATCACATTACATTTCTTTTAAAGAAATTAGATAATCATTGAATTTAATTAACATACCTTCAAGTGTGTTTGTTAAATCATGTGAGAATGTAATGTAAACATACATCCATATGAGAATATAACATCCATAGGATGAACATACATGAAAGGGAAAGCATACACATAAACTAAGCCATGATACTGAAACCAATATATATATATATATATATACATGTATGAATTGAAATGTTATGTACATATATCAAGCCACTCTTATAAAAAATGAGTGGTTGTTGACTATATGTCTATACAAAAGATATACCAGTATACATATATATGTATTTGGCTATGAAAATTATGTACAAAAGATGGGCTCCTATCCCTGTGGTGCATGGCTCCCAGAGCCCTCTAGATCTAGTGGTTGTTCTAGTACCCTCAGGAGAGGCTGCACGATAGTTATCAAGTGGGATTGGTGTGAGCATGATATAGACATAGCTGCATGCATCCCTTTGACCTCTCCCTACAATAAGCATATATCCATCTTTGCCTGAATTAGCCCCCTTTATAGCCATTGGACATCTAGCGAGATCACAATTGATGGTTACACATTGAGGTCATCGATGTGACTCTAAAGGGAATCACGCACCTGATCGACAGTCTTAGCCCTTATCACTATCATGTCTCATTTGGTGAGCATCATCTATAGCTCCCCCAAAAATTGGGCATGTTTTCCCCAAAGATTGATCAAATCCATAATCAACTACATGATCTTTGTGCCTCGCTCCTCAAAAGTGGTCCTCAAGTGTGCTACTGGCTCAAAAGTGGGGGCATGTATCCCTATTGATATCGGTTGGAAGGCCTCAAGAACCATCAGTTAGATTGGAAAAGTGGGGGCCACCTCTGAAATACACTAAGCCATGAGCCTAGTCCATGTTTGTGAGTCCACTACAACCATGGAGAAAGAAACATGAATCAGTATCACATGGTGTATATACATATATCATAATGAGATAAATAAAAAGCATAGAAATATAAACAATGCACTATGTATACTCGGATCCCCTAGTTGCCATGTGGGATCAGGGTGTGGCTTGATTCTAGGTCCCACACTATCAGTATCGGTAGCCGACCCTAGTGATGCTTGAGTTATTGTTGCTAAGATGGTGGTAATAGGTGGTGTTGACAAGATGGGAGTAGGCATAGAGGGATCTAATCTACTCCACTGCCTTGGCCTTGCAAGTGCCACCTCATCCTCGTATGCCTGCTCCTCCTCTATTTCGTGCTATTGGTGACCTCTCCTCCTATCTTATAGAGGTTGGCGAGGCAAGTCCTCCTATGGACTAGGGTCCCCTCTTGGGGCACCCTCATCGAACACTAGGGCTAGATAGTGCCCCTCCCACCACCCTAAAAATTATATAGCCACCCTGACATTGTATACCACCAAAATGGCTAATAAATCATGGTCAGGATCATCATCATCTAAGGGAGCAATGTCTATGATGGTGGGGCGAGGGTAATATCCTACCCTCGTTGCACTTTGATGTGCCCTGGTATAGGTAGGAACATTTGGTGGGATAGTCTAGATACAACCATGTTGCCACATGACCCAACTCTCAAAGTAAGGAACTATAAAAAAATTGTGGTAACCTATCAAAAATGGTCCTGCTACATGTTCCTCATAAACCAATCATCATCTACCCATCAAAAATATCGCTAGGGTCTCCACCAAACCTCACTTGCAGCAACATTATCGAACTGTAGCCACCAAAACTATAAATCTTTGAACCTCCAATGGCCTTTTATTTCATACCAGTGGGCCATGGGAACTTGATAAGGCCATTTTTGGGGAAAATCAATTGGCTAGGTGCACATGATGTGAGAAAAATCCCACACTTGGAAAAGTGTAGACGTTGTGAGACTGAGGTACTCATAATATATATACCACCCTAACTCTTGGTAGAGGTGCGCTAGAATGCAGTGCCCCCAAGTAAAACATAGTATGATGATCTAACATCTCTCTAATAGTATGCACAAGGCCCCTATGTAGGTGTAAGCCTCGTTTGTCTATAGTGATATGAAATGCAACAACAACAACCATGAACCGTTGTAGCAATGATGCATTGGTCCTTTCCTGGTCATACCAGTGCATATAGATGTGACCTCTGGTGTCACTGCCATCTATCCTCCTTGTGTATTATAGTACAACCTCATTCCTCTCTTGTGTCGATCAGTTGTCATCTATGGCCACATGTTGCCTATGGATGGCTAGCCTGAAGATCCGATAGACATCCTCGAGTGTGATAGTCATCTCCCCATAGGGTAGATAGAAAGATGATGTCATGATATCCACCACTCTATTAGGGATGTGAGAATCCTCTCATGGTACCTCATATCTAAAATGGTAAACATGTGTCAGAGATTGACCTGCTCTAGATGTGTGATCTCGTCATCTAAGATGTGGTCCTCTGCGCGTGGATGAGTCAAAATTCTTTCCCTCTACAATGCTCCTATATCTCTAGGTACTCCTACAAAAAGTAAATAATTCTAAGTTAGAAAGATCCAAATCCACTGAGACAAGAAGCAAAAATAGCTTAAGATACATGTAAGACATATGTGCACCACACAGACATCTACACACTGTGTATATGTCCCAAATCGCCATGGTCACTTGAGGATGCCAACGCATCCTCAAGATGACAATGTGGACTCAACACCTCCACACATGTCATGGAAGATAATGCATATTTTGGATGAGTGCATGAAAATGAGATGCTTTCTTACCTTGCCACCTAAAAACATGCTAAAAATCAACTAAAATACATAAAAATGAGGCTTAGAGGCTTACCTGGTCCACCTCGTGGCCCTCGAAAATGTCCTCATGTAGCTGCTCCAATCTTGGCACCTTGTACTCTCTCTTGCTCAATATTTTACTAACTTTTCTCTCACAAAACTCAATAATTTCCTTGCAGTGAATAGTGAAAATGACCCTTCTAGGGGCCCACCTAGGTATATATAGGCCCCCAGAGGCCCATTTTTCCTAGAGTTTGTAGCTCCCCAGTTTCTTGTGACTTTACCCCACCATGCTAGGGGAAACCTCAAGAGGGGGCATATAGTCACCTCTTGATCATATTTTTCCTCTAAATCAACAAAAAATTTCTTAATCATTCTTCTCTCTATAATAGTTTCTTTTGATTTTTTGATGCTAACTTAAAATTTAGATTTTATAGGTGGAAGTTTTTGAATGATTTTTCATGATCATTTCATCATTGCTTGTTGAGCTTGAATGTTTGGGGCATCCTTAGTATTGATTAACTTTACCTCGGTGGTCCCCTTTTCTTGGCACATAATTCTATATAATTCAAAATTTGTGTGAAAATTTTCTTCTCTACTTTAGTGAGGTTGATTTTTCCCACAATTGAGCCCACTAAACTGGGGGAAAAATGTAACATCACAGAATTGCACCTAGTGGAAATTCAACATTTTTTGCACCTTTCCTAGCATTTATGACACCTTAGAAACATTAATGACAAAATTACATGAGTCATAACTTTGTGATTCTGACTCCTTGTGAATAAATGGTGAAGGAACTGAAGCTTGATAAGGCATTTCCCAAAAATCTAGGCTCTAGACTCCTACACAGTGCATGGACATCCACATAACATGCTAGCATCCTGGTGGTTTTCTAAGGTTGGAATGATGAATCTATAATCCTGACCCTTGCAACACGCGTCCTTGTGATTAGGTCTCAGATGTAATAGCTTTATGCCACCGTTGCATGCATGAAAACCCCTTTTTGGATCTCATTTTGGGTTGGAAGCCATTAGTTGAAGAACTACTACCATTTTTCTCTAGTATTGGGCAATCTTCATCCTTGATAGCAACACTGCTACAGGTGAAGCCATGTAGGACTGAGGTCCCTCCAACAACTATAGCTCCCAAGAAAGCACTCAATAGTGTTCCCATGTGCTCTAGAGAGGGTCTTGACCCATGGGTAATGCTATCTCTCTCTCTATCACTCTTTCCTACTTGTTCATTTACTACTTTGTGGTGTAGGCTCTACTCTGAAGTGGGTTTTTCTTTCACCATATGCTTTATTTACATTCCTTTCCAAACCTAGTTGTTCGTGGAGGTGGGAACACCAAAATGGGGGTGTAACTAAGGCAAACCCCTATATAGCCCCAACCTTTCTCCCTTGATATTTTATGTGCAGGACATAAAGTGAAGCTTGGAAAAGAGATTCAAACTTCTGATAATATGTAAGTTGTGTTCAAGTTCCTTTGAGTTCTTCCTTAGAATATTGCTTTCTATCTTGTTATTTGATCTAACATGCCTTCAACCCAAGTTTAGAGGTGATATTTGGTTCTTCCCACTTGAGCTCTCAAGCTCCTCATAGCTTAGGATGTCAACACATTTTTTAGATGATAGTGCACCACATTGGCATCCTGAAACCATGCTAATGTCCTTTGTCTGAGGGATCTCTCACCAGAGGTAGATATCTTCAAGTTTTTCTCTTTTAGGTTGTAAGGTTACTCCTCTATATTTCCTTCTAGTATCATCAATTTAGTCAAGTTGAGGTGTTTAAGGGAATTTTTTTCCCTGGTGATCTCTTTAGAATAAAGAGACCCATGTTCAACAAACCCCTCTTATATCACACTAATTTAACTTAAGATTATAAAATTTGATATATATTAGACAAGATGGATTGGAACCAAAAAATTCTTGAACTAGTCCCTAGTAGAGTTGCCAATTTATTAGTGTTTTTTAAAACCCGAGCTAATCTAATAGATAACCTATAGAGTTTTCCATTTCTAATGGTTAGCTATCTAGAGAGATTGTCCAATGAATAGGTGAAAGTTGTACAAAACTTTATAGAATGATCCCTAAAATGTAATTAAGATACTCTTGTACCAAATACCTCATACATTGTAAAATAATAGATATATTCTCCTATATTTTGCTTGATAGATGAAAGAAATAAAATATCTAGCTAATCCTATATAATATTTAACATTGGAAAGTACGATAAAATAGTAGAACTTCATTTCAACATACATTTCAAAACAAAACTTTAACATTTAATGATTATAATATATTTTTTTCTGAAAGATCATGAAGATGAAACACAAACACAATTTAAAGTGATTAGTTACTTATCATAGGGAATGCAGTCTCAACCAAATATAATTGAAAATTCATGACAACATTCAACTAAACACAAAAAACCTACTTAATGATTAATTACACCATTAAACTTATAATTTTAAACCAATAATACTTATAAAATCCTTGCATAAATTTACACAAATCTTTATCTTGTTTAAGACAATTCAAATCATTCTTTGAACAAGTGCATTCACAAGAAATAAAAATTTAAAGGAAAGACAATGATGATGAACTAAAAGATATTTGATCCATTTCATTCATAATTCATGTGAAATATACAATACGAGAACAATATAATTGAAAGTATGCCATTAAATTCCAAAATTAATAGAAAATTCATACAACTATAATAGTTATAAAATACTTAAACTCAATATCTAGAAAAAGACTCAAACATGAATTTTCTATGTTCAATATTACAAGAAATGTCCAAAAATAAATATACAACCCATGTAAATGGCCTTTAATTCCTTTTTATAAAACAAGGGAGAAACAATCTTCGAGACATTACACATGTCACATATTCATTTGACATACATTTATATTTCAAAATATGATCACATATACAAACCCATGGGAGGTATATTTTGAGGATAAAAATAGTTATATTTTCTCTTGAGTAAGCAATTGTCCCTCCAAAATTTCCTTCGAGGTAGATTGTAGTTCCTTTCCACTCCTTCATTCTTCATAAAGTGGGCCTAAGAAATTTCAGCTAGTAGATGAGAATAAAACATTTGCTGTTCAAGAAGACAAAATCCTTTGTTGGTGTTGTTGAAAACCCTTTGAAAATATTGGTTGTACAAAAGAAAAAAGCTTATTGCCACATCACCAAAGAAGAAATCTTACAAACTAGGAATGTAATTATACTTCTTGTCCCAAGAATCACAATCCTCTTTTGAAGGCCAATTGAAGACCATGATCTCATCTAATTTTTTTTTGTAAGGACCATATTTCTTCATCACCTGATTTGCATCTTTATCAAATTCTTTGAAAAATGCACTAGTGATAGTCAATTTATTCATGGTATCCTTTAACATATCTATTTTTACATCTCCACCCTCACAAATTAAAGTAGCCTCTACAGTAATGAAAGTATCCATCTGATTTCTGCATTGATCATTATTTTTAAAAAATTATTGTTATCAAGAATGTGTAGCAAGAGAACAAGATCATTCTCATCAATTTCTTGGAGGAATTATCTAAGTTTCTTCTCTAGTGGATCCACTATCCTAGGGAAGTCAACATTTTTCTGACAATCTTATAGGTAGGTTAAATTTGTAACAACTTATTGATCTCATGGGTGGATCCTATAACCATACTTTTCAATGCACTCAGCCTAGGAATCCACCTTTACATTAATGGAATAGTAACCGACATGTCCCCTTCAAACAATCTTATTGAATTTAACATTAAATAATAATTTCAATGAACACTATTCACTCTCTTTATTACCTTTTCTAAATAATTCTCTAAAACATTTAAAACAATAATAAATTTTTTTTATTTCATCATATAATAAAAATAATTCTTCATAAGCAATAAAAATAATTCTTCATAAGCCCGTAGTTTTAGTATTATCTCCCTTCTACTTACTCTCCTTCTTGGAGGAGGTGCAACTAAGGTACTTGAGGTAAGATACACAATTGTTACATCATCTTCATTATATAATACAATTTCCATAGATGGTGGAGGAGGAGAATGAACAAGAGTAGGTGGTGGAGAAGATGGAACATTGACTTGCATCAATGGTATAGCTGGAACTGATTTCACTTGGTGTCGGCTCATCAACATCTCATTTTGAAACTCTAGCTCAACAATCCTTTATTTATTTGTATTATAATAAATTAGTAAATTAGTATACACTTTTTTCTTCTCATCACATGTTTCCTCTAGTGACTCCATAGTAGCCTTGGTAAAATGTGAAACATTCACTGATTATGTAGCTTCCTCTTAAATTAGTTGTAGGCTCTGCAACTTTAGGCTTGTTGATATTAGGGGCCAATGCCCAAATAGCTAATGTGTCCCATTGAGTGCTAAATGATAACCCCTATAGTGCACACATATCTTTTTCATCAGCTACATATAATTGTGAATTTTTCCTTCTGATCTCATTCAAATAAGAGGAGAACACCACTTTCTCACACAAGTCTTCTTCCTTCCTCAAGTGTGAGATCCTTTTTCTTTGCCCTCATCTACTTCAACACCCTTGAATTAACAACCTCTCTCACCTTATTATCATATTCATCCTTTTTAGTTCTCCATAATTATTCTCTTAATATGTGTGTCTTAACAAATGTATCATCATCCATGAAGTCTTTTCAAGCTTTTTCTCTTACATCATTAGTATTGTCTATTCTAGTCAAAACAACCTTATTAATTTTTCTTAATAGAGCTAGAAAATTAACCTCCCTTGGGGGTGATGGAATTTTGTACAATATTTCCTTAGATGTGACTGCAACTTGCTCATTGAGAATCTAAAGCATAGTCAATTAATCCATCTCCCTCAGTCCTCCTCTTCTTAGGAGATTTCTCCCTAGTGGGAGAATCCAAATCAATTATTTGTTGTATAGATGACACTAGAGGTGGAGATGGTGGTGCTTGTTTCACAAGGGATTATGGTCTAGACTCCTATGACTGAGTAGGAGTAGGCATAATTTTCTCTTTTCTAACAATATCCTTCCTTCTTGAAAAGAAATATTGTCTCTTTAGTGGTTGATATGTAGTCCTTTCCTCTAGCATATGGGCTTTCCCCTCATCTTGCACTTCAACTTGCTCTTTGAGGTGTCATACAATCCTATGAAAATTATGCAAGATTGTTTCAATTCTCATTATTGGATCTTCAATATCCATGAAATTTACCTTGAACTCAGGATCATTTTCCTTCCTTGATTTCACTAGTTTAGCAAAGGTTTCCAATTTAACATCCATATCCTCAGCCTTTTGAAAGTCAAGTTCATTTTTCCTAATGTCTTGAGGATAGGATATTTTGTTCCAAAACCTTGCTCCACTTCTTTTTTACTTTCAATGTTGTAATGAAACTTTATGGATCATGGTTCCTTGGTCCAAAATTAATCATTCCTATAGGTGTAATCATTTTGAGAATGTTTTTCCACCCATCCTTGATCATGAAAAAATTAGAAAATATAATGTATGCAGGGAAAAGAGATCCCTTCTTCAGTCCTACTAGGTGCTAGTCCTCAAATCCTCCTAGTTGCCACATGACTTCTAGAAAACCAATTCTTAATGGAACATTTCTTGGGAAAACATGTGGAGTGGTGTTTGTGCCATAGACCATAGTAATAGTGAAATATGAGTAAGGCATGATGTCTCCTAAATTGTGATCAATTCCCAATTTAGAAATCCTTTCTTTAGTCCTTAAGAAATCATGAAATTCCTTAGGATCCTTGGTAGATACCTCACCAAATTCCTTTTCAATCTTGAACCAAATAGATTTAAGAAACTGACAAAACTAGAATTTGCATCATGCATGTCAAGGTGATAGGTCTATGTTTGGATAGGTAGCCCAATCATTCCCCTCACCCCTCATATTCAATATCATATCCTTTCCAAATTAATCCACTCCCTTGTACAAAAGCATATGCGACAGTAAGGAATACCACCAAAATATCATCCCAATTTGACCATCTTTGAGGGCTACCAACACTTAATTAATTGAGTCAAACAAATATTTAACAAAATCATATTACTTATTTACCATTGCACGTTGGATATTAGAAACCATGTACATAAGTGCTATAGGTATCCTTTGAGGTGGGTCTATCCCTAGAATATAGAAAAAAGTGTAAAAAGTCCTAGTAAAATATAATTGGAGCATATCCATTGGTAAAGGATCTTTATCAATAGACACAAGTTTTATTTTATTCCTCCCCTTTCCTGTTACCATAAAATTTGGCAAGATTGTTACCTTGAAATTTATGTTGTTATTCTCATACTCTTCTTTTAGTGCCTTTTTGGTCAATTGGATCAAAAGCATCGAGGTTTAACTTGAAATAATAAAACATTTCTTCATGGGTCAAAGAAATAATCGTAATACTAGCATGTGACCTTACAACCTAAATATTTGGGTTAGAGTTTTCAGCTATGGCCTTCAATAGTTCAACATCTAAATACACATTAAGGACAAAAAAAATTCCCATGTATAACCTCCAACCATTTCAAGTTAGGATAGTGGTATTTCTCTTCCCAAACAAATCTTTTAAAAGCTCCCATCTGATGGTTTGCACTATAATGTATTTGATGGCACATTGTTGGTCCACAATACCCTTGTCTATTCTAGGTCCTTGAAACATAATTTTTCCCTTGATTTTATCATTGGTGGAATTAGGTAATTGGGATAATAGGTCATCAAATAGGGCTCATTTTGAGGCTGAACCAAAATCTTGAGATTTTGATGGTGCCATTTTAGCAATTGAGTAATAGGTTATGCAACTAGGGATTTCTAGAAGGTAACCTAGGGTTTCTTCAATGGTAACTTAGGTTTTCACAAGAAATTGTACACAAAATAGGGAAAATTCAAAGTAGTTTGACAATAATTAATAAACATCAAACCTTAAAAGAAATGCAACAAGCAATTTTGAACACAAAACTAGCAAATGCATGCAAATTCAAAGGAAATTGGGCACAAGAGATGCAAGTTTTAGTTACTAATATGTGGATGGTGGAAACCCTAGTTCTAAAATGCAAGAAGATCCAAAAACACTACAATTGATCTTTGGATTCTCAAGGATACTTTGAAAAATATGGATTATTCTTTAATCTATGTTTTTATGGCAAAGAGCTCTTTAATTTGGTAGGAAAGCATCATATTCACCATTACTGCTCACTCAGGCAAACTAGAATGACTTAATTTCTATTCAAATCTTGAACTTTAAATCTCAGCCATTGATATCGTGATGACTTGGATCATTGGATGGCTTAGATGGAGTCAACTAAGTTTTGAAAACATGACTCCGCCAGATTATGACATCAAACAAATCATAATAACCCATTTGGAAAAGATTTGCTTCATCGTCATGGGCCCTACCTTCTTTGAAAATCTCTAAGAAAGATTAAAAAATTCCTCGCAATCTTGCATGCATTTGATTGTAAGTAGATCAAGGGCTACGAGATATAGGTGGAGCTACCAGATTTCTCCATGTGGCAAGAAAAGAACACCCTTTAAGCTCTTATATGATCACCCATATTTATGCGAATTCTACCATGTGCTTAATCCCTTAATATTTGAAGAGCCAAGATTAAAACTCTCGAGCATCGTTTTATAAGAATAGGCCACGTGTACTCAAATTTATACCTTTTACTCTTTGATTTATTTCCCTAATATTTGCATAAAATATTTCACTCAATAGTCTTTTGGATGTGTAGGATGATGCCACATGACAGACTCACACAATCCTACAAGTAGATGAGATGTCCTATAGCATCCCCCATAGGATGTCGAGGAATGATTCAAATGACATTCATGTGTCTCCATGTTAGCCCTTAGTTTAAGGGATCACCATATTTTCCTTTTATACGATCAAAAGGCCCATCATGAATACTGGACATGCAACACTATCTCACAATCCCACAAGGTTTTCTCCATGAATATTTTTTCACATGGGATGGAAAGTAATTAATGAACATTGGACACCTATCATTCTTGGGGCTAGGATGAGTCTTTTAAATAGTTTTTAATGCATGTACTTTAAGTCTACAACTTAAAGCAGGGCCATTTGCTAGATTATTGGACTTATACTTTAAGTGACTATCATAATGAATAAATATTTTAAATCTTGTGTGACTTAGGACTTAGGCAAATATTTTAAAAAAGGACATGAATCATTAGACTAGGATAAGAGGGTTGATGATCAAATGAAATTAATAACTAAAGTTATATCTTAACAAATTGGGTATTGGTGATTTCAAGTTAACGAACGATTAGAAGAAAAAGCTAAGGAATAACACTTTTAGGGTTTTAGGAGGGTTTTAATACTTATAGGTGAACCATAATGAATGAAACTAGAAAACCTAGCCTTAAAATAACCAACAAATGATAATTTTTTTGAAATATAGCTTTATGGAAACACAAAAAATTTCAAAGTCCTATCACCAGTCTAGAATTAGTTTATTTTTTTGGTTCCAAAATCCTAGATATGTTTTGTAGTCCTTCCTAATACTGTATTCTTAATTATGCATTAGTGTCCAGAATAGTGAGAAAACCTAAGCTTAGTTTTGGTCCCCAACATACAAAATGCTTAAGTACTAAAATGAAAGAACTAATAAAAATTTGACTCTATTTTTTTATAAGTGACCCACAATTCATAATCCTCTTATACTCCCAATCACAATATACCCTAACCCATGAAGTGGATGAATACCATGCCATGGGGAACACATGAAGGTTTTCAGCATAATATTACAAAAATTAAGAACAAAGGGGGAAGTGTTTCTTACTCCTTTTTCCATACAAATACCATACAAGGGACCCTCAAAATACTAAAATCAAGATGAGTCCACATGAGAAAACACCCCTAATGATGCAAGATAAATCCTACCATTCTCAATTTTTGAATTCATGTTCTCTTAACTTGAACTTCTTTCTAAAACCCAAAGGAAGGTTCTCTAAGATTATTTTATCTAACAACATCAATTTTTTTAAAGAGGATACAAGATAGCATGAATGCTTAACTCTAACATTGAGGCACACAAAATTATTTATAACACCAACACCACCTATTGGATCATTTACAATCAATCCATTAATAAGGTCTAATAATTATATTTAAAAATGATGTGGAAGGACTCAATCAAATTTTAATCATAATTTTTTCAATATTAATAAAACAAGGAAAGAAGGATTGGTGAATAATTTTATCCACTTTGATTGCAATTACCAAGAACTTTCCAAGATCTTCTAGTTCTAAATAGTTATTCTATACCATTAAAACATGTGGAATCCTTAATTGCACCCCATCATACTAGGATATTGTCACATGAGCCACAAACACATACACACAAATCATAAACTATACACATGACATACATAATATGCAAGACTCACTAAACATCAATACATGATCATAAGGTATATTTTATTCATACATGGAACTCTAATGGCCATAAGGACAAATAATTAGAGAGGATATAAGGAGTTCCATAAAAATAGCATATGGTATTGGCTATGTGGGATCAAGTACACCTCCCATAAGATACGAGGCTCCTCAATGAACAAGAAAAAAATCTCCATGAGAAAGCATACCTTCTACATTCATACCAAGCCTATTTTATCACTCTAGGCATGTTGTAGGAATCATTATATCATTTTATTTTAAACAAACATGAAATTTTAGTTCTGACTTGGTTAATAGACTTTCACAAAATATATCTTCAAGGCACTCTGCAACTCATAAAAAATAAAAATAAACACACATAATATAGTCTAACAAGTACATCCTAGTTTCATCACAACTCATAAAACATTGAGTGTGGCATAGAAAACATGACAAGAAACATGGCTCACAAAAAAATTAATGTGCTCTCAATTTTTTTATCACAAAATCATTGAACAGTCATGAATTCCACTATTATGAAAAATAAAAAAGTTCCATTTGAACTTCAAATTTGTATGAAATAATTTATACACAAAAAACAAAAAAATATTTCAACCTCCATTAACAAAACCTTGAATTTCTAACATTAATATAATAATAAAAAAAAATTGCTTTTTCACTTTAAATATGAACAAAAACCACATTATGAAGTCCATTTCAATTTTGGGAATTTTTAATTTGGGCATGGTGATGGCATGAAATGTCAATCTGTAAAATTTTAATATTTAAATTTATTTCTAATGTAGCTTCTCAACTTTAAACCTATTGGGGAATTCATATGGTCCGCTAAGGATGACAATGGCATATAAAAGGAACAACTCAAAAAAATGAGAAGAGATGAGAGACTTACCTCAAATAAAAATCACAATAAAACAATGAAGAGCTTGCATTTTTTCCATGCTAAAGTGGCACAAAAAACACATTCACACAACCAAAATCCTCTTTAAATACTAATTAATCAAAGTCCCATGTCTTTCCAATTTTAATGAGCATAATTTCCTTCAAATTCAAATTTTGCATGGAGGGGTTTTATAGATAATTTCTATCCTAAATGAGAATAATCCAAAATTTCTCTAGTCTTTTCCCTTTTTTATATTGATGACACATTTTTATTTATTTTTCTTTATTTGTTTTTCCTTATTATTAGTCTACAATACAATTGAGTCAAAATTGGCATTCATAATATTTGATTATCACATTTAAACAAATGATAAAATAAAACATATTTTATTGTACCTAATAAAATATTCCAAACAATAGTTAATTTAACTTTATTTTTGACCAATTTCCCAAAAATAATTTTTTAAGCAAAAGAAACATTTAAACTCATCATAATCTATTCACGACCAATAAGGAAATAAAATAATCAATTAAATAATGCATATACTAGTATTTCAAAATAGTAATTGAATTAAAAATCACTTCTAATTCAAATCCATGTTAGAATAGGTCAAATAATACATTTATCATACTTGAATAAAGTTCAATTAGGTATTATAGTGGAAATGCCTTGTACGACATCTCTAAAATAACCATAGCTAGGGATGATTTAGACCTACATAATCAAATGGAGAAATACCTTGTATCTAAACACTAAATTCTCATTTCAAGCATATCTACAACATTTACATGATAGTTAATGAATATAAATTTCCCAATGGAATTCAACATCATACAACATATCAATAAAGTACCTAGAATATCAAAATACCATCAAAATACACCAACACAACATGATTAAAATTACATACATCTATTTATATATAAATTAATAGAAATTAGTGAATATATTATTTAATCATAAACATAGTGATAAAACAAGTATCTCATAATGAGCACCATGGTCATAGTGTAAATATAAAATGACATCTCAAGAAGACCTCAAATAAAAATAATGAAGTATCAATCTACAAGTCTATGTTCAAAATAAGACCATAAAATACAAGAATAAGAGGAATTGCATCAACCTGTGGTACATGATGGGAACTCACATGGAGCAATGTCTTCATCAAGTGTTCCATCCAAAAGAATGTTGAACTAATACCCAAGTGGCCTAGGCTAGATCTACCACCCATAATATACAAAAAAATCCACCTCCATTATTTTTCCCCCAAATATGACCACTTCTACACATTTCTTCACTTTTCTACTACTAGAGGGCCACCAACCCCATATTTGATCCTCTAATAGAGAATTTTTTCTAGGAGACATATCTTTCCACCTAGATATCATATTTTTTACTTACTATAGTCAATATTGTCAAACCCCTTACCGTAATAAAAAATAATATCTACATAGAAAAAACACCATAGTAAAATAACATTTATCCCAATCCATAGTTGTTGCCAAAAGTTAGCCTTACCAAAAAACTATTAACCTATTCCCCATTACAAAACCACAAAAAAACCAAACAGAAAGTCCATCACTAATAATTAACCAAATAATAGTATATAATAGAGAGTGAAGAGTTAAATTTTTAGGCCAAAAATAGTTGATAATAGACTTAGCAACCATACAAAGAATATAGTAGTTTTTAAATAAAAAGATCAAAAGGAGGCACCAACGCCTAATAACCAAGTCTATAGCAAAAAACATAAAAGAAAATTAATATTCTACAATGAATCTCTAGTTCTCCTGAAGATCTCCCATCATTTCTACTAAGCTTTCCTTGAGCCCATCGCCTCACACTGAACCACTTCACTTGTTTTTACATTTTTCCTTTTTCTTTTGAATTTTTCCTTGTCCAAAAATGGTTCCTATTAACTCCCTTTTAATTATGTTGTCCATAACCATGCATATATTCTTGATAGTAGCTTCCATCATTTGTATCGTCTTAGAACTATCGACTTCATTTGTCTTTCAATTTGCTCCACCCTCGCATTAAGAATTTTAATTTTAGCATTCACATTTTTAATGTCTTTATCCTTTGAGTTATCCTTATCAAGAAAGGTATGATTGGGGGTTTCTAAAACTTCCATGTCCATAGGTATTATATTGGCAATCTCTTTCCCATCTTTTTCAGAATCTAACCCTTCACCCACACTGATATCCAATTGCTACTCATTATTTTCTTCTTCCACATCTTGACTTTCTTCTTCCTTATCTTTGGACTCAGAAACTTCCTCTTCTTCAGAAAAGTTAGTATCCCCTAGAATGTCTAGAACATATTCTTCCTATAAATAATCCTCTTTCTCTACCATCGCCACCTTTATTCCTTTTTTATCACCCTCCTCTGAAGAGACCATAATCTCCCTTTCAACATTGTTTGACTCTTTTTTACCAACCTCTAACCCTTTAGAAGAAGAAATATCTAGGAAAGTTGACCTATGACCACCAAGGGAATCAAGCTACTATTAGGGCTATTTTCCTTTGTTGGATGTTGTTATTGTATTGTTGATATGTGGTTGTCATTGATGTCAACACTATTAGCATTAGTGATTCTAAAGGTTGTATATGTTGAGGATATTGAGAAAATTAGAATAAATATGTTTCAGGTAGACTGTGATGTTTTGAAGATCTGAGTGATGATAAGTTGTGCACATTGATTTTTAGGTGTTATGTTTTAATGGGTTTGTTTCCAAGTCTATCCAGTTTATACCCCAGAAGTTTCAATAGTATGCATCAAGATTTGTGCAAGTTGTGAGTTTCGGTGTGCCTAAAATCATTCTGTTACTGTAGCAGATTGTTTTTGGAAGAAGAAGATGAATTTCTATAAATTCCAGTTGTTGCATATTTTCCTGTGACATTCATGGATGTTTCTAGAAAATGTCCTATCTTTGTTGCATGTTTGCATTGTTTGGTGTGATCATGATCGAAGAATTTTTTATTGAGTGTTTGGGTTTTCATGTTCTTGGCTGAGATAATGGTGGTAGGGTGTTGTGGATCCATGTGGATTAATCTTTTATTGTTTGGTTTGACAATGTTTTTTTGGGTCCTCACTATGTTGTGACCAACTTGTGTTGATGCGCATTAAGATTTGTTCATGCATTGAGGCCGATAATTTTAATTCATTCTTTATTTATGCCCAACAGAGTTGTTGATGTAAATCCCTATAACAGATATAAAAGAGAGGTTGTTTTCCTCATTTTTATGTATGCTTAGTCTATGTATGCAAAGTAAATCTACAAATAAAGATCAAATCATTCAAGTGCAGAGAAGAGTGTGAAGGATTTTGAGTAGAGTGTGTAGAATTATTTTTGTGCCTAATCGGAACTATCATTAGGATTTTGTAGAAGCTAATTTATTAGTTCAACCTCATTAGATGGATTTAATTTGACTATTTTATTTAAGGTAGTGAGCCTTCCTCTAAGCAGTGAGATCTAGGCAGTGTGTCTAAATGTATGTGCATTCCCTATTTATTCTTCATGATACTTTTAACAGGGTATAATATTGTGGACTAACATCCCCCGTGGTTTTTCCCCTAATAGGGTTTCCATGTATAAAATCTTGGTGTTCATGTGTTTCTGATGTGTTGTTGATTTATGATTTCACTGTTAATCATCGGATCTAAGATTAAAGGTTAAAATTTTGAATAAGTCTTAATTCTGTGACAACTAATTCACCTCCCCCCTCTCAGTTGTCTATTCTTTTTTGCCAACAATTGGTATCAGAGTAGGTTTCTTTAAAAGAAAAAGCTTAACAAGTTTAGGTGATCCAAGATAGAATCTTACAAGAAGGATAGTCCTAGATTCAATGGAGAAAACTACTCTCTGTGCAAGGTCAAAATAGAATGTCATTTGAAGTGCATTGGTGAACCTTTCTGGAAGATTACAAAGAATTCATATACTATTCCTTAGAATGTTCCATCTATTGCTAGCGAAATCAAAGAAGATGAAACAAATACCGAGGCTATTGAAGCATTGTTGAGTGCTTTGACAAATTCAGAGATGACAAATGTGATAGGTCTGAAGACTGCACATGAGATTTGGAAAAAGTTGGAAACATTGTATGAGGAAGATGCACTAGTAAAAGTTGCTAAGTTATAGAGTCTAAAAGGAAAGTGGGATAACTTGAAGATGAGTGAAGATGAAAACATCTTTTATTTCTCGTAAAAGGTAAATGAATTGGTGATGAGCATTAGATGTGTTGGTGGAGTCTTGGAAGAAGAACAGATTGTGACTAAAATACTTAGATTTGTGCCTCCTTCCTACAAAACAAGAGATCATGCTGTTGATGAACTCAAGATAGTGAAAAATGTGACAAGAGACATGTTGATTGGAAAACTTCCTACCTTTGAGTTAAGTGGATTTGGTGAATCTACTCCTAAGACAAAATCTGCATTCAAAGCTATTGTATCTGGGAAAAGAAAACATAGATATGATTCATGAGAGAGTTCTAGAAAGACATTCAAGTATGAAGATGAGATGAAATAGATTGAAGATGAAGAAAGAGAATTAGAAGAACTTGAAGCATTGATTGTGAAAAGAGAAGCTAGAGGTCATCGTAAGTACAAAGGAAAGTTATCTATCAAATTTTTTTCTTGTAGTAAAATAGGTCTTTTTGCATCAAGGTGTCCTGAAAGATCTTCTAGGTACAAACTTGATAAGTCTAGATTTCAAAAGAAGTGCTATTATGTTGAAGAAGGTGTTACTGATGATGAATCTCATGAAGAAACTAGAAATGAAGATGAATGGGTATTCATTGATATCAAAGAAAATGGTCAGATGTCCATTGAATCTACTAGTAATTTGAATTTTGAGAAGGCTCTTACAACTAAAATTGAAGAAAAGGATTAGTGGGTAATCGAAAATAGATGCTCACATCATATGATTGGTGACAAAAGAAATTTTGTAAGCTTGGAATATTATGATGGTGGTGTTGTAAGATTTGGAGACAACACTTCTGGTGTGATTCATGGTAGGGGCACTATTTCTTTTGGTTGTAAACATAATACTAATGATGTTCTTTATGTATAAGGCTTAAAGAATAACTTATTGAGTGTTGGAAAGATGGTAGACAAGGGATACAATCTTTATCAAAAGGATGGTAAGTGCAGGATACAGGGAAGTTCTAGAAATGTGATTGCTTCAAGTATAAAGACAAGAGGTAACATTTTTCACTTAAGTGCTGCTAGTGAAAGTTGTTTAATTGATCAAGTTGATCTAAGCTGGTTGTGGCATAGGAGGTTGTTCCATGTGAATTTTGATAACATTTTCAAAATAATTTTGTCTTAAGTAGTCAGAGATCTTTCTAAGTTAGTGAAGCCTACTAACACTATGTGCAAGGAATGTCAGATGGGAAAGTAGACTAGAAATTATTTTTTGGAGCAAACAACATAACTCTAACAAAGTACTGAAATTGATACATACTAATCTATGTGGTCCCTCCAGAATCAAAATTATTCAAGGAGAAAGGTACTTTATGTTGCTTATTGATGATTACTCTAGAATAATATGGGTTTCTTTCTTGAGAGAAAAACATGAAGCATTAAAAAAGTTAAAAAGCTTCAAAGCTATGGTAGAGTATGAGACAAGTCAAAATATCAAATGCTTAAGGTCAGATAGAGGTGGTGAATTCACTTCTTGGGAATTCAATTCTTTCTATGAAGAGCATGGAATCCAAAGATAGTTATCTACTCCTTGGACTCCTCAACAGAATGGAGTTCTTGAAAGAAATAATAAAACCATTCTAGACACTGCTAGAACCATGATTTTGGAAGCAAATGTTCCTCATTTCTATTGGAGAGAAGTTGTAAGTACTGTTGTTTATACTATTAGTCGGGTAAATGCCAATACTAATTCTGGTAAGACTCCTTTTGAGTTGTGGTTTGGTTATAAGCCTACTTTCAAATATTCCAAAATTTTTGGAAGCAAATGCTACATCAAGAGAGATGATGATATAGGAAATTTTGATGCTAGAAGTGATGAAGGAATCATTCTAGGTTACTCTACTAAGAGAAAATATTACCAGCGCTTTAGTAAAAGTTTGAAGAAAATGGTTGAAAGTGCAAATGTCAGAGTTGATGAAGATATTGATAGACCATCTAGATGTAGTGGATATGATTCAAATGACCAACATGATAGTTCTAAAAATGGAAAGAATTTTTAGACATGGAATCAACTTCAAATTGTTTTGATGAACCAAGGGAATCAAGAAGAAAAAACTAGTAGAAGTGGAAAAGAAAGAATAGAAGAACCAAAATTTAGAGAAAGTCCTAAAGTTCCAAGGTATGTAAGGTGAAATCATTCTGACAATCAGATCATAGGAGATAAGAAAAAAGGTGTGCAAACTAGAAGAATAATTTTAGAAGAGTACTATCTAATTTCCAAGAATGAGCCTTGCAATATCACTGAATCATGCAAAGATGAATATTCGATGGAAGCCATGAAATAAGAACTAATACATATAGAGAAAAATGATATAGGGGATCTTGTTCCTAGACCTCTGAATAAATATGTGAGTGGAACCAAATGGGTCTTTGAGAATAAGTTGAATTAACAAGGTAAAGTAGTAAAAAAAATGAAAGTCTAGTTTACAAAGGGTACTCACAGATGGAAGGTATTGATTTCAAAGAAAATTTTCCCCTTGTTGCTAGAATTGAAGCTGCAAGATTATTTCTTTCTTATGCTTGTTTTAAAAATTAAAAAGTCTATCAAATGGATGTAAAGTCAACATTTCTAAATGGTGAGCTAGAAGAAGAAGTATATATTGAGCAACCAGATGGATTTCAACTGACTAACAAGGAAAACATGGTATGTCGATTGAAGAAATCTCTATATGGACTTAAGCAAGCTCCTAGAGCTTGGTATGATAGATTGGATAGATACTTATTGAAATTTGGATTCAGTAAGGGTACTGATCACAACAATCTGTATTCCAAGATGGATCAGAATAAAGAGTTGATTATTCAAGTCTTTGTTGATGACATTATTTTTGAAGGTGATGATGATTTGTGTATGAATTTTGCTAATGAAATGAAAAGTGAGTTTGAAATGTCAATGATTGGAGAACTAAAATTATTTTTAGGGTTACAAATCACTCAATTAGAAGATGGGATCTTTATATCTCAGTCCAAATATGTAAAAGAATTACTGAAAAAGTTTGCCATGGAAGACTCAAAACCATTTGGTGCACCTATGATGGCTCGATACAAAATTACACAAAATGATGATTCTCCTAAATAAAATCAAACAAGATACAGGTCAATGATTGGTGGATTACTCTATTTGACTCAGACTAGGGTAGATATAATGAATGTTGTATGCATGATTGCTAGATATCAAGTTGATCCGAAAGAGTCTTAGTTGACTACTATGAAAAGAATCTTTAGATACCCGAAAGGGACAGTTGATTTTGGTCTTTAGTATCCTAAGGATGATGATCTTATCCTGAACACCTTTACTGATCTAGATTGGGTAGATGTGGATGACAGAAAGAGACCTAGTGGTGGAGCATTCTTCTTAGGGAAGAAGTTGATATCTTGGCTAAGAAAAAAGCAGAATTTCATTTTCTTATCTACTCCTGAGGTAGAATATATTGTTGTTGCAAACAATTGTACTCAAGTATTATGGATGAAGTAGATGCTAAGAGATGACAGAATTGAGTATGAAGAGCCTATTGTCATATTTTGTGAGAATTCAAGTGCCATAAACATTTCTAATAATCTTGTGTTGCACTCAAAGACAAAGAATATATCAATCAAATATCACTTCTTGAGAGATAAAGTTAGCGACAAAGAAGTTAGACTAGAGTATGTACCTACCAAGGAGAAAATTGCTTTCATCTTTAATAAGCCATTGCCTAAGGATAATTTTGAGTACCTTAGAGGCAAGTTAGGGGTGGTTTCCCCTCCTAATCAAAACTAAACGATGCAAGTCTTTGTATCAGTCTGCGAAGTCATTGCCATATCTTATTCTGGATTGATGTTGTGGTGGCTACTACTCAAGGGGAGTAGTCAAACGTGCTAAATATTTGGTTCAGAGATTTTGTACCTTTTCCATTGATTTTAAAGGGGAGAGGTGTAATGTGAAGAAAGGTGTAATGTGAAAAACCTTGTAAAATCTAAGGGGGAGAAGTGTAGTTCAAAAGGGAGAAGAGTACTGCGTGAAGAGTGAGTTGGGTTGATGTTGTATTTTTCACATCATGTGTTGCCATCAATTCCAAAGGGGGAAATTGTTGGATGTTGTGGTTGTATTGCTGATATGTGGTTGTCATTGATGTCAACACTATTAGCATTGGTAATTCTGAAGGTTGTATATGTTGAGGATATTGAATAAATTAGAATAAATATGTTACAGGTAGTTTGTGATACTATGAAGATCCAAGTGATGATAAGTTGTGCAAATTTATTTTTACATGTTGCATTTTAATGGGTTTATTTCTAAGTCTATCTAGTTTATACCTCAGAAGTTTCAGTAGTACACATCAAGATTTGTTCAAGTTGTGACTTTTAGTGTGCCTATAGTCATTCTGTTACTGTAGCAGATTGTTCTTTGAAAAAGAAGATGAATTTCTAGAAATCCAAGCTATTGCATATGTTCCTACGATGTTTGTGGATTTTTCTAGAACATGTCCTATCTTTGTTGCACATCCGCATTGTTTAGTGTGATCATGATTGGATAATTTTTTGTGGGTGTTTGGGTTTCATGTTCTTGGCCGACATAATGGTAGTAGTGTGTTGTAGATCCATGTGGATTAATATTTTATTGTTTGGCATGTTCGAGGGTGTTGTTTTGAGTCTTCACTATGTTGTGACCAACTTGTGTTGGTGTGCATTAAGATTTGTTCATGTATTGAGGCCGATAGTTGTAATTCATTCTTTATTTATGGTCGATAGAGTTGTTGATGTAAATCCATGTAGCAAATATATAAGAGGGGTTGTTTACCTCATTTCAATGTATGCTCAATGTATGTATGAGAAGTATATGTGTGAATAAAGATGAAATCATTCAAGTGCATAGCAAAGCATGAAGGAGTTTGAGTAGAGTGTGTAGAATTATTTATGTGCCTAATCAAAACTATCATCAAGCTTTTGTTGAAGCTAATTTCTCAGTTCAACCTCATCAAATGGATTTAATTTGACTATTTTATGTAAGGCATTGAGCCTTACTTTGAGTAGTGAGCTCTAGGAAGTGTGCTTGAATGCATGTGCATTCCCTAATTATTCTTCATTATACTTTTAACAAGGTATAATATTGTGGACTAACATCCACCGTGGTTTCTTCCCTAACAAGGTTTTCATGTATAGAATCTTGGTGTTCATGTGTTTCTAATGTGTTGTTGATTTATGCTTTCACTATTAATCATCAAATTTGAGATTAAAGGTTAAAAGTTTGAATAAGTCTTAATTTTGTGACAACTGATTCACCCCCCCTCTCAGTTGTCTATTCTTATTTTTCCAACAATCTTTATCATCAAAGATGGTGGTAGTGGGACTTTTCAGGCCAAGTTCCTTTATCATCACCTTTCTATGTTTTATTAGGATAGAAGAGAAAGGTGAAGAATTATGTTTCTTTGGAGTGATTCTTAAGAGCTCATTCTAAAAGGGTTCATCTATTAGGGGGAGGGGACTTCTTCTTTTTTGACTTGGTCACTTTATCAAGGGAGTAAGTTTTACTTTCAAGAAGCTCTACCTGAATAGAGATTTAAGGAGATCAAGGGTTTCCAATAAGATTAAGGGAAAGATTATTTTGCAATGTAGTAGCAAGGACAAAATTGTAGATAGCTCTTATGAGACCTTGATTCAGAGGGGGGTTTGCACCATTTTCCATACTTTGTTGGAGGGATGAGAGGAGAAAGAATGGAAGGTTAATTTTCTCCAGGTTATGAATATAATTTAGAATAGGAAAGTGATAGCCATGTATTGACTCAAAATGACTTTTAAGAGTAAATTATTTTATCATAAACAAACTTACATTATGGTATTATATTAGAAGCTTCATTTTGGAGTAGTCATTCTTGAATCTACTTGTGTTTTCTTTTGCCTCAAAAAATTTGTCTATTACTAGTAATTCTTGTACTCTTTTTAGTGATCTTATTTCCTTCCTAAGGTAGGCCCATAGCTTTAGCATTTAATTTAGTATTGATATTGAATTGGATCCCTCCAATTATCACTTCCCCATCACTCTAGGAGTTTATGAACTTGTATCTTAGGGCTTCAGTATATCCCTCCATAAGTTCAAAGAATGGAGTGAAACCCGCTCTTTCAAAGAGACCCCATAATTCTATATTTTGTATGAGGGAATAATAATTACTCTCTTCAGTCCACTTTCTATCCCCCCATAATATCTTTAATAATGAAACAATATTTTCACAGTAGTAGGTATTTGTTTGCTACAACTATATTATTTGACATCAAGATCATAGGAAAAGTGAAATCTTCATAATTGAGGGTAACACTAGGAGTTTGTATTTGGAAGAGCATTGAATTAAACCATCTTTCAATAATTATAATAGTTGGAGATTCAAGTGGATCATAATAAAATATCTCATGTGTGTCTCTCCAACCCTTATTTGGAATGATGAATGTTACATCATTAAAAGGAATTAATAGGTAACCTATAGCCCATAGGAATTTAAAAGAAGAGACTGATTCAGAGATGTAATTTTGGTTGGTAGTAAAAATATTTTGACCAAGTAATGTCATACTTTAAATTGTTTTAAACTGCTACCCCATAGGAGCAATTCTTGGAAAATTGATAATATTATGTTTCCACATGTTAATCTTCATTTTCAAATAGAAATTAGTACTAATGAAATAATTAGGGTACTTCATCCCTATACATCCCATAATGCCCTAGATGATTATTAACAAGATGATCACTAACTCTCTAACCTTTCCTTGATTTTTCATCATTAGAACAAAATTAAAAGATCATCCCAATACAAGCTAGCTATCATTGTTCTATCTAGGATTATACATGGAGAAAAATTTCTCTTTTCTAATTATCTTTTTTATGTGACTTGAAAATAATGATAAATCCTAGTAGAACCATCCATTTAGACTAAGCCCTTCATTTTCCATAACATTTTCTGCCACGTTACCTTCTCTATACACATGTAAAATATTATAATGTTGAGAGTTCTCTTATAGTCATACATGATATATTTTATTTCCCAAGGCACATAAATAATTTCATTTAAGTTGTCAATTATTAGTTTGGAATCCCCTTTGAATATCACCTTAGCATAATCATTGTTCTTTAGTCACTTTATACTAGCCCACATACCTCTAGCCTCAACAAGATTATTTGAAGCAATTCCTAAGCTATTACCATAACCTTTTGTTGAATGCATAAGACAAGTAATATGGAGGGTCAATCAATTGAACCTTAAAACTTAAAAACCCTCAAAAACATTCAAATCCACATTCATTCCTTAAAACCTTAAATCTACTATGATGAATTAGTATGAAAACAAAATAATAGAAATTGAAACAACTTAACACCATACACAAGAGAACACTAGATTTACTTGGAAAACCCAAGAAGGGAACAACCACAATAAGGATTAGATCACAATATAAGTAATATTAACAAAAAATATAATAGGGCTTATTGATGGTAGGGCTCATTTCCCAAAGAAGAAAGGCTCACCGCAAAAAATCTCACTTCCAAAATAGAAAAGAAGATAGAGAACAAATTTTACTTAGAGAAAAGAATCTCAATAAAACAAATAATCCATCACAATAACATCAAAACATTCACAATCTAATTGAATAATTGTAGCCACCTTTTTCTCACTAGATCTAGTAAACTAACAAATGAAATCCCACACAACACCTCTCAAATTCACACTCTAACACTGCACTTCACATTACTTGCATCTCTCACATATATCTTGACATCCTTCAACAAATCAACTCATACTTATATTGTGTTCAACCTTGAAACCCTCTCCAAGGTTGGTTATACACCTCAAACGTGCAAATTCAAATTAGGTTGTCTCCAAAACACTTTCATGCTTAGAAGTGAAATAATACCACATCAAACCTTAGTTGGGACCCAAATCAACAACACCTCTCAACTACATGCTTCCATAAAAAATAATTATCCATTGCATGTCGCATCAAATTCAGGTCAGTTATTACCCATGCAACTACCATTAAACCTTTAAGTACACATTTCCTCAAACTCAAGGATGACATGCAAACCACACACCATGATTAAAAATTATGTATAATATTCCTCAAACACCCTAAAATCTAACAAATTCCTTCACAAATTTCCCCTAAAGAATGCACACACATAGTACATCATAACTACTCTACCATACATTGTAACTTAGAAACCATCTTCTAAAGCACAAAACCCCAAACCCTCTTGAATAAGGTAATCTACCAAAAACATTAACACACCTTTAGAATTGCAAGAACTAAAAAACAACTGTGGAGAAAAGGGGAATAAAAAATTTCCTCCAAATACCTTTGTAATACATAATTAGACACTTGTGAACACAACTTCTTCTATTCAACGATCTATCAAACCAAATCTTGAATAAAATTCCTTTAAACATCTTTGACCAACATATCTGAATCTCATAGGAAAATATTCAACCTAGAAGAAATGTGGAGAAAAACTAGAACACAACTTTGTAACCCAAAACATAATTGCAACACATTATTTCCTCTTTTTATCAAATTTTCACAAAATCACTTCGAAACCAAGTATGTGAGACACATCCTCATCATCATTAGTACTGTCACATCCATAGATAGAAGCTTATGAAATCAACACTATATTTTTACACCAATACTTTACTAATGAAACCATAATGCAACTAATCAAAGCAACAATTGCTCACACTCTTGCAACAATATCACTCAACTATAGACATCAATGACAACACCAACTACTCATACTTGCAACAATCTCCCCTTTTTCATTGATGGCAGCAAATGATGTGAAAGACCATCAAAGACACAATAGATCTAAATAACAACACATAGCAACTCTTCATATAAGTTCTCCCCTTGAATAACTTGTCTTTTACACATTGTTTTCTCTCCCTTTGTATCTTGTCTTCTTTCTCCCTCAATGGATTTCTCTCCCTCTTATTACTTATTATTTTTCACATGTTTCTATATCCCCCTTTAACATCAATGGCAAAGGACATAGTATTTGTATTATGTATTCTCTTCCTTTAACATCAAAAAAGCTACCTACTACTGCTCTACAAAACCTTTCCTTTACTGCTCTGAATACTCCCCCACAAGAGTGCACACTAAACTGTATCAAATTAGCTATCACTAATTAATGATGACACACACTCTTCTAATTTTAACAATCATCAATACCACTACCTACTCTCCCTAAGAGCTAGCCACAAACATTGGTCTAGAATAAAGAATTAATCTTGAGATCCACTATACTGATGCATCTCCTTATGCATATAGTTTAGAGAAGGAGAGGCAATAACCCCCAACATCTCCTAGAGGTACTCAAAAGTATCCTTAGGAAGATCCTTTGTGAATATATTAACAATATAATACTTTGTAGGAATAGATTCAAGCTTCACTTCATTCTCCATGACCTTCTCTCTCAAAAAGTGATCTGATTGAAATATGTATTTTCCTTGAGTGAATCATCGAATTCTTTGAAATATTTATTACACTTATATTATCACAAAAGATAGAAATGGGCTCATCATACACTACTTTGATATTCTTCAATATTTTCCTCATTCATAACACTTGTGTGTAACATGATGCTACTAAAATATACTCAGTCTTTGTAGTAGATAAAGAAACTAAATCTTGCTTCTTACTTACACATGATACCAATCTACATTCACAAATGAATGTACGACATCTTGTACTTTTCTTCTCATAAAAAAAACCATCCCAATTTGCATCCATGTAAGCACTCAGAGTGAATTTAGTACCCTTTGGATACCACATGCCATGATCAAGACTATACTTTAAGTATATCGTCTTCACTAATACAACATGTGAATCTCTAGGATCTTCTTGAAATCTATCCACAAGACAAACTCCATGCATGATATCTAGTCTAGTAGCCATTAGATATAGTATTCCACTAATCATTGATCTATACTTTCTCTGATCAACCTTAGGGAATTCATCATTCTTACTCAACTTACAACTAGTAACTATAAGAGTACATATCATTTTGGAGTCTTCCATTCCAAATGTCTATAACATTTCTTTGGCATACTTTGATTGTGAAAAGAATAAACCTTTATTTATTTGATTAATTTGTAGCCCAAGGAAGAAATTCATCTCCCCAAGCATAGCCATATCAAAATATTTCAACATCTCTTCTCCAAAATTCTTACACATTGCTTCATTTCCTCCAAAAATTATGTCATCAACATATATAACCACAATCAATATTTGATCTTTTTCAACTTTGAAGTAAATATTGTTATATGTAGTACCTTTATTGAATCCTTTTTGTATCAAATACTTATCCAACCTTGCAAACCAAGCTCTAGGATATTTCTTCAATCCATATAATGCCTTCTTCAATTTCTAGACAATATTAGGCTTATTTGATAACTAAAATCCTTCTAGTTGTTCCATGTACACTTCTTTTGATTCTTCATTCAAGAAAGCATACTTCACATCCATTTCATAAACTTTAAAGTCCTTGTTTGCTGTAAAAACAAAAAACATCTAGATAGCTTCCATTATTGCCATCGGGGAAAATATCTCTTCAAAATCTATTACTTTGACTTGTGAATATCCCTTATACATAAGCCTTGCATTGTTCCTTACCACTTATCCATTCTCATTTAGTTTTTGTTTAACACAGTTAGATCCAATTATATTTTTATTTGCTGGTCTTGGGACAAGTTCCCAAGTCTAGTTTTTCTCAATCTATAGTAGTTCTTCTTCCATAGCTTTCATCCAATGTTCATCTTTACATGCCTCAATCACTATTTTAGGTTCAACTTTAGAAAGTAAGCACAAATTTACCTCTTCTTCAATACCTTTTCTTCTTGTCAATACACGTTTTCTTTTTTTGCAATGATTTTTTCTTTAGAATAATTCTGCTACACATACTTAGGGGTTCTAGGAGTCTTTTTCGAAGCTTCTTCCTATTCAAAATTTAATTCTTTTTCCTTATTCTTCTATTTTTCTCTATAATCAAGTTCATCTAATTCATATCCATATATCACCATTGAGTTCTAAAAATCCTAATAAACCTTGACACTTTAACTCTCAACAATCTTTCTTAGTCTTTTGTTGTAGCATCAGTAGGCTTTGATTTTAGTATAATACCCAAGGAAGATTCCTTCATTATACCTTGCATCAAATTTTCCCAAGTTTTATTCATCTCTTTTGACATAACACTTGCATCTAAACACTAAAATATTTAATAGTAGGTATCCCTATTAGAATTATGAAAAGCCACAAAACCACAAGCCATAGGAACAAACAAAAAACAAATACACCTTCCACGCAAGAGACATGAAAATAATATATGTAATATTCCTCAAGAATAAAAAGCTATACAAGCAAGAGACTATCAAAAAGATGTGAAATATTGAGAGATAATTAAAATTGAGGGTTGAGTGCTATATAAGAGAAAAACCCTAAGAGCATAAAATCACTCCTAAGTTTAGCTTAAATGCATGAGATTAAATTAGAATAATAATTAGTGAAAGTTTAGTTAATTATTAGCTAATTAATGATTATTCTAACACCCCCCTTAAGAATAGCTTAGGGAGTAGCTAAAAACTCTAAAAAGAATGCATGATGGGTCTTGGCAATCAAGACCTAGTGAGGTACGCATGTACAAATAAAAGATCTCTCAAAAGTGGAGAAAAAGGAGAAAACCATAGTGGGAGAAAACTAATATCCAAAGAGAGAAAGACAAATGAAAGAATTAAAAGCCTCCAATTCAAGGTGTGAAGGCCTGAGAAGCCTCCAATAGAAACAATGTCCTAAAAAGAGTAGTATGTAGAACATCATTGAAGTGTATACTGCTATCAAAACATGACTGATATAGTGTCGAAATGAAGAACCTCCTCAGAAATAAATGATGATCAAGATCAAGATAACAATAATTTGCATGAGTTCCTGCAACAAAACTTCTCAAATCAGATGGAAAACAAAGGGAAAAATCTTGAAATCAAAGATACAAATGTCAAGATCAAGTGGATAGTAATCTGCATGAGTGACCCTAATGACACTACTTGAATTAGGTAGAAAATAAATGCAATCATCTGGAAATCAAACATACAAATGTCAAGATCCAAGGGAACTATACTCTGCATGAGTGCCCCCAATGACACTACTTGAATCAAATGGAAAACAAAGGAAAATATCTTGAAGTCAAAGATATAGGTGGTACATGAATATGGATGAATGACCCCAACAATACTAATCAACATGGAAGTAAAAAATGTAGGTACCCAATAGTTTGAAGAACACTTATCACAAGGGAGATAATAATCTACATGAGTGTCCCCAAAAAACCTACTCAAATCAAATGGAAAAATAAATGTAAACATCTAGAACTCGAAGATACAAATGACACATGTTGTTGCATGAGTGACCAAAAATGACACTACTCAACAAGCAAGATGAAAATTGAAAATATAGGTACCCAGTAGTCTCAGATCAAATGAAAATGGAAGGTTTCATCGAGAAATAGGAATGTAAGAATGTTCATATGGTAAATTATCCATCTCATGTCAATTAATGCATGTAACCAACTATTGATGTACACTACATCTGAAAGTACATAGGAACAAGAACTAGATACGTAGATCACTCCAAACTGTGAAAGAAAAGAATAATTAACACCAAGAATAGAAACTCGCCCATAATGCTGAAAATGGAGATCCAAGATAGGTACACTAAAATTGTGTGAAACTAGTAAGTGCAAGTAGGAGATACAACCTACAAATAAAAGGGTGTGCAAACTAAGGCAAACATGAATGAGGCAAGAATCACTAAGATTAATTGCTATCATTGAAGGGACACTCACTTGATAAAGGTATGATGACAAACCAAAGGTAAAAATAAACCCCACCATGGCATTTTATATCTCAGTCTGAGTACAAAAGCCACAACAAGATGTGCAAAATCCCCAAAAAGTTTACACCAGAATGGAGCTTTATCTCAACGTGTTTACAAAAGACAATGTGGATGAAAAATATGTCTAAAATGCTCAAATAGGATAGGATACTAAAAATACATAAAGAACAGCCCAAAAATAGTCATCACATGCAAACAAAACTTTTCCAAAAGCTAAGATGAACAAGTAATTCACCAAAGTGAAAACAAAAAAAATTGGATAAAATATACCTAAAGAACAATATGGAAAAATTGCATGGATGGAACTGAAGACCTCTAAAAGATGGTTCCAATGCCGCTAGAATCACAAAAAATAGAGAAATTGTTCAAAATTTATGAGATCGGGACTAAAAACAACACCTTTGGCATCAACAAGAAAAAACTATAAAAGAAAGAGACTATCAAAAATATATGAAAGCTCAAGATATGATTACAATTAAGGGTTGAATGCTATATAGGATAAAAATGCTAAAAGCATAAAAGCACTCCTAAGCTTATCTTAAGTGCACACATGAGAATAAATTAGACAAATAATTAATTAAAAGTTAATTAATTATTAGTTAATGCATGATTAATCTAACAATCCTTCCATACCACAACTCATAGGGAGTCTTTGTGTTGTTTTATTTTTCTTAAAACTCTGTTAAGTATATAAACAAGAGTATGAATTGCTTATCTCTAGTAGAGTTCTAGTAGGTTAGATTATTTCATTATAGTCCTTTTAGCTTCTTGAATAGTAATGTTTTTCCTTTCAATAACTCCATTTTGTTGAGGAGTCCTAGGGGTAGACAAGTACCTCTTTAAGCCATGATTCTCTCAAAACATGTTAAACTCATTGGAGTTGAACTCTCCACCTCTATCAGACCTCAAAAATTTGATATTCATATCCATCTCATTCTCAACCATAACTTTAAATTATTTGAATCTATCAAGGGCTTCAAATTTTATTTTAAGAAAAGTAACCCATGTCATTATAGAATAATCATGAATAAAAAGAATAGAATACATATCACCTTGAATAATTCTTGTTCTTAGAGGACCAAAAAGATCTGTATGAACTAATTTCAGTAATCCAATAGAAGATTGCTCTTTTCCTTTGAAACTTCTTCTTATTTTCTTTCCAATATGACAACCCTTTCAAAAAACATTGATAGGCTTTGTAATCATTAGAAGATCTATTATTACTTGAACTTAACAGACTCTTACCAGGTTATCAAAATTAAATGACACATTCTCTAGTGCCATAACTAACTTTCATTTATCTGAGTCATGAAGCAATGACTATCAAAACCATTATCTAATAAATATTTCCATTTATCATTCTTCCAACAATAATCATAGTTCTGAACCCTTTTTTGATCTCACATCCATCATCATGAAACATAATATTGTATCATTTTCTACACATTTATCAAATATCAAGAGGTTATTCCTTAAAATGTTAACATAGTAGACATATTTAGTATTATGCTTTCCATCAAAATTGATTGAGCCTATTCCACATATCTTAGCACATGAATCATCACCAAATATAACAAGTCCTCCGTCATACTTTTCAAATTTAACAAACTTAATCTTGTCTCAGGTCATATGGTTAGAGAAACCACTATCAATGATCTAATAGAGCTTATCCTATCTAGCATTAAAATGAGATACAAATGTGCCTTAAGTCTTATCCTTTCTCTGCAGAGTGCATTCCTTCACACATCTTTTACGGTTACAAGAAAAAGATTCATCTTCTAAAGACATGAAAAAACATTCATCATCAACTCCATCTCCATAATTAAATTTATCATTAGAAATACTTGCATCTTCTCTAACATAATAGATTTTCTTAATCATCTTACCTTTGTTATCCTTTTTTTGTCAATCATAACTCTTTTTGGACATCTTGAAGCATAGTGACCTACCTTTCCACAATTGAAACATTTACAAGATAAATTACCTTTGTAATTACCAATACCTTTTTCTCAATCTTCTAAGAAATTCAGCTTCCACATCATCAATATCTTCCTAAAGTGGTTATCCGATCTTCTCTATTTTTGTAGCCTTATAAGTAGTCTCAACTTTTGCACAATTGTTAGTACCAAATACCCTCATTTCAAATGCAGATAAAGATCCAAACAATTAATCTCTAGAATACTGATCTAGATTTTGAGATTCCTTAATAACAAGAACTTTATGACTATAAGCTTTGGGAAGGGTTCTAAGAATTTTATTGACTACTTTTGGTTCTTTGCCTTTTCCTCCAAGACCTCTCATGAAGTTGACCACTTAATATACCCTTTGCATATAGCTTGTAATGTTTTTATCTTTAGAAACATGTGAGTTCTCAAATATTGTCTTTAAATTCTGTATCTTTTCTTATTTGATGATATCATCTCCTTCATAAATAATTTTCAACCTTTCCTAAATTTCTTTACTAGTTTTCAAATCCATAACTTTCACTAATTCAAAATTTGTAAGACCACTCAAGAGTGTATAGTTTTATTTACTATTTCTTTCATAGGTGTTGAGTTCAACTTCAATGCTCGAACCATTTATAGGCATAGTGTATCAATCCTTAACATATTTCTAGACATCATATCCCATATTCTCTAGAAATCCTTCAATCCATGTCTTCTAGAATGCATAGTCTATTCCATCAAATATGGGGATCTCCTTCTTATGCACCATCCTAGATCTACCTCAAGTGGTTAATATTTTTTTCAAGGAACCTTTCTCTAATATTAATTTTTGAATGCAAAAGACAACTGAGAGGGGGGTGAATCAACTCAACCTTAAAACTTCAAAACCCTCAAAAAAATTATGATCCATATTCATTCATTAACCCTTAAATCTATTATGATGAATCGGTATAAAAAAACTATTTTGTACAATAATATCGCACACCAAATATTGAATAAAATACCTCTATACATATTTGACCAACATATCTGAATCACATAGGAAAATCTTCAACCTAGAAGAAATGTGGAGCAAAAACAAAACACAAATTTGTAACCCAAAACACCACTATAACATATTGTTTCCTCTTTTTATAAAATTTTCTCAAAAGCACTTGGAAACAAAGCACCAAAGACACATACTCATAATATTCAGTACTTCCACATCCATAGATAGAAGATTAGGAAAGTTGTTATAAGTATGAATGAGTATGGTGGTGTTATTAATGTTGTATTTGATGTCAACAAAGTTTAGGTTGTTGCACTGAAACGAATCAAGTGATTGCAGGTGGTACATGTATGGTTTATTTATTATAGAGATGTTGTGATTACATGGATCTATCTTTATGGTGTTGTAGGTGTGCTAATATGATGAGTTATCAAGTGCTTTTGAGAAAATTAATAAACAACGAAGACAAAATTTTATGTTTTTTGAATGTGCTCCAGTAATGTGATTTGAATTTCTTCTATGTTGATCCTATGCTTTTTTGGATCTGTAGTGTTGTTTATGGGAATCCTTCTATGATATATCCTAAGTTATAGCTTCTGGGTTGATGGAGAGTGAAAATTTTGTTCACTGATTTATGAACTGGTTTGGCAAAGTTGTTTGTCTATGGACTTAAAGAAATGTTTTTTCTTCATAGTCCTCTGATGATTTATCTAAGATCTTATAGATCTAGAAGAAGGCTTGTAATGGTGTTATCTATGTTTTGGAAAATTTTCTTTCAGTTTGGTGCTCGAAAAGACTAGTTCTAGAGTTACTATGTGTGTTTGTACAGTTCAGGTGGACTGATGGAAAGTGTTCTTTGTATGAAGATTGTTGCATTTTCTACAAATGAATCTGAAGGCATATAAGAGGTGTTCCAGTGTATGGTGAAGCATATTATGTGATCCATGTGTTATCTTCTTGTTGCAAATGTGTGTATTTCAAATTTCATTAGTGTTTCATTAGGTTTATCTGACCTAGTGTCTACACATTACATGAAGGATAATTATCAATTAAGGAACCATGTGATTGATCCAAGATGTTGTTTTGGGTCTTGGTTAAGTATTAATTTAGTCCACTCTCATTCTTATCCACCGCAAGAATTTTGTGTTGCTGACCTAATTTGAATTTGTAGAATGAAGAATTTGTAGCCAACCTTGGAGAAAGGTTCTCAGATTGAAGTTGGTATAAATACAATTCAAGATGTTATGGATTAGAAGCAAAAAGTGTGAGAAGTGATATAGATGTGAAATATTGTGTGAAATTGATCTAAGGTAGTAAGAACTTCAATGTGTTAGAATCCTGAAAGTAGTGAGTCGATGGTGTCTTTAATTCTTTGATCAAGACTACAAATGTGTGGAAGTTGTAGTGGTGGATATTTTGTTGCATTGAGATAATTTTCTCTTTATATGTTTTTATAGTTTTAGGTAGTGAGCCTCCTATCTGGATAGTGAGTCCTATCTTGGGAAGAGAGCCCTTTAGCAGTGAGCCTCTTGTATCTAATTTTGCAATTAATATTATATTGTGAGTTAATATTCAATGTGGTTTTTCCCTTATTGGTTTTTCCACTAAAATCTGGTGTTTCTTGTGTTGATTTACTTTCTATTATTTACACTTCATTCTCATACTTAATAATAGATGAAAGTGGATTTGGAGTTAATAAATGTTTGAGATTTGTGAATGTGATTGGTGTCAACTACTTCACCCCCCATCTTAGTTGTCTTGTGCATTTGAACATTTGGTATCAAAGCTTTGGTTGCTTGGATACGAGTTTAACCACTTGAGGTAGATCCAATGGCACACAAATTATCAATCCCAGTGCTTGATGGATCTAACTATAGTAACTGGAAAGTGCAGATGAGAGGTTACTTGATCTCTCTTGGCTTCAAGACTTGGAAATTTGTTGAGACAAAATATTTTGAGTTGGCAAGTGGTCCATCTTCTGCAA